>MU227208.1:3166856-3219080 GCA_018584345.1 Thuja plicata
TATATATATATAATGTACTGTTTCTTGTATTCTTTCCTTCCTACTCATTCAATTTCTAGTTTTCCTATAATTCAATTCATGTTTCACATCCTCTTGCTATCTTGTCACAATACTTATAATGTTAGGCATTATGCATATGATAGTGCACAACAGAACGTGATCCAATCCAAACAATGGACTTGGACACAACTAAGTGCTGATATTAGTAATAGAGACCAACACTATCAGATTGTGAAGCACTATGAATATGATAGAGACAACTATTTGAAGGCTCATAGGAAATTGAGAACTCTAGGTCAAGTATAACAACCTATCCCCCAAATGATGCAGATGAAGATATCATTGCATACATCTATGAAACTTCCTCCCCTTTACCCCACAGACTGATTCCCCACATGAAATGCCTAGTGGAGATCCCATATCCAAGAATTTGAGCATAGAAAGAATAGATTGCAAGCCAATCTCATCCAATTGACCATTTATTTTATGCTCCATATCCTTGTCATGAACCTATGCTACCGACTACACCTTGTTTCTATTCTTATCCATTCAATGTCATTCTAGAATCATGGTAGAGCAACTATCTGAATAGATATTTCTTACAAAACTATGGTCCACAAATCAGCGAGTGCTCATAAAATATTTTAGAGCAACAAATTCTTTGAAGAGTAGTTACGAAGGAAATCCCATCATGGGCTTTTAAAACCCAAGGTATACATTAAAACTCATAGTAGTTTCTTTCCTACACTTCCTTGTTGCATGTACAACCAGAAAATTATCTGGAAAAACCCAGACTAGCTACCCCACCTCACCTAATTGACCCAGAGAGTTTTGACCTTGACTCACTACTAGTGTAATTGTTAGGTTTGTTCATGTCTTACTGTTTATCCTCCCTAATGTCATCTCTACAACATATTAATTCATAACTGTCCATGAAAGTAAATAGACATGTCCATGCAACTGTCAAACAACAATAAAAGCAAACAAGGGAATCATAACTCCTACGTTCAAGCATTACAAACATAATAAACTAGACTATCAAGCAATTGGAAAATGCATAAGAGATTTTCATTCAAGCATCTTTGTTTACACTCTTTGCCAAGCATTACTCTACAAAATGCCATGGTTATTCAGTTCTATTTCATAGGTACACATTGTGCACTCCACTACAATTTTGGTTTCACATTGCAAAACTGTAAGAAACATACAAAAATGAAAAAAAAATAAAAATAAAAGAAAGAATCCAAGTGAGTGTAACAAAAGGAAGTATATTACCATAAACACAATGAATAAGAGATTGCTTCAAGATCTATCACCAAAACCATCAAGATGCTTCAAGATCAACACAATAAGACAAGTATTTTGAAAGTGAAAAAACTAAGAAAAACCCCTTGTGTATATAATATGAAAGAGGCAAAAACCTAAGAAATAAGAAATAAGAGAGAGAGAGAGAGAGAGAGAGAGAGAGAGAGAGAGAGAGGCTCTTTACAATATCTTCATCATAGATCATTCTTCATTGTTGTATTGTGAGAAATGAGAGAGGAACATCTCTTAAATAGAGATGAGAGAGTGAAGTTAGAATGTAACTCCCAAGTCTATAAATACCACCATTCACAAGTATGTGTGACAAGTGTGAGAATCCTCTTAAGGAAGAATAAACTAATTAAGAAATTACATAAAAGAGTTGTCCTCCCACTTGGACTAGAGGACAAATTATAATTTATGATACCTTGACTTATCCATATTTAAATAATACACCAATGAGAGATTATTAATTCTAACACCCCCCTTTAATCTTTACTTGGGGAGATTAGATCAATGGGTATCAAACCCAAACGTTTACAATGATTTTGAGATCTCTCTTTAGAAAGTCTTTGTTAAGATATCAACAGCTAGATCATTTCTCTTGGAATAAATGAGGGACGCTTGCGTCTCTTCAACTTGTTCTGTTATGAAGTGACTATGAAGTGATATGTGCTCGGATCTTGAATGGTACATAGGATTCTTTGCCAAGGAAATAAAACTTTGATTGTTACAATACAAAGGTGTAGGTGCTTGTTGAGGAGGACCCAAATCTTCAAGTAATCTCTGATTCCCGAGAGTTGCATATGTACATTCTTTATATTCATATTTTGTAGGATATAGAGACAAAGATTGTTCATATTTACTTCTCAAAGAAATAACATCTAAACCTGAAAAAAGACAATAACCACTAGTAGATCTCCCATCATTGGGATCTCCTAGATCTGAATCAGTAAAACCTTTTAAAGAAAAATCAGTCTGAATCATAAAATAAACCAATAATGTAATCAGTAATGCAATCATCAGTTTCATAAAGTAAATTTGTAAAGGATTCATCATTATATGAAGCATCAAGAGAGCTAGTATAATCATCATTATTGTCATCATTATAATTATTATCATCACGAGGATAAGGATAAAGATAAGGAGGTTTGTCCTCCACAACAACCATTTGATCAGGACTACATTTAGGATCTTGAACTTTGGAGAATTCATGAAGTTCATCTTGAGCAATACACACATCTCTACTAGGATAGTCAAAAGAAGGCAAAGTAGCATTGAGAAAAGTAGAAATAATATCCTCTTCTTGTTCTAAAATATCATCAAAGGGGGAATATGCATGGGAATAAAAAAAATCATCAAGCTTGAATGAATTATATGAAGAGAAAATATTATCCCTTTGTATTAATGTTGTTTCATGAGGAGAATAGTAAGCTAGGGGGTCATCTCAAGAATAGTCATCATCATGATATTCATCCCAAATAGGAGAATATGTCAATTTCATTTCTGGGATTAATGTTGACATTGTGATCAAATTAATACAAGAAATATTTTTTAAAAGAAATCCAAAAGATGAATTTAACAGAATATCACTAGTTAATTTGCAAGAAAATTAAGATATTAAGAAAATTTATAATTTTTGTTTAAATGAGAAAAAAAGTTGTATTGCAACTATTTATCAAAATGACAATTACAATATGTTTATATCGTTAAAATATATATTGGGTTAAAAAATATGAACCATAAATTTTTTTTTAATGTTTAAAATTTTTGTTAAATATAAGATTGACCAAATTTGTTAATAGAACAAAAGAATCTAATGATGAGACTGAAACAAGAGTCTAATGATTAAAGAATCGACGAATAGTGCTGCAAGAAACAATTTATAATAACATCCATTAACCAAAAAAAAGAATGTTATAATGATTAAATATTATAATAATGATAAAGAAATATTATAACTGTTGGAAGAAAGATTCATGTTATCATAAGAAACGTTATAGTAGTGAGCCAAGCTACCAACCATGAAAAAGTCTACAAGGAGGAAGCAGTGTGGGAGGAGCAACGTATGCTGCACAAGAAAGGGAATTTTTTTTTTAAAGCTGCGTTGAAAGAGGGGAGGGAGGGTTTGGAGCACAATAGGGCAGCGCATGAGGTATTGTGAGGTGTTGTGCAAGGGAAGAAGAACATGGAAAAGCTGCACATGATAGATGGAATAAGAATTGCAGAGAGAGGAAGGGAGAGCGTAGTAAGGGAGGATGAGAGAACAACGAGTGAAGAAGAGTGAAAGGAGATGGGCGCAGAAGCCAAAGGAAGTGGTGAAGATGCCAACCAAACAAAGAGGTTGCATAGCAAAAAGTGAAGCTAAAGGAAGATGCACAAAAGGAAAAAAAGGTGCAGAGGAGAAGATTGTGCTGCAAAGGAAGTTAAATGCAGAGAATAGAGATGCAAGTTGATCAAAGAAAGGAGAGACGGAAAAGAATACAACCAGACTAAATGTTGTTTACAACAACAAATATTAATGAAACTAATATAAGAGGGATTTGAATAAGGAGGAAATAATAAACAGTAACCAACGAATAGTAAACATAGAGATATCAACAAAAAAAACAAAGATAGATAACCCCGTAGAGAACCAAAGCAACAAAGGAAAAAAATGATTAATTTAAAACCTACAAGAACCTGAGAGAGATAAAACTATAAAGCCTTGCAGTTGCCTGACAGAGGTTGAAGTTAGATCTTGAAAAACACTTGAAAAGAAGATTATTAAACTTAGATCTATAAAAAATGAAAAAACTTACAACAAAATGTTAATCAATCAACAAAGAAAAAGGCTTTCTTCTTCTTAATCGAGATGTCCTTCGAATGGTACCTTCATACAAACACTCAAAACAAGGATTAGCCTACTCTGATATAGTGTAAGAAACATACAAAAATTAATGGAACTAAAGGAAAGAATCCAAGTGAGTGCAATTTAACCACAAACACAATGAATGAGATATTGCTTCAAGATCTATCACCAAAACCATCAAGATCCTCCAAGATCAACACAATGAGACAAGTATTTTGAAAGAGGAAAAACTAAGAAAAACTCCTTGTGTATATGATATGAATGAGACAAAAACCTAAGAAATAAGAGAGAGAGAGAGAGAGAGAGAGAGAGAGAGAGAGAGAGGCTCTTTACAATATCTTCATCATAGATCATTCTTCATTGTTGCATTGTGAGAAATGAGAGAGGAGCATCTTTTAAATAGAGATGAGGGAGTGGAGTTAGAATGTAACTCCCAAGTCTATGAATGCCACCATTCATAAGTGTGTGTGACAAGTGTGAGAATCCTCTTAAGGAAGAATAAACTAATTAATAAATTACATAAAAAGAGTTATCCTCCCACTTGGAATAGAGGACAAATTACAATTTAGGATACCTTGGCTTATCCATATTTAAATAATACACCAAGACAAGATTATTAATTCTTAAAAAAACACATATTGTTCTTAATGTATCACATTGATCAAGTTTGTCTTTCTTTGTAACACATTGTTCATATTGTATGGCAGATGGGGAAGTCAACTTGGTCGAAGGAAAAGAAGCCTCATGTATCGAAAAGACCAACAACAAGGCTGGCTTCCCATAAAAGAGGTGTCCACTCCCTTCCAGAGCCTGAAACCGCACCTCCACCTCCTGTTGTGATAAATTCAAAACCTCTCTAATGCAATTCAAACCCTGTTACACTGTCAGAGCAGGATACTACAACAGTGACAACACCTAAAGTCAAAATGCAAAAAAGTGATGGTCTGCACCTGATATGGATGGGGCTCTCAAAGATGTTGAGGCCAAAAACATGTTGATAAGGGAAGCAAAAAATAAATGGGGTATTCCAACAACCACACTCTCCAAATGGTTGCGTGGTCTCAAAACCACCTCCAAGAAAGGTTCCCCAACCATCCTCACCCCTGAAGAAGAAGAGAAAATCGTAGATTGGTGCCAAGAGATGGCTGTAGTGGGTCATGGGCTCCAGATTGTCAACTTGATGAAATTTGTGGTTCATATATGTGAGAGAAGACCCACCCCTTTCAAGGATGAAATTCCTATTAAGTCATGGTGGTCGATGTTTAAGGCCCACCATCCAAAACTGGTACTGTAGATAGCGAAAGACCTGAACAAAGAAAGAGGGTGAATCTGAGACCATTTGTTGTGGCTTCTTTCTATGAGACATTGTAAAAAGCATACATTGAAAATCCTTATGGACCTTCTCGCATATGAAATTGTGCTGAAACTGGTGTGCAAGCGGGAAAAAATGGGGCTATGAGGCTACTTGCTAGAAGAGGAAGTCATAACATCTCCTACATACTTCCCAAGATTCGTCAATGTATTACCATTCTTTGTTGTGTGAATGCTTACGAGAAAACCATTCCAGGATTCTACCTGTTCAAAGGAAAGAAGAAGCTACAAAATTATATTTCAAAATTAGAACCAGATGCTTGCATGGCAACCCAAGAACATGTGTGGATGACAAAGGAGTTGTTCCTAAGTTAGCTACACCACTTTTGCCCAGTCTGTTCTAGGGGGTGTTTCACCCATGAACAAACACTTGTTGATAGTTTATGACCACAAAAGCCATGTTGTTGTGACAACCATCCAAGAGGCATGAATGCTTGGAATTGACTTGATTACATTTCCGACACACACATCTCACAAACTCCAGCCCCTTGATATGTGTGTGTTTTCTTCATTCAAATCTTGCTCAAACCTTTGATACAGGCATTGAATATCTTTAACACTGTAGAAGGATTCAAAAGGATGAGGATATGGCCCCTCAATCATGATGTGCTCATGGACAAAATACAACACAAAAATACATTTTAAATTCACAGCAATGAGGATGTTTCTACAGTGCAGAACATGCTAAGCCTATCTAGAAATGATGTGCCAAATGAAGATGTGCCGGCAGAGAATCATTCAAATTAACGAGTGTAGTTGATTCAAAAAGAAGAGAATGATTCAAATTCACAAGTGGAGTTGGTTCAACCATCAAAGAATGAAACATAGAGACTTGGAATTCCATCATAGCGAATAACAACCACATGGTTGGCAGAAGGGGCTAAGAATATGGGTGTGGAATTGCAATCCCCAAAACAAGATTCGTCTTTCACTTTCCCTACACCACCCACCGCATTTGTGTTAGAAATCTTACATTACTATGAAGAATGTACACAACCAAATAGTGATGTGGATGTTGATATGACACAAGAGACATGTGAAGGTGAGTATGCGGAAGATGAAAGTGTACTTTCACAAGTATGTGAGACACCGAGTTCTCAACAAGAAACATTGTTGACATTGTCAACCAAAAGCAAGGTAGGCCAAATGAAAAAGGGATCCGCTTGAGTCGTCAATCCCAATTGGTAACATCTTATGATTACATGTAATTGTTGATGGAGCAGGAGGTAAGGAAGAAAGAACTAGAGGAGATAAAAGAGAGAAAGAAAGAGCAAATCATAGAAATCAAGGCTGTAAGAAAATTGACAAAGGAAAGAATGAGAATGAGAGAAAATAAAAGGAGATTCGATGTAATGAAAAGGAAAGGCTGAAAGAAGAAGAGAAGAAGGAAAAGATACAAAAGCTAGTGAAGGAAATGAAGTAAAAAGAGGCTAAGGAAAGGAGGCTTGATGAGTAGCACAGGGTTTTAGAAAGAAAGATGTTAAACAATCCATCCACGCCATCCATGTCTCTTCCTGAAGGCCATATCCCAAAATATTTAGAAACTTATAATTGTGCACTAGCTTCACCATATATTAATTTTGGTGTTGTTCATAACTATAGTGGAGGGGTCCCAACATATGCTGGCAGAGGTGGATATTTCAGCCCATACAATCTGGATTGAGTAGTTTTCAAGGATCACCAGGGGACGAGAACATATCTTCTGTTGCACCATCAAGGTCATCACCCACCTAACTACCACCTACTTTTCCTATTCAATTTTCCTAAATTATGGTTCATTTTGGTTGCAGGTTTATAGTAACTTTCTACATATTTTGTTTCAAACTATGTTCCTTTATTGTTAATTGATATGTCAATACAGTGCTGTCACATGCAAAATGATGATTGAGCCAAGATTTTAACAAGAAGATTTAGTAATTTTCAATGCATTTTTTTTTTAACTCTGTCAAATTTTCTTTTAAGGGTTTTCAATGCAACTAGACTATTGCACATAATATTGAGAGCAATAATCGAATAGAATGAGAACACTCTTCCATTTGAATTTAAAAGACACTTCAATTGAATGTAGAAGACACTTCCACTGAATGTAAAATGCACTTCAATTGAATGTATAACACAATATACAATTATAAGGACATCTGTTGAACTTGTAATCCAATGAAGAATTTGATCTCACCAATCATAGACATCTTGCATTCTTTCCTCATCTCATATGCAAATGATCTTCTTAACTCTTCATTGCCATAAAAAAAATGATATCATCTACAAATATCTATGCAATTAGCAATCTGTCATCTATCTTAGTTATCAAATACACATTGTTGTTGTCACTTGTTTTGACAAAACCAATTTGAATCATATATGAGATCTTGAATATTATGATGGTGGTGTTGTTAGATTTGGTAACAATGCTCCTTGTTTAATTAAAGGGAAAGGATCTATTACTCTTGATGGTAAAAACAATACTAATGATGTCCTGTATGTTGAAGGTTTGAATCATAATTTGTTGAGTGTTGGAAAAATATTGGATAAAGGTTACTCTCACCCTATTTCTTTTGATAAAAAGTCTCTTTGGATACTTTTAGTAACGATGATGTTTTAGCTAAATTCTTGGGGGCATACGATGATCTCCCTCCATTTCATCACAACCAAGGATTTCCTTATTGTTTGAATGTTGAAGCATAATTTGGGAAAGACATTACTTTGGAACACAAATATGAATTCACTTTGACTATGGATGTTCCTCAACAAAGTAATCTTTTGATTACTGACACCATTGATGTGCAAATAGATCCTTATAATACTGAAAAAGTGATCAAGATTGGTAGGTTTTAGTTGGATTTATGATGCTTTTTGGCTTGTTTTGATAAATATTTAATTATGGTAATTATTAATGTTAATAATTACACCTTTAATAAGGTTAATAAATATATGGTTATTTAACAATTAAGTATTAATTAAATGCCTATATATAATCAATTGATTTAATTACTAAGTCTTCATTTAATAATTAAGATTTAATTAATATTAAATCCAAAAATTGAAATTAATTGTGCAAATTAAATTATTAAATATTATTTTAAGTTGCATAATTGGTTTATTTAATTAAAATAATATCATGCATTTAATATGCACTTTATTAATAATTTTGACTTTAACTTTACTTTATAAAGTTAAGATGTGCAATTTAATTTAAGTTAAAATTGAAATTTGTTTCTAACAATTACATATATCAATGAAAGGTTGATTGTATCTCATATTACATATATAACACTTCAATTGTTTAGGGTTCAAATTATTCACAACTTGCCCTAATCATCACATTACATGTCATAGTTTTCATTGTAAAATAAGGTGTTATAAGAATTGATATTGTTGAACTTTCAAGTTTGCGTGTGCATGTTCTGGTTCCCCGTCCCTAGAAAGTTACATGCAGATACATATATATACATATCTATATACATACATATATACATACATACATACACATACATGCATGCGTACATATATACATGCACATATATACGCACATACATATATATAGATGCACATACATAAATACACACCTACATAGATATATGCATGCACATAGATAGATACATACATACATGTAGTTGCATAGATGCAAGCATACATGCATGCTTACACACACATACATATCTATGTATGTTTTTATGTATATATGTATGCATGCATTTTTGTATGACATTGCTCATGTTAATGCTTTCCAAAATCATTTTAATTTATCACTTTTTAGGTTCTCAATTTTAGCGTACTAGATATTTTCAATTTCATTTCCAATGTTAGGGATCAAGGGTTTAATAAGTCATGTTCTTTATGGTATAAAAAAGGATTAAGGGTTTAGTAAGTTATATGTTTAATGGTTTCAATATGGTTGTTAATGGTTTCCACTTTGTTTTTAATTTAACTGTCTTAGGATTTCTGTTCTACTGAAACCCTTAAACAATTAGATTGATACCATATGGTTCATGTATCCTAGTATTGAAGCCTAAGGAATACACCAAATGTGCATTGAAATCCTAGAAAGGCTTCAAAAGCACCATGTAATTAGCATGTTGTAAATTTACACGTAAATAGAAAGGTTTGTAAGTCACTTTTTCCACATCTTCAATTGTATGTAACGACATCCTAATTACAGGATGCTTTTGATGCCTTTAATAAAATTGAGGAAAAATATATAGAAAACACTAGCTTAATATTTTTACCAACACAATTCAAAGTACATTACAGTCCTATAAAACTAAAGTTCAAAGGGCATTGCATTATGAAATTATAAGGGTATGTGTAGGATCATGGTGTGCCAAAAAGTGGCGATGTGAAAAAATATGCCTTTTTCACCAACCCAAAAATGCAAAAAATGTGTGTTTGACTTTTTAGTAGGTTTGGGTTTTAGTACATCTAGCAAAAGGAGACACCAAAGAACAAGCCACATCGGGTATATGATATATATCGGGTTTCTGATAGGTATTTGGTATCCAATAACTATAAGATACCCAATATATAATATGGTTTTAACCCAACAATATTGTACTTTTTAATATAATATAATATAATATAATATTATAATATAATATGTGAATGAAAATCATTGACATATATCATTGATATGTTATATGATATATGTCAATGGAAGTTATCGGGTGTTCAATACTTGTCCATGTATTTACTCAAAAAAGCCAAACTGATTGTAATTTTCAGTCACAATTTTTGGAAGAAAATAGAAATAGAGTTATCGTATACATGATACAAATCGCGTATCTGATCTATCGACAATGAGTTTCTTCCCAAATTCATCAAGAGGTAAGCCATTTTTTATTTTTTATTTTATCTTTTTTTGTAAGTTTTTTAGTTTTTTGGTTAAATATAGGGTTTTTAAATTGAAATTGTTTATCTTTTGTGGAATTTATTTTAGTTATATAAAATTGTAATTTAATCAGGCATGGAAGACACAAATGAAAATCTTGAGGCTAAAAATCCACCCCCACAAAATACTCAGCCTGGAAACCCACCCCCGCAAAACACTAATCCTAAAAACCAACCCCCTCAAAACACTCATGCTGAAAACCCTGCAGTTATGAACCCTCGGCCTCTAGAGTACCTCATAGGGGATAATTTTAATCAATTGAGGGGAATTCAAAATGTGTATGGTAATATCCCTGCATTACGCCCGATGTTGACCACATTCAACTGCACAATTGAAAATATGGAGATGCTTATCGTGCAACATAATGTTGAACTTTAATGGTGAGAGACCATGCATGCCTAGTTTGATGATGGGTTGGATTATGATGGAGTGCAGGCCCTTGACATCAAAAAATTAAAAAAACAGTTGACCTATTTGTGAATCCCAAAATTGGACTACAAGTTGATCCCAAAAAGCCAAATTTGTCCATCAAATGGTACATGAATGATGTTATGCGGGATAAATTTTGGGATTGTGGTGGATGGTTTTTGATAAACCACCCCACAAAAATATGGAGGTCCCTTTTTATTTTCTTAAAAAACTATATGTTGAATTTATGCTTGGTCACAAAGTTAACTATTGGACCATGAGATCAAACATGGGCATAGGCAGAGGTGCTCCCCGGAATAGACCAAGGGTGCGTCGAAGAAAATATGGCCCATATGTCCCCCCTCCTAACATTAGGCCCCCTCCTCCAGTGCAACATCCACATGTTATTGTAGAGGTTATCTCACAGAGCATTCGGGTCATTCACACCTTGAGCAGGATTTTGATTAGGCACACTGCATCATTGATGTAGCCTTGTGTTGATGATGTTGGCACTTCCACATCATCTTGGGTTGCACATGTTTGTGTACCCCATACTTGAATTATGTGCAATAATTTATACTTCGGTCCCCTTAATGATTCTTTCAATGATGATATGGATGCATATGACTATGAGGCATTCGAGATGAGTGATGCACCATATGTCATTATAGGGACTGCAGTGTCTCATGGAGAGACCTCTCGTGGGATAGAGGAGGAGGTGCAAGCGACATGGATTCCTAAATTACGGTAAGACTAAACGTTTAATGTCACAATGTATATAATGTTAAACACATATTTTATGTAGATAACTTATAATGACTGCAAACTTATTGATGCAGGAGCATTCTTGGGTCATTGGTAATCTTGCATCACCCAAAAATATTTTCCTTTCAATTTTGTTCCTGTTAGTTAGTTTCTATGTTTCATGTAGTGATCCTACCAATTGGTTCCTTGGTTCATGCGATCTTGATGGCATGTTCTAGACATCATGATGAATTTGTTCCTGGGTTTGCATCCCAATCTGTTATTTCCAGATGGAGATTTCTTTAGTTTTGGTTTGGTCCTATTTGTTCTTCCTATTCTAATGGTCAGATTGGGTTTACCAATCTTGCAAAGATATTTCATGACCGGTAAATATTAATGGCTCATTGTTCGATATTCATATATTAGTGGCTGACCTCCTTATACAATCCCATGGAATTTCATTCATATCTAGAGGAGTTATTATGGATTTAGGTCTTGACCTATAAATTGTAATACGTTTTCTTCATCTTTGGGGAATGTGATCTCCTTGGCCAACTTGTGGCTTGCGATCTTGTAGATATATTATGGTTTTGGTTTCTTAGTTGGGGGGCACTTTAGTAGGAAGACTCTTGGAGGTTAGTATCCAACATGGATCTGGATTCATATTTTTAATAAGACATATATGCTGGGGAAAGTAGGATGGCATGTTGTTGGGCATGTATGATGTAAATCTTGATTACTACCTCCATTGGGGACACTCCGACCTTGACTGGATCAGATGGTATTTTGATGCAGGTGCATCCTTGATTCATTCACAATATTGAATCACCCAAAAATATTTTCCTTTCATTTATATTCCTATCAATTAGATTATGTGTTTCATGTAGTGATCCTGCCAGTTGGTTCCTTGGTTCATGCGATCCTGAAGGCATGTTCTAGAGATCATGGTGAATCTCTTCCTGGGTTCACATCTCGATCCATTCTTTCCAAATGGATATTTCTTCATTTTGGGTCTGGTCCTATTTGTTCTTCCTATTCTAATGGTTAGATTGGAATTTTTGATCTTTCAAAGCTATTTCACGGTTGAAAAATCTTAATGACACATTGTTCAATGTCCATACATTTGTGGCTGACCTCCTTGTGTGATCTCATGGAATTTCATTCATATATGGAGGATTTCTTATGGATTTAGGTCATGACCTATAATTTTTAATACATTTCCTTTATCTTTGGGGAATGTGATCCTTGGCCCACTTTTGGCTTGAGATCTTGTATATATTGTGGTTTTGGTTTCTTAGCCGGGGGGCACTTCAGTAGGAGGACTCTTGGAGGTTTAGAATCCAACATAGATCTAGATTTTTGTTTGTAATCAGGTATGTATTCCTAGGAAAGTAGGCTGACATGTTGTTGGGCATGTATGATATAAATCTTGATTACTTGATAATAAGAAGGCCTGTGAGGCATGTTTACTGTTCATTATTGAGTTCTTTATACACTTGAATGAATTATTTCCGCTATGTTGACTCTTGTTGCATGGATGGACCATCTCCATTAGGGATACTCAACCCTTGACTACATCAGATGGTATCAGAGCAAGGTTGATGTTCATGTATTAGAATATTGCATTCATGAGCTTTTGAAGCCCTATTTGTGTTTTTTGTGGGGTGGCAGAGTGTGTATCTAGCCCACAATTGCAGAGGACTTGCACAAGGGGATCACAGAGGCGATTGTTTCTAGTTGAGAAATTGTTTGGAGTGTTGAAGGAATACCAAGGGTGAACAAATCACTGAGTTGGAGGTAGGATTCAAGTGTGCCTAATAGTTCACTGAGTGAGAGGAAATTAGCACCTTGTAATCAGAACGCTTAAGTTGAGGCAGTTTCACCTGAGGATTTGGAAGATGTCGCCTAGAAGGATGAACCCTAGAAGCTAGAACAAATGATGGATGAATTTCAAAATGAAATGAGGATTCAGATCTGAGATGTTTTGATTAGATTGCGAAGGAAACTTGATACTAAAGAGGAATATGGGTAAGCTTTTGAAGATATGGAGACTGTAGATGTTGAGATCCCCGCGGATGAAGAAATATTGTTGAGGGATATGGAACAAGTAAAAGTCATAGGATAGAGGTTTCTACTTTCACTGGTTCATTGTATCCTGAGGATTTGATAGATTGGATTGGTGAACTAGAAGATTACTTTGGTCTTGAAGATATCAGAGATCCACATAGGGTTAGGATAACATAGACTAAGTTGAAGGGTCATGCTGCCTTATGGTGGAAATAATTGTAGAAAGATAGAGAGGAACATGGTGATAAAAAAATCACTAGATGGAAGGTGATGATTGCTAGGTTAAAGGCTAAATTTATTCCTGAAGAATATGAATTGGAATTATTCAAGAAGTGGAAAACTTGAATTAGAAAGAATTGAGTGTGAATGAATACATCGAAGAGTTCTATAAATAGACAATCAGATCTGGACACAGAGAGGTATCTAAGGAGAAGGTGGCTAGGTATATTAATAGTATGAGGTTTAATATTTAGGATGAGCTTAGTATGTTGAGGATTTCTACCATGGAGGATTATTATCAATATGTATTGAGGGCATAAGATAAGTTGAAGAGAAGATTGAGTAATCCTATAGGAAACAAGAAGCAAGCAAACTAGAAATGGAAAAGAGAAGAAAACCATTTAGGAAGAAACTGATCAGAGGAGACCTAGAAAAGGGAATGGTAGCAAAGAATTCAAGGATACTTGTTTCAAGTGTGGTAGCGTAGGACATAGGGATTTCTAATGTTTTGAAGGATCTAGTATGAACTTGGGTAGATAGAATTTTGTAGCACATGAAGAACAAACTACTGTTGAACCTTAGGAAGGTATAACAACATGTGAGATGGGGGAATATCTTATGCTTAGGAGAATTATGTTGAGTGAGAAAGAAGATGAACCTATACAAACGAGAAATTTATTTAGGATTGTTTGGAGATCAGGAGGTAAATATTGTAAAGTTGTTATGCATAGTGGTAGTATTGATAATTTGGTATTAGAGGAGATGGTGCAAAAGATTGGATTGAAGAGGTTTAAACATCCTCATCCTTATGGGATAAGTTGGTTTTCAGATGAACATATGGTGGAGGTGAAAGAACAGTGTTTGGTCAACTTTAACATTGGGCCTTATAGAGATGAGGTATTGTGTGATGTGGTATCTATGAGTGCTTCTCATATTATATTGGAAAGACCTTGGAAGTATGATAGGGAATCTATTCATGAATGCAAAAGAAACTTGGTCATAATATAGAAGAATGGGAAAAGATTTACTTTGGCTCCCTTGAAGGAGGTTGAGAAAAGAAGTGTGAGAAATCTGAGCATTGTAAAAAGTTATTGTTATGAGAATCAAAGTACATAGAATATCATGAATCTGAAAGGTAGATCTGAGGCTAGATTGGTACCAGATATCATGAAGAATAGAGTGAAGTAGTGGAGGAATTTGGTTGCTAATCAGAGGAAGCCTTGTGGAAAGAGTAAATCAGACATGCAGAGGGTAAGACATTGTAGTAATTTTTTATTTACAATTGAATACAAATGAGAGATATAGTGGCATGATTATAGATTAGATTAAGTTGATGGACCTAACAAAAGATTTTGCAAGAGTGCAGAGAATGAGAGTTTCATATAAAGAGGATATGTGGGTTAAGACTGAGCATGGGATTTATGTCCCTCATGCTGAAAAATGTTCATAAGTTTCTCTTATGGAAAATTTTCTTCTCACTAGGGGTGTCTGATGCAGGAGCATCCTTGGGTTGTTGGAAATCTTGCATCACCCAAAAATATCTTCCTTTCATTTTTGTTCTTGTTAGTTAGTTTTTGTGTTTTGTGTAGCGATCCTGCCAATTAGTTCCTTGGTTCATGCAATCCTGAAGGCGTGTTCTACACATCATGGTGAAACTATTCTTGGGTTCGCATCCTGATCCGTTCTTTCCAGATGGAGATTTCTTTAGTTTGAATCTAGTCCTATTTTTTCTTCCTATTCTAACGGTCTAATTTGGTTTATCGATCTCGCAAAGCTATTTAACAATCGACAAAGCTTAATGGCATATTGTTAGATGTTCATATATTCATGGCTAATCTTCTTGTGCGATCTCATGACAATGTAACACTTGAGGTTTTTCATTTATGGAAACACATATGTTAGCAAGTGATTCATTCCAGAGTGTTATGGAACACTTGAGGGTTTTCATTTATGGAAACACATTTGGTATGGGCGGTCGCTTGGAGTGGAACATAGTTTTGGAGCTTGGGATTGCAAAATCACTAAGTACAAAAAGTAGATTTATAGAGTATGGAAGTACAGTTTTGATTAGTGAAGACAATATATGATGAAAGGTGACATGCGAGCTTAGAGGAAGCTATTTTGGGATATTTATGACCTTTTTGTAAGGCCTCTTGAGTTTTGGTGTTGATCGTAGTGAGATAAAGATAGTTGAAGACATGTGAAGACAGCGTAACAATAATACAAGGTAGATGAATAGTCACGATGATTGAGGGAGTATAACGCGGAGTCCAAATGTGCTAGGTTGGATTTGGATTGTGGATTACCTATGTTTTGATAGTGTATGGTTTCTGACTTGGTAATTACTTTTTGTATAAGTATTAAATCTATTTTTTGATGTAATTGTAAGCCGTCTGTGTAATGCAATAATATATATATATATATATATATATATATATGGAGAGCTTTTGATAAGCGAAGTAGGACAACATGTGAGAAGTATGACAAGTGTGTATGGTGATGTGTGGCGAATGAGATGTGATGCATGGATACATTGTGATGTCAGAATCAGACAGGGAATGATGCAAGCTAAAACTGGAACTTCCTAAGCATAGAAAATGCTTGTTTTGTTCATTCTTGAGAAAGCATTGTAATAGACTTATATTTCTAATTGTATGAGCAGTGAGCTCAGTATAGCTTTAACAAGGTTTTTTATTCCCCTAATAGGGAAATGTGATAATATAATATTCAGCTCCTAATAGGGATAGGTCTCCTAACAGGGACACAATAATTTTAGTGCATATTTGTGGGTACCATCCCCACTGGGGTTTTCCCATGGCCAAGGTTTCCTCAACAACAATTCATGGTGTTATAAGTTATGTGTTGTGTGTTTATGTTCTTTTCATTTCAACATTTATTTGGTTAAGTTAGAAATTAATTGGTTCATGTTTAAAGTCCTGTAATATTGATTCACCCCCCTCTCAGTATTACTTAATCCTAACAATTGGTATCAGAGCTATTGGCCCTTGGAGAGAAAGCTTAGCAACTTAAGAGAGATCAAGATAGATTCTAAAAGTTTGGACGAAAAATTTGAAGTAGCATTTGAAGACCTTGATAAGACTAAAATAGAGAATGGTGACTTGAAATTCAAATTGAGAAGAGCAGAGGGATTCATCAAGAAACTAAAAGAATAACTTGAACTTTCCAGAAGTTAGAGACAAGATCTTATGGATAAGATAAAAGAGGATTTAGACAATGATACTTCAGATTAGGTAAAACATCTTGAACAAGAGAAAGATACTTTGAAGCTTAATCATGAAACTACTTCCATTCAGATGGATAATGAGATTCAACAAGAAAAGGATGCTAGAAACAAAATTGAAGAAACCTTAAAGGATGATAATATTCAAATGGGACAAATGAAGACTGAACTTGATCACTACAAGAACAAGTATCTAGAATTAGAGAAATATAATCAGATCATAAAAGGTGAACTTGTTGAGGCTAATAAACATATTGATAAACTTCACTTGAGAAGTGACTTGATTGATGAGAAAAGAGATAGACAAAAACCTAAAGGAGACACGAATGGAGTTGGCTTCAATGAAGGTGAATGTTCAAAGACCCAGGAAGAAAAATAAGAAATAAAGACTGATGGAGAAATACCTACTCTTGAAGAACCTAAAGAACAGTTCAGACATTTCAGAGTAGATGTTTTGGATGCAACAATATTAGACACATGAAGACAGACTGCAGAAGTAAAATTCCTTATAGATCTTTTGATGGATATTGCAATAATTGTCATACATATGGACATAAAAAGAAGAATGCAGGAAACCTGATCAATCAAGAATCAAACAAGATTACATTAGGGAAGAAACAACAACTAAGATCACACGTTACAAATACAATAAATTTGGGAAAATTGCAAAGTATTTTAAGTTGTAGGTTAATCAGAACATACCACCTCCTTCATGTTACAAATGTCACAATCCAGGATATATTGCAAAGTTTTGCAGGTATAATGGATTTGATAACAAAAGAGTACCACCGCTTATGGTTATAAAGCATAACATTAGTGATACTAGTAAGAGTCTTGCAGAATATATGGATGAATTCAAGAATCATTTCAGAAAAGCAAAAGATGATAACAATGGTAAGGTATGGAAGGTAAAAGAAACTAGTGAGGTATTGGTTCAGGGAGAGTTGGTAGATGCTATTGTTCCTTCGCCTGATTCTAACATTGCTACATCAACCTAGATGGCCAAGCATGGCCTTATGGGGAGAATTGGAAGAAAACATAAGAAATCTATCTAGCCCTTGATTATGAAGAGTAAGCTCTTACGAGCTTGGGGAGAGTATGTGCAGATGTTGTGGAACATATATCTGTGATCGTATGGTTTTACAAATCTTTATGCTGTGATTTCCAGAATGATAATCGATTGGATTATGTGCATAGATAAATTTATTGGGAACTGTGTCATTTATTTACATAGTGAAGTATAAGGTCAATCGAAAGAAGTTGTTTATGCATCATTCGAAGAACAGAGCCTAAGGAGAACAAAGTTTAGAGGAAAAGAAGCATAGAAGCAAGTGCATTGAGCGTTTGATCGAAACAAAAATTCACATATCAAGAGATAAAAGGTATTTAGATCTTCTTCAAAGATTTGGTTATGGATACTCTGATGATTTTTGATTTTGCTGAAAGACCTAGGTATAAGTTTAAGAAACATCCAAAAAAATCAACCGAGGATGATCCTGAAGGTGCATTTTTGCAAACAGCCCACGACGTTCTACATGTCAAAAACATTAGGGCTTACCTTCAATATAAGTATGAGTATCTGGGAGATTATGAAATATATAAAGAGATGAAAGACATGATTGGAGAAGATGGTAAGATGAAAGATGAGTTCACACATCTTGAGAACCTTAGTATCATGTGGATAACTGAACTTTATGAATTTGATGAAGAAGAATGGATTAAGATTCTTCTGAGAAGAGTGCACGATCAGTTTATTTGGCTTGGATATCAGCTTGTGAAGATTTTCAATGCCGTAATTCATGGTATAATAGGATTGGATAATACAGGAGTCATTCCTGTTGCAGAGAAGAACACAAAGAAAATGGTGAAAACCCTAACAAAATTGAAAGGTGATAAGAGAGAGATGACATTAAATGACATATTTTAGAAGGATGTCAGATTGATTTTGATGATTCTAGGGTATAAAATTCACTACTACAGTTGACTTAGCTCAGTATCAGCATGTGTAATTTTGATCATTTATAAAATGGTTAAGGAAAATGTTAAGTATAATCTATGCGAAGTACTTGCACAACAATATCTGGAAAATGTGAGGCAAATCAAGAAAGATAGGACTTAGGCATTTAGATTTGGATCTTTACTGATACATATGTATATTCATATTGTGCATAGATGCCTTGGTATGCACCCTAGAGCTTAGAAAGATAGTGAGCCCACTGAAATACAGATCACATAGAGCTACAAAAGACAAAATAGCACATGGGTTGATGGTGATCTATTTGCGATGATCAAAATCTTGCAGAGATGGATGAAGGAAAGAGAAAGGATTCCTGAAGCATTGGTAGAGAAGTACAAAGACTCAATCTATTTCATGGTTGAAACATATTATGTTTTCTTTGAGACAGTGCAACCTAGGAAGAAGTGGTGTTATCCTCTAGGATATGAAGTTAGTTCTAAGGTCTTAACTATGCAGGTTAAACACATTATATCCTTAGAGATTGATCCATCCGAAGAAAGATGGGGAACCTATGAATAAAATTCAACAAAGACAAGGGAATAAAAGACTAGAGGTTTATGGAAGAGGAAAGTAGAAAAATTGATAGATGATCTAGCAGCCAAGGCTGGTATAACAAAAGAGGAGATGAAAGATGTTAGAAGGAAGATGAAAGAAAGAGATTCTAGGTTGGTGAGCATTTATCTTGCAGCCCTTCCACCTCTAGAAGTTGAGAAGGTAATCAGTTAACCCTCTATTGTGATTGATGTATTTGAGACTACACCCACACCACCAAAGAGAACATTGCAGAGAGAGAAACATGTGGAATTTCCTAGAAGGAACACAAGGTCCACTAAACAAGACTCTCTACCTAAGAAACAAAGATCAAAAGTTGAAGTGAAGGGAGAAGATAAGAAGGAAGAGAAGGAGGTATAAAAGAAGGAAGTAGAAAAGAAGAAAGAATAAAAAAATAAAGCAGAAGAGAAGAGCATTGAGGTGAAACAACTCTAGAAACCTGACATGAAAATACTGGAGAAGAGAATAATTGAGCAGGGAAATCTTATTTCTTTGATTAGATACTATGAGAGATATGACACATCAGATAAAATTTTGATTGAAGACATGGTAATAAATCATTTGCTTGTTTTTAAGAAGAACTTGTTAGAAGTTGAAGGCAATATATCTGAAGAACTCTATGAGAAATTAGAAATAAGGAAACAATTAGCACATATAGAAGATGAAACAATAAGAATATAAGCAGTTGAAAATATGTTACCTGTTGTTTCAGTTAAAGAAATGGAAAAGGTTTTAAAAGATTTAAAACCTTTACTGAGAACCAAGTCTAGATTGGTAAAGATAATGGGGAGACAATATGATGAAGTGGTTGAGGAAACATAGAAGGTTGTGGAAAAAGTTATGATAGATACTGAACCTAAGAAGTTCTCACCACAAAAGGCTATTAAGACTAAAACTATTGAAAGAGATGAGTCATAAAGGATGGATGAAATAAGTCTTAATAAGTCAATGGGCGAAGATAGAAGTGAATTTGTGAGTATAGTGAAGCAACCAAATTTATTTGTTTCTGGTGTGCCTGTGTCTTTGGACACCTCAGAGGATGATAGTGACCCTTTTGGGAAGGATACCAACATAGAAGAAAACATTGTTCCTAAAATAGAAGAGAAAGATGAACAGAAAGTGAGTGAAGTTGAAGCAGTGAAGGAGATAGTGATTAAAGTTGAAGAGAAATAGGATACTCATACATCTGTTTCTTCATCTTTGTTGTTGGAAAGTGGAGATAAGACTTTGAACACTGATGTTGAGAGTATGGCTGCAGATGAGTTGAAGAAGCTATTCTTCATCACATTTTCTAAAGCAAAGGAGAGATTTGAGAAGAAAGGTGAGAAGAAGTCAAGGGTAATGGAAAGATAAGTTGATACTGTCAAAAAACTCCTACCTATACCTTTTTCTTTCCAATCAAAGGAGAGTGTAGAGAACTTGAAAAAGTGTTGGATGACTTTGACAGTCATTATGAGTTCTTGGAGAAGATCACTGAAGAGAAAGAAGAGAAGAAGTATCTTACAAAGAAGCTGGAGGAAATAAGCAAGTCTATCTCATGAGACTTGGGCATATTGAACAAAACCATATCAGAGGCAAGAAGTTGTGTATCAAATGGAAGGAAGTTATACAGTTACTGTATAAATCCTGTCAGACATCTGAAGAAAATTAAGGAGATAATAGTAAAGGAAAAACTAACTTTGGACGAGACTATGGAAAGTTGTGAGACCTCTTCACACTCTATATTGGAGTTAGACAGATAAGTTTCTAGGATATTGGACAAGTTGAGTGTCTTGGATACATAGAAAGGGAGAGTTGTGGTAAGACTTAGTATGCTGAAGATTTTGATCACTCCTAAGATATCAATTATGGAGACACATCCATCTGACATGGAGAAGACATCACAAACCCTTACATAACATATGCTTATTGAGCTAAAGGTAGCAATGACATCTTCATTTGCACTAAATGGGCTGATTCATGTGAGTTAGATATTGGTGAAGACTTTGTTAGAGGAAGTGAAGATCTTGGAGAGCTCATTCCAAGATGTATTAAAGATGGTATGTTTTTGGTAAGTAGTGGCACAATTTTATTATGTACTCTATGTTTTTGTATATCTTTTCCATTGATGTAAAAGGGGGAGAAGAGAAGAAAAATGTATAGAGAAGAGAAGAAAATGTATAGAATAGATATATAAAGGAGATAAAAATGTTGTGTATATCTTTTTGGTATTGACACTTAGTCATTTTTCACTAAGTGTTTCCATCAATGCCAAAGGGAGAGATTGTTGGAAAGTCATTCATTCAAGAGTGTTATGGAACACTTGAGGGTTGTCATTTATGACAACACATCTGGTATGGATGGTTGCTTGGATTGGAACACAGTTTTGGGGCTTTGGAATGCAAAATGACTAAGTACAAAAAGCAGATTTACAAAGTATGGAAGTACAATTTTGATGAGAGAAGATAGATGTATATAATGAAAGGTGACATGAAAGATTAGAGGAAGCTATTTTGGGATATGTATGACCTCCTGTTAAGGTCACTTGAGTTTTGGTGTTAATCGCAGTGAGTTACAGATAGTTGAAGACATGCAAAGACAGAGTAACAATGATACATGGTAGATGAACAATCACGATGATTGAGAGAGCATAACGCAAAGTCCAAATATGGTAGGTTGGATTTGGATTATGGATTACCTATGTTTTGAAAGTGTATGGTTGTCGACTTGGTAATTGATTTTTTTATAAGTATTAGTTCTATTTTGTGATGTAATTGGAAGTCGACTAGGTAATGAAATAAGATATATATATGGAGAGCTTTTGAGAAGTGAAGAAGAACATCATGTGAGAAGTGTGAGGAGTGTGTATGATGATGTGTGGCAAATGAGATGTGATGCATGGATGCATTATGATGTCAAAATCAAACAGATAGTGATACGAGCTACAACTGGAACTACCTAAGCATAAAAGATGTTTGTTTTGTTCATTCTTGAGAAAGCATTGTAACAAAATTATATTTTTGATTGTATGAGCAATGAGCTCAGTATACCTTTAACAGGGTTTTGTATTCCCCTAACAAGGAAATGTGCTAATGTAATATTTAGCTCCTAATAAGACTAGGTCTCCTAACATGGACACAATACTTTTACTACATATTTATGGGTACCATTCCCACCAAGGTTTTCCCTTGGTCAGGGTTTACTCGACAAAAAATTATGGTGTTATGAGTTATGTTTTGTGTGTTTATGTTATTTTCATTTCAAAATTTATTTGGTTAAGTTGGTAATTAATTGGTTCATATTTAAATTACTATAATACTGATTCACCCCCTTTTTCAGTATTACTTAATCCTAACAAAGCTTAATGACACATTGTTTGATGTTCATATATTCGTGGATAACCTTCTTGTGCGATCTCATCACAATGTAAGGGGGGTGCAACAAAACACATTGACAAGGGGAAGGTAATTAAGAGTTTTAGAATGATTATGCATGTACTTGTCACTTGTGCATACAAATGTATATTTTACATGCTTTATTGTATAGAGGTTGGTGTCCAAAGATGTCGAGACACAGGTTCATGAGCCTACCCTGTCAAGCATTTCATTTGGCCATGATAGCCCCATAGTACGTATATTTCTATATTTATTTGTTTACATTTTTGTATCAAGAATACATGATTATCATTTAAGTTGTCATTATTCTAAGTACATATTAACTAATATTTTATCTTATTTGACTCTCGTAGGTAACACCTAGTGTGAGTGAGGTACAATGCCAAATATTTGTATCCTTGTTGACCCAACCGACATTGGAAGAAGAAGGTTTAAAAGATGTAATTTATTTTATTTTAATTCAAGCATTTTGTAATTTATTTTTTTATCAATGATAACTTTAAAGGATAACTCATATCAATTTCATGGCTGCAAACATATATAGGTCAAAACTGGAACTATAAGCATCATCCCTTCGCTACCAAGGGCATATGTTAGGACTCCCGAGCGCATGAAGAGATGTAGATCTGAGGTACATGAGAATTCAATTTTAAATTTCAATGAAATTATTGTTCAATATGTTTTTTAATGTTAATTTTCTATATGTACAAATCATATAAATTAAGCAATCTAAATTGTGGTTTCAATTTTTTTGTTTGTGTAGGATCCGTCAGAGCCAAAGACTACTTGGAAGAGGTTACATTTTTCTGATCCACAAGTAGCATAGGACGTCATATAAACATTTCTATTTGTAGATATTTTGAGATTCCATATGACACATTTTGAGATGACATATGCCACATTGTATAGACATGTATATTTTGTAGATATTTTGAGATGGCATGTGCCACATTTTTTAAAACTTTGATCGAGTTTACATTTACGTCATATTTATATATGGAGATACATAATTTTAAAAAATAATTTCATATATATAGAACATGTTCATTTTCATATTATTTCTTTTTCATGTGTGGTACATGTACGATTCATGTTTATGGAATCATTGCATATTTTTTGTTATGGAAGTGTTGTGGTTACTATGTTTTAATATATATTTTTATGTATTTGGAATTTTTTTTTGTGTTTCCATAATATTTGATGTTTTTTGATAACGTGTTTCCTATTTGTATCTTTATGATGAGAGAGTCACAATGTTTCATTATCACAACCTTTATAAAGAGGCACAATCCTTCTACTATCATTCACAACTGGCGCAAGAGCACCTAATGGATTGTAACCCTCCAAAAGGCAGCCCAAATGATGCAGAGGCTCAAGAATCAAACCAATAGAATTACACAATTGACCTTCTTACACAACACCCAAAAATCAGATTTGACAATCACTATCAAGAAAAACCTACAAGACCTTTGCGTATTTGATGCAGAGCCACAAGGCTCTAATCAACAAAATCTCCCACAAGGTCTTTTTGGAACAATGTCCTACTTGGTGACCCAAGGATTAACACAAAACTAGGACCAACTTCATGTTTTCATTCATGGTTACAAAGCTTGAATAAAAGAACAATGTGATCTCAAAGACACAATACTCTTGATTAGTATGACAATAGGGAATAATGGTTCAAATAAGCAACCTAAAATATTCATATGACAGTGCCAACACATGGACTTGACAAGAATTAGACACTTGGGCTTGGACTACCTTGTTCATCATAGAGATTCAAATAAAAAATAGAGACTTCAAATCCTTTGCATGGACTTTCAATGCACACTCCTTCATTATGCTTTTTTTTGGTAACAACGCTTACCAAGTTTGGGGACTCACTATAAAAAATTAGACTTACAAAAAATTTTATGCTCTTTGTCTTCGATTACCTTTAACATGGAACACAATGGAATTCCAAAGTACAATCATGGATTAAAATAGGACTTAAATAATTTTATGGAAAAAAAACATACACTTGATACAACATTCAAATGGCCCTTGAGAGTTTACAACTAATGGAGGACTTCAAATATTGGAAGAAATTAGATTTTGATAGTTTATTGTGAAAAATAAATTTACAAGACCCTTGCAAAAATCATCATTGTTGATAAACATTGAGTGCTCCTCTTTGCAAGGTTCCATACACAAAACAATAGTTATTTTAAGACAAAAATCACAGATTTCAAGAGAGAGAGAGAGAGAGAGAGAGAGAGAGAGAGAGAGAGAGAGNAAAGAGAGAGAGAGAGAGAGAGAGAGAGAGAGAGAGAGAGAGAGAGAGAGAGAGAGACCCAATGTAAGAAACTTTAAAAAAACACTTTTTATATATTATTATAATATATATATATACATCATCACAATTTAATATATATATATCATATAATATATTAAATATAATAGTATAATATAATATATTGTATGTTATGTAATATATAATATATATTATATGATATAATATAATATAGCTCAATTATATATATTAATTTATTATATTGTTATGATATATATTTTGTTTTTAATTTATTCAACTATGTCATGTATCTAATGTATTTTAGGTATCCGATAGGTATCAGGTGTTCGATATCTATCAGATTCCTGATACCTTTTGGATACACGTTAGCTCTGACAATCCCAAAGGTTTTCTTAAGGATTTTCCTTTGGTTTTGGCTTGGGGATGCCAAACCTAGATGGTCAACCCCAAAAACATGTTTTCCATACTTCCTTCGATCTCTAGACTTTGACCATGTAGTTGACAAATTTTTTTTCACCAGAATTTGATGAAACAAAAAAGAGTTTCTTAAGGAGATTCTCAGCTTTCCATCAATATAATTTATGTCAAACTTTGAGTTGAATAAGTAATTATTATTTATTTTCTAATTGGGTTACCTCTAAAATCCTAATTGATAGACTGATTGAAAAAAAACTATAAATTTAAAATGGTATAACATTTTTGAAATCCAAAACATGCGTCACATTCTATGCTTCGCCTACTATAATTTTTTTTTTTTTCAATTTGATGAAGTTTAGACTAACTTAAGGTGGTCAAACTTGGGAGTTTTTATGTTCTGGAAAAGTTGTAGCAGAAAAATCATAATTAATTATTTACTTGGAAAAAAATTATGAAAAAATATGTATCACATTCAGACATGAGTCTACTACTTACATCTAGAATATTGTAAAAAAATATTATCATTTGATTATGTTTAAAGTGGACAGACATACACCTACTTCTTATCTTTTTCATGAAATTTTCCTACTACTGCATTGAGATTTAAATTTCCACCATATAGAATATGTTTTTTCAAAAAAGGGCTAGTATCTTAGAAACTACATTCAATTTTCTACAGTTTCTCTTGTTACATATTTTTTTATATAATATTGATAACTTGTTCAAATTTTTATGTCAACTTGTCTAACCCTAATTTTCTAAAATTTCATTGCCACTTAAGGGTCTAGTTTGGTACACCATGATCCTGCACATACCCCTAATTCAAACATGGATTGAAATCCTAAAAGTGTTCACAACTATACAAAGTGCATTGTAATCCTACAAAAGAATTGAAAGGAACCCTGTAATTAGGGATGTCGTAGAACATCTATAAAATATTAAGAGTTATAAGTCACTACTCCCATATCTTCAGTTTTGTTCATGTCAACAACACTTATGTTGATTATTCTGAATTAGTATCACCTAAGGAGCTCCAAAATTGAAACAAAAAATATTAATATTGTTTCTATGGTTTTTTTTAGCTTAGAAGCCTTTGTACTCTAAAGATATTTTACGACATCCCAAAGTAAAGGGAACTTTCATTGCCTTAAATGAGATTGCCCAAACATGCATGAAAATAGTAAGTGTATAGAAAATAGTAAGTGAAATGAAAATGAAGGAAACAATACAAAAAATACTATGTAAGTTTGTAAACATGAAATGATGCAAAATATAAATTAACATTAATTAATGAGTAGATAGGATAGATACGTGGAAATGAATTCAACAGTGACATGATAGAGTGTTGAAAAAAAAGTATTTAATAGAGTTGTAATGTTAATAGGCATCCCCTTAGCCAAATGTAAGGTGACTTGATGCATAGTAAATGAAAATGCATGTTTTAGTGTAAGATGGCCACGTGAAGTAATGGTAGATAGGGTGGTGGAAGTAATGTGTGTGTGTGTGTGTGTGTGAGAGAGAGAGAGAGAGAGAGAGAGAGAGAGAGAGAGAGAGAGAGAGAGAGAGAGTTGGTTTGTTAGTTTACTTGTATGTTACAACCTTGTTGTGTTGGTGTGGCATCTTTAATTTGTGAACTCCACTCAATTTAATTTTTGAATTTGAAGCTTTACTTGCAAAAAATTATCTGATTGGTAACATGGACATGTCTAATGGTTTAGGGTGGTCAGTTATACATAGTCTCTAGTGTTGTTAGAAGTTGCATGGCAGTGGCAATTGTCAACCTATTTTGGGTCCATCTCTAAAACCCTACAACCAATAAATTAAAATGAATTCTATATCCCTTTTGAGTGAAATTGAAATAAAAAAATAGAAAATTTAGTTAACCCTTGATCCTCAATAATGGAATTGAAATTGAAAACATCTTGTACACTAAAATTAAGAACCTAAAAATAATATATTGAAATGAATTCAGAAAGCATTAACAATCACATTGAAACTATCAAGAAGATAACTTATTAAACCCTTGATCTCCAAAGTTGGAATTGAAATTAAAATTGAAAACCCTTAAAACTAATCCTGAAACCCTACAACAATTAAATTGAAATGAATTCTATATCCCTTTGAAGTGAAATTGAAAAAAAAAAGATAACGTATTCAACCCTTGATCCCCAACATTGGAGTTGAAATCGAAAACATCTTGTACACTAAAATTTGGAACCTAAAACTCATATATTGAAATGAATACAGAAAGCATTAACAATAAAATTGAAACCATCAAGCAAATAAGTTATTAAACCCTTGAACCCCAAAGTTGGAATTAAAATTGAAATTGAAAACCCTTAACACTAAATCTGAAACCCTACAACAATTAAATTGAAATTAATTCTACAGCACTTAGGAGTGAACTCAAAATAAAAAAATGATAACTTATTAAACCCTTAATTCCCAACATTGGAATTGAAATTCAATACATCTAATACACTAAAATTGAGAACCTAAAATTGATAAATTGAAATAAATTTGGAAAGCATTAAAAATCCCATTGAAACCTCAGGCTGCATGCAAGGAAAAAATCCTACGTACACCCCGGTCGCACCGAAATGGAAATTTTTTCCTACCTTCGACCAAAAGTTAGCCAAATAACTTATTAATCACTAAATCCCCATCAATGGAATTTAAGTTGAAAACCCTTAACACTAGTTTGAAATCCTACAACCAATAAATTAAAATAAATTATATATCCCTTAGGAGTGAAATTGATACAAAAAATTAAAAACAATTATTGAAAGCCTTGTCCACCGAAAAGTGGAAATGAAATTTCAAACCCTTCACAGTAAAATTGAGAACCTAAAACTGATTAAATGAAATGAACCCGGAAAGCATTAATAACCACATTGAAACCATTAACCGGATAAATTAGTAAACCCTCAATCCCCAGTAGTGGAAGCGAAATTAAAAACCCTTAACACTAAATTTGAAACCCTACAACTACTAAATTGAAATGATTTGTATATCGCATAGGAGTGAAATTGAATTCCAAAAATAGACAACTTATCAAAGCCTTAATCCCTAATAGAAGCCCAAAAATAGACAACTTGTTTTAAAAAATAGAAGCCTTGAAAACACAAAAAAAATGAAAAACCTACAAAACCCAATTTGCCAAAAATATCTTGAAACCAATAAGAGTTAAAATGTCTTTGTCATAGACAACAAATGACATAGAAATAATTTAAAAGCCATTACTAAAATTGAAACACTACAAATGAAACCCTATACTAGACAAAATGAAAAATAATTGCAACCCATTAATTGTTAGAGTAATAAAGTGATTCCACTTATTAATTAAATCATATTGATTTAATTATTAATCAAAATATACATGCTGTTTTTTTAATTTGTTAAAAAAAAAAAAAACAATTGCTATTTTTCATTAAAAAAATGATATTTTTTTCTACCAAATTTGGCAGGAATTCTGGAGGCAGTCCAGATTTGGAGGGTTTCACTAGTTTAGCTGGGATTCACCATTTTTGGTTGATGTTTCTTCTTGTTCATTTGGGTTTTAACCTATTGGTGGTTTTTTCTCATAACTTGAGCAAACAGAGACATTTTTCACCAAACGAGATATCGACGGAAAGCTGGTTCCGAGGCTGATCTGATTTTTTGAATTTGGTTATCTTATTTTTCCATATTCCAGGGTTTTTTCCAGTCAAAATTAGGGTTCCATTTTGCGCTCTGGTTACTATATCTTGCTCCTCTGGACTCATTTTTTTTTACTTCCGCATGGCGTTAGAAATCTGTTTCTGTTCTCCTTTCTTCTTCTATGGGTCTCACACCCAGATTATGCTCCATGTATCTTTTATTCAATTTTTTTTATTTATGGCATTCTGGTGGATATCTTGGATGTTTCAGGTCCTAGGATCATTTCCTTTTTCGAATATTGTATACATCTTTTTTTTGTAGTTTTTGTTTGCCAACGCATTGAAATAAAGTGCCATCTGATGCATGTTTGGGATCCTGCACATTTTGTGCTTTATTGTACTCACACTATATTATAAAGTACCATGGGAGGTTTGATGTTTTGCCTTATTTTCCATCTACCTTTTACAAGTGAGTGTTCCTTCCACGACATTAGCCTCATTATGTTTGTCAAGTGAGTGTTCCTTCCATGACACCATCCTTTATATGTGTTTGTATGTTCTTCATCATGCAATGTTTCTTGACAGTTTGTTTCAATATACCTGTCATACCTCTCCCTGCTCAGCATTATGGGGGTATCTCCTATTGGTTCTAATGCTTCCTTGGTTTGATTGATCAGCTCTTCAGGCTTTGTTTAGAGTCTTCTATACTTGATCATGTTCTATTACAGTGGAGGTTCCAGCAGTTATTTTTTGACAGTGTTTGTAGCTTCATGCTTTAGAGGTTTTCTACATGTTCTTTCTCTATTCCTATTTTCTAGGACATTCTCTAGTTTGGAGGCTTCTTCAGTCCTTCACTAGGCTTCATCTCTTTTTGGAGAGGGGTTTTTTCCACTATTTTTTCTCCTTTTCTCCTCTTTACAAATATTTTTGTTCTTGGGTACCTGATCAGGCCTTGTTGCTAGGACCCATTTTCTTGCTTGCAGTAGTTGTTTCTAGGTTTTTAGCTTCTCCCTAAGTTTATCTTAAGGGGGGTGTAAGATTAATAAAGTGGTTCCACTTATTAATTAAATCATATTGATTTAATTATTAAGTCACTTATTATCTCTATTTTACTTAAGCAAAACTTTAGGCATATAATAATTAATTCTTTTATTAATTATCATTATACAACCTAGATTTTTCCCCTTTAGGGTTTTAATCACCTTCATAAGGTTTGATCTCTTTGTATTTTGTATTCCCTCTCTGAATGAATATTTTTTCTTTCAGAAATTTTGTCTCCAAGCTTTGCTTTTGTAACAGGTTATATTGCATGCAGATGATCTTGGCTTATGAATTCTTTAAATTCTAACATCAACAACCCTCATTAAACCATGTACAAAAAATCTTATTAAACCTTTAAACCCAAACATTAGTGCAACCCATTTACAATCATTGCCAACCCGTAAAGGAAAAATCTTACTAAACCCTTAAACCCCAAATTTTTTAATGAAAACCAATAATACTTGTAAAATGTGATTAGTAAAATACAAATGTGCATAGTAGGTGGAAAAATGTGAACATATAAGCTTGACGACTGAAACAAATCAAGTTTCCTTCACTATGAACATGACAGTGAGACTATAACACAAGAGTATGATTCTCTTGTGGTTAATAGTGTTAATGAAAACAATAAATCATGTTCTGAAACGCAACACAGAATATTCATTTGTTACCGAAGACATCCAAAAAAAATAGTGGAGGTTAGGGTTAGTGAAACAAGCAAATAAAACAAAATAACACAAATTTCATTGGGCCCAATGGTGAGAGGTAGCATTAGTGAGGAGCGATATCCTCATCTCCATAAAAGACCAAATGGTAAAGGATCTTGAATATCTCCTCCCACCACTTGTTGTGATCATTGTGTACCACCTTCACCTCAAAATCCTGAGCATCCGCTATGCGGATGAAGGTTTCTCTTGCAACCACTTCATAAAAAAGTGAGAAAAAATGAAACAAAAAGTTAAAAAATGGAAAAATCCATTAACAACCTAAAAATTTGAATCGTAAGGTGGTCCATGAGAGAGAAAATAATGATGACATTCCATTTTTATAGGGTTCTCTATCGAGCATGTTTCGGCTCCCAACTGATTGAAGACTCCAGAATGAGTGGAAATGAAAGGAATGTTAGGTGTCTTGATCCACATAGAAGAAGGTGTATTGAATGGATTTGTGATGTTAAAAGGTGTCCCCTTAAGTGCAATTAAGGTGACTTGTATCGTAGTAAATTTAGCTTCATATTTTAGCATAAGGTGGTCGTGGGAAGTGTTGGCGGCCAGAGTGGTCGACAGGGCAGTGTTGTGCTGAAATGCCATGCAAACACCCCAATGTGTACTCATGGAAAAAATCCTATGTATGCTTCCGTCGTCGTGCACATCTTAGTTGATGCACTGAAATGGAAAGTTTTGCCTACCTTTGATCAATCATGTTTGAACATGTGGCAAGGTAATTCCAAATGGGCTCAACTTTTGATTTTGGGTTTCCAACTGGGGGTATAATTTTTTTTTGGGTGTGGGGTCCATGTGGACCCCCAATGTTAGGGTACACACATTCTGTCTCCTCTCCCATAAACCACTTCTTTCATACTTGTGATTGGTCAACTTTAATAGTCTGATCAACCCCCATTCTATTAATCGACCGACACATTGTTCATTAGGTCAACAGTTATATTTTTGGTTGGTGGGTTTTCTTTTTAACCTTGTAGTTGAAGGATTTATTTTTTATATCCAATGTGGAAATTTTATCTTTGGTATTTTGTAAATATGTTTTTGCTATAGTTCTAGGGGTCTACAGGTTTCCATTTTCTTCAAGTGGTTGTTTATTGTGTTTGGCTGATACAACAAACTTATATTGTTTTTAGAATCATTTATCTTCATTGGCTAAGGGTTTTGATAGGGTTGTGTAGACTGGATATCCTTTTGTGGCACCTTCAATCACTTTTGTAGGTTGTATTGTGCCCTTTATAATGATTTTATTTGTATTGAATGTGGTAGGTTTTTCTTAGATAATATTAACGTGTTCCCTGTTGAGTTTGCCTAATCCTTCTATTAGTGAGTCGTCACTCTTAGACACCTTATTGAAAAAGTCTCAAATTCCCAAGGTGGAGAATTCTTTTGTTTCTTTTTTTACTTCAAAAAAGCTTTTGACATTGTCCCTAGAGACAAACTATGGAGTAGAATGGAAGACCTTGGGATTCCAAATGAGTATAGAGTTGTTGTTCATAATCTTTATGAGTAGGCCAGAGCTAAAAAAAAAAAAAAGACATATCTGAGTGCTTTGTTAGTGACATTAGCATCAAATAAGGATGTACTCTTTCTCCCACATTGTTTGGTTTATATATTGATAAAATAGAAGAATGTTTAAATAATAATAATAAGTGAGAGGGTGTTCAATTAGTGGAATACATGGTGAGGTTTTTTCTATATGCAAATGATCTTATCCTAATTGAAAAATTTACCTAGGAGTTGTAGTAACATTTGAAGGCTTAATAGCTCTCTTGCCAAAGGGTTGGGATGCAAGGGAACAACAACAAAACCAAAGTCATGATATTTTCCTTGAAGAATAAAAAGAATCAAAGTAAATTTATTTTTGAGGGAATTTTTTTAGAGATAGTGGAAGAATACAAGTATCTATAAATTGATTTTCATAATAGGCTTAGTTAGGAGACATGTATAAAAAAGGATTCAAGGGGGATTGAGAGCTTCATACCTTCTTAAAAATAGTGTTTAACACACATCTTATGTTGAGGGGGGGTGAATCAACATAAATCAAAATCCCACTTAATTAATCAACTATCTTATATATTCACCTCATAACACATTGAAAAAATAATGAACTAAAACAATAACACATCAACACCAAGATTTTTATACATGGAAAACCCAAACTGGAAAAGACCAGGGTGACCACTTGCTCAAAGAGATAAATCACTGAAAATATAATCTATTTACAAAGAGAGTAGGATCTTATTGCTCTGGAATTTCAAATAGAGGCTCATTTCCAATATAACACCAAATATAGATAAGAAATCATTTCTCTGGACTTGCAAACATAAGTTCACTTCTAAAGTAGAAAGATATAGAAAATAATTTGTGCACCCAAGACCCACTATCCTAGGGAAAATGTACATACAAATCCACACAATAGATAAAGAGAAATTCCCCTGATAATGTGGTTTTCCTACACAACTCTATCAACCTCAACAATACAGTGGCTCTACTCTGAAATAGCTATCATATAAATTGAATTTCATTCTTTCAAAACTCTTCTCATATATCTTCACTCTCTCGCACACAATTCTTACTTTCTACCAAAGCACACATTGTAATTATATACAAGATAGGTCATTGGATTTACAACAAGGTCAACCATGCCAAAATAAAATTAAAACAAAATTGCAATTCATCCATGTCAATAAAAAATTACAATAATATCCCATGCCAAGAGCATCTAGACTAGAACATAGGTCACACATAACATGAACCCATCTGGATAAGAGATAAATATTAAATGAAATACTCAGACCAAAACTTAAAGCATGATTCACTGAGAGAGAGAGAGAGAGAGAGAGAGAGAGAGAGAGAGAGAGAGAGAGACTACGGACATGTTACACATAACCCAATACTAGATCTACAATTATTGGAACCACTTCCATAGTTATCTCAAATGTGTAGCATCACACTACTGAAATAAACACATCACTTGATAACTATATCTAGACCTCCACACACCATGGTAAGATCTAAACTCTACATCAAATTCCATATCACTTGCCAATTGTCCACATCAGAAGCCATCACAATACATTTTGGGACCAGAACACAAATTGATCATATCTGCATCACTTGGTAACACTATTTTCAGATCACCATGAATTATTTTTAGATCACTAGGAAACACAACCAAGAACAATACTATAATACAATACAAATCGCATATGCACATCTTCAACCTTTATTTCTAGAGTGGAAACCTTCTAGAAAACAAAAGTGAACAAATACCATCTTCAATTATATATCTCTGTCACTAAACCATTGACTTTCAAACCTAAGAATATAACACTAAAGTAATAACAAACATCATTATCACATGATCACTAGAATGTATATCTATCTTCCACTGTTCTGCAACACTATCATGTTCTATGGACTAACTTTCTTCTTCCAAACTCATCTAGACCACCAAATATACCTAAACATTTCTTTAGCAAATACCTTCTGACCACAATGTTTGACATCAATGACAAGAGACAATAACAACCAAACATATATTTCCAACAATATCCCTCTTTGTCAGATGGAAAACAACCACCAATATTTTTTTTTCATAAGATATTAATCACTATTACCCCCCTAACTAAAATAACCAACAAATCCTCATTAAATTTCCTACATTTCATTATTCTGAAAAATATATTTTCAACTAAACATTTTACTTATCTTTCTCCCCCTTTTCCATCAAAGACAAAGGCCAAAAACATACTTACTACAAAACCTTCAAAAAATTGCAATATCACTCTTCTCCTTTTCTAGAAACATAAGCATTCTTAGGTCATATTTTTATGAACCTCTTCTTCAAGTTCTCCACGGTTAGCTTCCAACCATCCCTAGAAGAATCCATGAGTCTATTATGACATTAAACTTCAATCAACTTGTTCATAGTATCATCAAAAGATGTTATATTTCCTATACCAGTTTCAAAATGATTGGCATTTTCATGTATGTTTTCTATAGAACTAAGTTTTGTTTCAACCACTTCTCTGAATTCACAAAATTTTCTAATATACTCATCTCTCTATCTCTTTCTTGTATGCAATTATAACTATAACTCCTTTATCCTGCATCTTTCTTCTCTAGAAACATCTCTCTAGATGTTAAACTTCACTAAATTATCAGTTAACTGAGACTTAATGGATTCCATCTTCATTTTGAAAGTTTATGTGGCCTTCTGACAATCCACACCAAATTTGTACAAAGCATTTGCAAAATTGATATGTATTCTAAAATGCACCATTTCCTATATCAAATCTAGCTAATCCTGTCTGCATTTTCAAAACATTTTATTTGTTAATTTTTCTTCTAAATCATCCTCTATTTTGGAGCTATATTCACCAGCTTCCATCCTTTCACTCAAGGAATTAATAAGTTCCTCCAAATGCACATCAAAGAGATCATTTAGCACTATTTTGTTTTGATTCACATATTGTTCCAGCCCTTATACAATAGTATCCTGATCACAAAGTGAAACTTTATGGAACACATCTCCAATAGTCTTCAATCCTCTATACTGATTTAGCATATTAAGAATATTTTCAACCAACAGATCATCTTCATCTGATGAAATTGGAGAAGAAACCTACTCCTCATCACCAATATAATCCTATATGTCAACTCCTATAGTCTCTTGTTCTTCCTCTTCACTGTCACTTGAAACAATCAATGGAGAGGAAAATCTCTCCATATATATTCTTCTAACTTTATTTTATTGCATAATAGAGGACGAATCCTTTGTAGACATATTCATTTTCCTTTTACCCTTACTTTTGTTTTTCCATTCACTGGCAACAACAAATAGTTATGCCACAAATTCAATTCATGTAGCACTAATGTATTTAGAAATTTGATCAATTTTTCAATAATGCCCAATCATTATTCCATAGTAGTCCCATAGGACAACTTAGTTTCCCAAACAATTCTAGGATCTACCACTTCTGTGTAGCAAAAATCTTTATAAACATAGACGACAACATCATCCTTATGCCAGACAATAACTTTAGGAGGAGATCGGTTCCCCAGACACAAAAAATCCTTCAACTCATCAAAAAATCTTCTACAATTAATAAAATTGTTATCCAAGATATCTATATGCATCCTAATTTGTGAATCAACACTTATATCATTTCTCTAATCGATATTTGAACACAACTTTGTATATACAATCTCTGGCACAACCAAACAACTAATATACTATTTTTTGGACCAAAAGACATAAATCTTTCCTCTAGAAAATCCTTCAATCCTTATATCCATGTTGAGAATATACTCAACATCCAACCTAGAGGGGGAAAATTGATTCTCTTGAAAACTCCCCCTTATACCTTGAGTCTGAGTTAATTACCAAAAGATGAAACAACATTGAAAGAGGGTGCCAGATAATCAGAAGTAGTTTCCTGTTCATCTTATTTCTTTACCCAAAATTTCTCCATTTTCTCCCTTTCCTTGTTAATGTCCACCTTCTTCACTGGATCACTGGTCTTCTTAGAATTTCTTCTACAATGTTTTTCAATGTGACCAATATTATTGCAATTGTAGAAAATTGGACCTTTCTGATATATTTTAGTTCATTTTGCTGCCCCTAGACCTATAACTAGTTTTACATTCAAATGCTTTATGCCCAAACTTGTTGCATAAGTAACATGTGCCATAAAAGGTTGTTTATAAGTTATGTTTTCCTATCCACACCAAGTTTTCTTGCTTTTACATTCATTTTTCTTATGGCCAAACTTGTTATAGGAATAAAATCTTATGTTCACAAGATTATTTCTGAATTGACTTTAACATTCAGTAGCTTTATATCCATATTTCTTGCAAGCATAACAGTTAGAATTGAAAGTGTACCTTTCAGTTATCGGAGGAGGATTGTGAATTGGATCTTCATTTTTATTTTGTTCTTCAGGTTTTGAGTTGTCACCGTCTTCATATCCCAAGCCAAAATTTTCAAGGTTTTGTCTTTGTGCACTAAGTACAACATTAGGTACTTCCTTTACACCTTCCAATTTGAACCCCTTTTCAATTTGTTCCTTGGCTTCTTCAAGTTTCTTTTTCAGTTTGTACAAATCCTTTTCAAATTTGAAACATTCATCTGTCTTTCCATTTAAATTTCCATCAAGATCTTCTATTTCCTTTTTTACATCTTCTAGAAGCATTCTTTGACATAGAATCTTGTCTTGAACCTTCTTCAATTTGAATTTGGTTGCCTCTATATCTACCAATGGAGATCTCATCTCATCTTTTATGTTAGTTTCTATTTCAACATCTTCATCTCAAGAACACTACTCAAACACATCCATATCATTCAGTTCTTCTTCAAACATGATGTTCAAGACTCCACATGTAACACCTTCCAATTTGAACCCATTTTCAATTTTTTCCTTGGCTTCTTCAAGTTTCTTTTTCAGTTTGTACAAATCCTTTTCAAATTTGAAACAGTCATCTGTCTTTCCATTTAAATTTCCATCAAGATCTTCTATTTCCTTTTTTACATCTTCTAGAAGCATTCTTTGACATAGAATCTTGTCTTCAACCTTCTTTAATTTGAATTTGGTTGCCTCTATATCTACCAATGGAGATCTCATCTCATCTTTTATTAGAATTCTATTTCAACATCTTCATCTCAAGAACACTACTCAAACACATCCATATCATTCAGTTCTTCTTCAAACATGATGTTCAAGACTCCACATGTACCTCAAGCGGTTAAGCTTATTCAAGAGAAACCTTGCTCTGATACCAATTGTTGAACACTCACTGGATGATGTCATGGGCCATAATTGATGTGTGTATGTATATAAATTGGCTTGAATATTGCTAAGTCTTTACTTAAATAATCAAACGTTGATACTATTATTTATCAATTCATAGTTAATAATATTAATCTAATTAATATTCAATACTCTAATCAATACTAATAATATTATTAACAGTATAATGCTAATAATTAATCAATATATAATCGATTAACATATGATTTATATTGTTAATCAATGTAATAATATTAATATAAATTTTAATATTAGTACTAATAAATATAATTATTAATATTACTATTAAAAAAGTAATATCAATAATATTTGTTGAACATTTTTTTTACACAAGTCAACTTGCTAGGATCTCAAGATTCAATTTCCTCTCTTGAAAGAATAATGAAGTTATTCCAAAGGTTCTCTGGGGTTAGGTCACAACCTAGTTGGTTACTTAGTTGAAGATAAATGTGAAAGTTCATGAGGAGGCCTTTGCTGGTATGTTCAAGACATCAAACTGCAAGAGAACTTTAGTACCTTTGGGTATTTTCCATTTTAACAAATATTGGTGTTTTGAAATAAAAATCCAATTTTATATTTTCAAGATGATTACTTTCAGACTTACTACAAAAATTAAAAGAGCAAGGTAACAAGAAATATAAAAAATTGCTGAAATGATATCCTATGGACATAAACTGTTGTAAACCCTTCCTTGAAAATTGAATGGTGGAGATATTTTGGAACTAACCCACGAGGTAAAAATAAGACAAAGTCACAATTCTATACCCAATGGGTGCAAGCGTTTGAAGAGAGGATGAATTCACTCGTGCAATACATTCAAAATATATCAAATCATGAAGCCACCAAGATGTGCGCACCTACAAGACATATTTATCATTAAGCCCAATAGACGATCCCTTCTACGCATTCATCACAGTAAGGTAGGTAGACCACAACAAACTCAAACTAATGTAAACATGAATTTGAAACACAAAAAAACAAAAAGGCTCTTTGAAAATAATGAACAATGTATGAACATTTTCACTAATTTTGCATAGATGGAAGCAATTAACACACCACGAAGGAAGCACCAAATATAGATTTTTTATTGTATTAGGAATCTGGCTTATTACATTGCCTTTGAGTACACTATATAGAGTTTTGATCTACAATTCTAAATGCTAAAATTAGGGCATCAAAGAGTCTAAATTAATGAACATAAGCTAAAACTAAAAATTTGCTGAAAAAAACTACTGCTAACTGATACTAAATAGCTTGCATGGATTTTAAATCCATTTACAATCAGTTTGTCCATGGAAGAGGGATCAAAGTCATCAAGAAAAGAAAGAGAAAGAAGATAGGGTTTGTTCTGAGAACTTGGAGTCTTCTTCTTGGTTCTTGGAGTTCTTCCTTGGAATATTCATTTAGAGGTTCTTCTTGCGGTGGGAACTGATAGGGGACCCTTAGTCCTTCCAAAATGAAATCAAGTTAAGAATCAATATGATCTAGAGTTCAACTGCCATGCAAAAAGGTGATCTCACTAGAAGCACTCAGAATTTTGGCCCCCGACCTCTACTTTGAAGTTTTTAAGTACCCAAAAATGGCTAAGTGTCAAACTAACTCTGGAGGTCTGAAAGTTTCATCCCTTTCGGAAGATGAAAGGCTAAAAAGACCAAAAGGCTAAAATGCTTTGAAGATGGAAAAGGCCAAAGAATGGGGAGGCCAAAAGGATAAAAATTGGGAGGCTGAAAGGCCAAAAAATGAACTCTAGCCTTTGCATAAAAATGGCCAAGTGTTGAAAAACTGTCTTCTCCAAAATACTAAAGAGGTATGAGGAGTCAATTGGGGAAGAATTCTAGATGTGCAACCTGGAGCCTCTGTATTAATTCTTTCACTTCCTCATAGTTTATCTCTTTTCTCTTTACCTTATTGACATTTTATTCTTGCTTCTCTTTAAATATAGTCAATTCAGAAGCAAAGAACTGGATCTCCTCTTCATGTTCTGACATCCTTAGCATCTCTTATGTTGAATAGAACAACTATTGTAAGGCCTCCTTGGTATTGATACCTACCATACTATCCCTGAATTGTTTGACCAATTATTTTGATGGCCATAAGATATGTTTATCTTTATGCTAGTATAAGTTGAGGCCAATTCCTGTGAAGAAAACATATATTTCTTCTACCCACTCCAAGGCCTCCTACTTTTCCAATATGGAAGCTTGGCATTTTCTATAGACCTTAATTATCTTGGCAATCTATTTGATCTAGGTCTCAAAGTTGTCGAGATCATCGCCCTCATATATCTTTACCAAGATATGGAAACGTTGTTTCCTAATTATTTCTAGGTCTTGGAGGGCGGCTTACCATTTATCTCAAAGTCTAAGCCACCTTCATTCTCCATCAAGTCTATTAACTTTGTAGCTTTGATAAAAATGACCCTAAAATTTTTAAACACCCGTTTGATGGCCCCTTCTCCATATTTCTCAAAGTCACCTATCCAGTCTGCACTTGCTTGGATAAAGGATGGGGTAAAACCTATCGACAATTCTGGAGTGTTCCTTTTTTTCTAATACCGCCTGTAATGAGGCCTACAAACAACTTGTATCAATAGGACCAAACATTTTGTGAATGAACTTCAAAGCTTCACTCTATTCTGTCAAGGATTTTATGGTTTCCTCATCCTTTCTCATGAACCCTAGAGCATGCTTAAGGCCTAAGGCTGCGAATGTTTTTCTCCCTTCTCTAGTGGGCTCCCCCAAATCCTCTTCTACAAATGTGTAATCTTCAAGGTTCACTTGTTTCTATGAGGTGCTAGTAGAAGGAATTTCAACCTAGTGCTTCAAGAAACCCCTGGTACCTTGGGTAACATAGGATATAGTCCTTGCATGTATGCTGACCTCTATTTTGTGGAAGGACTACCCTACATACACCATACTTGTATCTTCCCCCTCCTCCTCATTTGTATAAGTTCTCTTTCTCAACTGAATCTCTTTAGTAAACCAAGTAGGTTTACTAGATGCAGTGACTGGCTCATATGGGGTAACCTGGAGGATTGAAGCTAAGTTTTGGGGTCCCAGGGTTACCTCTTCCCCTAATCCTTGGTCTTGTTCCTTTCCCTGTTCACATTCTCCTTTCCCTTATCCTTCTCCCCTTTCATCTCCCCTCAGCTCTTCCTCTGTTGACCTATCTGATCCATCCTTTCCTTGGTCCTCTCCTCCTAATGAACTGATCAACACTTCTGTATCAAGGCCAATCATGCCCGCTAATGTAGTTTTGGGGAAAAATACAGTTTTCATGCTTATTGAATTTTGGGGAGTCAGGATGAAGCATGGTAAGGGAAAAAATGGTAGTGGAGTAGGGTTTGGAATTATGGGTGGCGGAGTAGAAGTTGAAGGAGGTGGAGTTGGTGTTGGAGTTGGGAGAAATGGTGGCAGAGTAGGAATAGGTGGTAGGAGAGAGGTTGATGGACTGGTAGCAGGAGTTTCTCCTATGGCTTTATCCCCTGCCATGTCTTGGGCTGTTGGGGCATCTTGACTTTCAGGCCCTTGGTCTGTGTTGGATCTTACTTCTATGATAGGCACATTTGGCATTGGATTGGTGATCTAAGTGGGAGGTGGAGTGAGGGTCACCTAGGGCTGGAAGAGTGATGGAGCTCCTGTTTCATACCCTATTTTATAATCTGGTGTATCTTTCCCTGGGTCTAAAAAACCCTCTAGACCTTCAAAGTATGACATCTGGAACTCAACCGATCGTAAGGCATCCAAGGGATTATCTTGTTCTTTAGGATCCTCTTGGTTTTTCCTAGTAGTCTCTTTTTCTTTCCTCCTTTGAGATCTTGTCCTTTTGATTAGATTTACCTCTTCTTATTCTTCTTCTAGATCCTCTTGTACGGTTTCCAGTTGTGAAGACACAAAAGTTCTTTTCCTTTTATATGTTTTCTTTCCCTTTTCAGTGGTAGGAGGAGATTGTCCAGATATGGATGGGCCTTCATCTAGTGAAGTCTGTGATGACCCTACTAGAGGATCTATTTTCCTAGTCATTCTAGTATTGGGAGCCTTGTGCCTTGGGTTTGAACCATACTCTACCGCACGCTCATGGCCATAGACTATGCTTGGTTTTCGCGGCGGTGCTTTCTTGTACTTGGGCAAAGTAGATTTCTCTTCACATTGCTTATCGACCTTATGGGCTGGATCCATCAATGTATTTACTGGTATTGGATCCATCTTATGAGGCCTTTTGATCCATGTTTAAGTCATTCATAGCACATGCCTAGCTCAAAACTCAATGTCATCATTCTCATCCTTGTCAATATTTGAATTCATGATGGGCCTATTGTATTTTATTCGTAGTGTAAATGGCCTCCATCACCTCATCTGAATCATATTCCTAAACCTTTGGAGGAATTGGGGTCTTCAAAGCATGTTGTGCAAGGGTATAGGACATCCTACAATAGTCCCTGATTCTAACCTCGTGGTCATCTATACAGTTCATCCAATGGTCTTCAAGATGTGGTTCATGAATGTAGAACTTGCCAATGATATGGCTGTATGCGCCTATGGGGTAAAAATGGGGTTGGACTGTCTTATATAGTTGAAGTGGACAATCTTCCCATTCGAAGGCCAAGGACTTGCAAACCTTCATGTCTTTTAGGGTGTATGGGCCCAAAGAAATAGGGAAATCCCAACAGTGCTTCTTCTTGTGTTTTATATGCTTGTAGGCATCTGCTAGCTGCCTGACCATTTCTATAGTGATTACCCAATCAGAAGGATACCTGGGCATCTTCTTTGTCTTAAAAGTGGATCCTGCTACCCGGATGTATGTGAATATTCTAAATTGTATATAATAGGCCCCAATGGCCCTCACCTTGGAAGCTTCTTCTTCTGACATCCTCTTCATGAAATTACCCTCAATGGATCAGATGATGGCAAAGATGAAGGCATCATTAACTATCCTGTAGTCAGGGCTATCCTCTGGCATGTTTTCCCTTTTCATTAGCTATGGATATACAATGTGGGGCCACACATTTGGATCATTTATGCTCCCCCTCTTGGTGAGCCCTGGGTAGTCCTCCTGTGCCGCTAATAGGTATACTATGTAGTTACTCATATAGAATTTGGGATTATGTTTCACTGCAATCAGCTGTTCATTCAACCTGTCACTGATGATGGTTCCCTAATCGAAACTAGACTTACAACCTCTAACCTTTTCTATGAGGAGGATCATCCAATATTTGAGTTGGATGGATTGGGGTAGTCCATACACTCTACTCAGTAATGTCACTATCGCCTGGATATCATCCTTCATATACCCCCTCCTGAGGTCTATTTTATCCAATTTGTTTTTTGCAAGGGGTTGTTTGAGTTATTTGTCATTGAAGATCTGATATGCCTCCTCTCTCTTATTCTAGAACCACCTATTTCCCTTCTCGATGAAGAAGTCATAGAATTTTTCTATGCCTTTATGAAGGTGGAAGACCTCTTCTATGATATCAGGTCTTATGTCTAGTACCACATGTCCCTCTATGTTTTGGACCACCCTTTCATCTGGGTTGTAGTGTTTTTCCAAGGTCATGATTAGCTTAGATGATGTGATAGCCACTGGGTGGGCTTCTACATTTACTAGGCCTAAGAGGACTAGTGAGGTACAGTCCTTAGATCTCCTTGCTGGTTGGGAACATCTTGTCAAGAATTGATCCCAATCTATGTTTTTGATGTCAGTATCGGTGATCTCAATGTGCTTGTTCTTGATCTTTAAAGGGGGTTTATTCCCCTTGTATAGGTAGTTCATTGGTGACATAGTCTATTTCTCAGGAATTCCTACAAGGAAGGTGCAAGTATCAGTGTTTTATTGAAAAAAGGGAAACTAAAAGAGTAGGAAAAATGATTAAGCTAGGAAAAAAGAAGTAGAAAAAATCCCCAAGTAGCCATAGTGAAAATTTCACACTTTCATCCTTTTTGGGCTTTTGAACACCAAAAAATAGTTTGGGGTCTGAAAAGGCCAAAAGTGCGAAAGAGCAGTTATTGAGGAACAAAAACTTTTGGACTTTCAGGGTGCTAAAGTCTGAACAGAACCTTGGACTCTGAGATCCTGAAGTTCGTAGACCGACAACATCTTTGGTGATTCAGACTTGTTAGTGTTTTGGACATCTCAAAGGTCCAAAATGCCAACAAGGTTGAAGATGCAAAGAAGAGTTGGGTGACAAAGGACCTGACCCAGTTTTTGGCCTTTCAAAGGCTAAAAATCTGCATCGAAGGTCGCGACAAGAAAAAAAAACCCTAACCTAAAAAATGTGAATGAGGACAGGACTCGATGAGACAAGGAGAGGTCTCCCCTGCAAGGCCAAGGGTGTAAAATCCCCAAGGACTTGGGGGGAAAGCATGCCCTGGACTGGACAGATACCAGGCGTCAAACCCTAGACCTTAAAAAGGAAGAAAGAAAAACCAGTAAGCGGAGAGGAAGAAACCTACCTCTCAAGAGCTAGGAGTGAAGGAGGATGGAGACACAAAAGGTCAAAGGTGCAGAGCAATCAGCCACAAGGAGAAAGGGATATGAAACAACAAAGTTGTGGGGAGCACCAAAGACATAGGAGGAAAATGTAGAATGAACATCTTTTAGGGCCAAAGTCTTTATATAGCCCACAGAGGACGTCAGCACCTTTCAGTGTTTTGGGGTCCAAAAAACCAAAAAGCCTGATGATTCAGCCTTTCAACATTTTGGTGTCTTTAGAGGCCAAAAACACTGAAAGGTTGGGGCTTCGGTCCTTTGGCTTTTCAGTGTTTTTGGAGGCTTAAAACATCAAAAGGCTTAAGCCTTTCAACCATTTTAGATTTTTGGAGTACTATAGGTCCTCTGAAATGCCGAAAGGGTGAAAAGGCCAAAAAAATGTCTGGACTACGCTCAACAGGCCATAATGAGACCCATTTGCAAGGAACTAGGGAAGGGGAAGACCCAAAAGGCCAAAAAGATAGAAAAAAGAGGGTGGTCCCCATGACTGAGGACCAAAATGGGGTGTGTGTTATGGACCCACAAAAAATAGCCTAGACAAAAGGAGGAATGACCAAGGTATTTCTTCACCATCAAGACTCTTCTGGGTTGTAACTTTGTATTAGAATGAAAACCAAGAAATGTAGGAGTCTACAATCATCCAATGACTTTCAATTCTAAAGTTTCTGCTAGTCTCCTTTGTGTGTGTTCATGTGTGTTTATTCCTTGACCCTCAATTGCGATAACCCGAATGTTTGTCAGTTGTTCCCAACCTTTTCCATGTAGACCAGGGCTTCCCAAAAAGAGCTTTGTTGCCAGTCAGGCATCCACATCCCCAAAATATTTTTCCCCAAATCCCAAGTATAACCTATCTCTACTACTAGCCAGGCGTTCATAGCCCCAATAGAGGTTGTCACAGTCACCCTAGTCTTCTTTGTCCACTACGTTGTAGCCTTTGTTTGAGATTTTTGTTCTTTGTATAGTTGTTCTTATTTTTCTCTGAGTGGTTGAAATGCATCAAGCTTTGGATGTAAGTTTATTCCATGCATTCAGGTCCATATTTATTTTCTTTGATTGACTTGAGCATCAATTAGGCTATGCTACTCGGATCTCATACTCGTGACCTCTTCAGGCCACTTTTATTTTCATGTGTTCTTATTTTCTTTCTTCAGCTATTTCTCTTATTTTCTTTGGCTACCACCTTCGCATCCATTTAGACTTAGGTTTTGGGGATCAATGGGTACCCAAATCCACATACTAATGCTGGTTGCAACTGACAAACACTCAATAAACCAACATTCTTGGTTCCGTTTCTTAATGTGTTTTGGTGATTAGGATGACCGAGCTTTCAACCTCTTCCTTTCTGCCAATGATAGATGTCACCACTTTGTCTTTTGGAGTGTTCTCTGCAATGTATGTTGCCTTGGAGAATTTGGCTAAGAAATACCTTTGCTCCTATTTAGGAACCAATTAGAGTGTATCCAAGACACTGTTGCCAAATCAAAAAGAACCCTGAAAAAACAAGGAATGACCAAGGACGGAAGAATGGACTGACAAGGAGGAAAAAACAAGGAAAGAAAACAAAGGAAGAAAAATAAGACTATGATACAAGGGACGGAAGGAAAACCCGCTTAGGATCCAAAACAATGTTTGAGGAATTTCCCATTGACTGGAAATGGGGTCAACTCTCCATTTAAAGTGCTGATCCTAAAAGTGTTCTCCCCCAATATCTCTATTATCTGATAAGGGCCTATCCACAATTTTTGGAATTTGGTGTGGCTACCCGGCTTTTCTTTTGCCTTATCCCACATGAGTAAAAGGTCAGAGATCCTGAAGGCTTTAATAGTGGCTCTCTTATTGAACCACCTCTTGATTATGGCCTAGTTTTTTGATACATGATCCAGGGACAATGTTCATTTCTCTTCAAGGTTGAGGAGATTCATAAGCCTGACTTATACTTGATCTTTGCATCCCACATACTAGTCCATAAATCTCAAAATTGTGATTTTCAAGTTCATTGGGAAGACCGGTTGCAAGAAATAGACTAGTTGGTATGGGGACATCCCCAAGGAATCCTTGATCCTCACCCATTCGGTCTACATGGTGTACTTCAGTTGTGTGTGCCAATCCTAGGGATTATTGTCTAGGAGGTGTTTGATCACTATTTTTAGGTTTTTATTTGTAGATTCTGCTACGCCATTGCCTTGCGGATAGTAATTTGAGGAGAATTTGAGGATTACATAGTTTTTGAAGGCCCATTGCATAAGCAAGGAAGAGGAGAAAGAGGGAGCATTGTCACATACCAGATAGAATGGAATTCCAAACCTAGTTATGATGGGCTCCTCTAAGAACCTGGTTACGACCTCTATGTTGCAATTTTTTAGTGCTTGGTCCTCCATCCAATGTGTACATTAATCAGTGGCTGTCAGAATAAACTTGTTTCCTTCTAAAATGAAGGGGGTTAATCACTCCAACAAAATATAAGCCCCATTGGGAAAACAGACGTACCTCATAGACCGAATGTAAGGGCATTGCTAGATTTCTCTCCCGGTTGCACTCATTTGGCAAGTGTGGTATGATATCATGTGTTCGCCAGTGTCTTTAAATATTGTTGGCTAGAAATATCCTTCTCTTAGGATTTGATGAGAAGTTTATTCAGTTGAACCATGCCATGTTCCATATTTGTCATGGAAATCTTCTAGGACATGTTTTTCTTCCAGCCTATCCAGACACCTGAGCTACAAACCCTCATAATTGCATTTATACAAATGGCCATTATTTAGCATGTAGGAGCTACTTTTGATTTGTAGATCTCTTCTTTGTTAACCATTCATCCCCTATAGGAAGCAATTCTACACCAGGTAGTAAACTATGTCTTGGTACCATATATCCATAATCACGCCTTGATTGGTGTAGGTCTGACATACTAGACCTTCTTCAATTTTGGAGATCAAATTTGTCAGGCCTAGGCCTCTCACTAATTTCATTGGTTGGATCTCTAGGTCAAATTCTTGGAGGATCGCCATCCATTTCCCTCTTCGCTCTCCCAACTCATTCTGCATCAATAAAGACTTGACAGCTATGTCAGGGACTATCTTGAAGACTTTGCTCCTAAATATGTAATGTCAGAATTTCTTTATGGATTTGATGAGGGAAAAAGATTATTTAGCCAATTTGGGGTACCTAATCTCAACATCCTTAAAGGGATAACTCATGAAGGCTATAGGCCTTTCATCTTCACTATCCTTCTTTTGTTTTAGGATGCCTACGCATGAGTGTTTGGATGCAAAAGAATAGACCTTGAAGGGGATGGTATAGTCAGGACTGACAAGGACTAGATCCATGGCGATGGCACTTTTTATTTAATCAAAATATTTCTTTGCTTGGATATTCCATTCAATCTTAGCATCATTTTTGAGCATGTCGTTCGATGGATTTACTATTTCCACGAAGCCGCTAATGAACTTCCTTACAAAGTTAATCTTCCCAAAGAAAGATTTTAGTTCTTTGAGGCTATGAGGCGGTGTCAAATTCAAAATGGATTCCACCCTTTCAAGGTCTATGACTGTCCCTTTTTCTAAAATAATATATCCCAACAGCTTGCCTTCAATTACCCCAAACACACATTTCTTGGGATTGAGAGAGATCCCATATTTCGTGCATCTATGTGGTCAGCCTTTTTCTTTGAAAAAACTATGGGATCATCCATATAAATGATGATGCAATTTTCCACTAGCCCCTTGAAGGCTATGTCCATTTCCCTTTGGAAAGTGGCCCTGACGTTGATCAGCCCAAAGGGCATCCATCGGTAGGCCAATGTTCCCCATTTGGTTGTGAATGTTGTTTTTAGCCTATCCTCTTCCTGTACCATTAATTGATTGTATCTGGAGTAAATATCCAAGAAAGACATCATCTAAGACCCATTAACTATCTGTAATACTTCATCGAGAGAAGGGAGAGGGTAGTTGTCTTTCTGAGAGGACTTGTTCAGGTTCCAGAAGTCTACGCACAATCTAATCTCCCCAGTCTTCTTTCTTACTGGCACTAAGTTTGTGACCCACGTGGAATGTCAAATTAGAAAGATGATTCTAGTATCTAGAAACTTCTGGACTTCCTTTTGGATCAATGGTTTCATAGTAGGGTTCATGGGTCTTTGGCACTATCTAAAAGGTTTGGAGTCTAGTTTTAGAGGAATATTGTGTACTATGACTAATGTGTCATAGGTTTTCATTTCTTGATAGCTCCAAGCTATGACATCTCAATATTCAGTGAGGATTTGGACCATTCTTTCCTTTTCTTCTTTGGTGCCCACTTTACCAATGTGAACTTCTCTTGGTTCTTCTTTTGTGCCAAGGTTGTATGTGTCACTCTCTTTACGATCAAGTGTAATGTCTAGGCATCTCCTTACGATGGTCCCATCACTGGAAAAAATCATTTCTATCTCTACCATCCCTTTTGGTATGGAATTAGTCCTTAGGTTTATGATGCCTTGGTCGTTGAGATCCCCATGGTCAACTTCTTCTTCTTCTTCCTTCTCTTCATCTATGATTTGTTTTTCGAACACACCAGTGCACATGATGAACTCAAGGATATGTTGGTTGTCTTGGAAGACCTAGAAGTTAGTGATGTTTTTTGGGATGGCTGGGGCTGCAATGTGTTCGACTAAGAATTTATTTATCTTAGAATTATCCATTGGATGTAATGAACTCACAGATACTACTAGGGCATTGGCGACAACATTTTTCTCTGTGGGATGGCCTTGATGTTGAATGCTTCAAAGTCATTGATTAAGTTCCATGCCCTATTTTGGTAAGCTAAAAGCCTCTTATCATTGTAAGAATACTGGTTTCAGACTTGCTTGATGACCAACTGTGAATCTCCTTCCACTGTTAAATATTGTATTCCTTTCTCGTGAGCCAAGAGGAGCCCACAAACTAACACCTCATATTCTGCAACATTTTTAGTGCACCAAAATTGTAATCTGTATGCAACATAAAAGGACTTACCTCTTGGATTTATGAGTTTGATCCCTTCTCCTGCTCCCTATTTTCATTTGGAATTGTCAAAGTGTAATTTCCATATCTGATGTCATTTAGTAGAGCTTGACTTGATTTGTGCCTCCTTGGAAAAAATTGTGGTCTATTCTTTCCCTTTGTCACTATTTGAGGAAGTTAATTCTCCTTTCCTTGCCTTCTGGATATGTCTGGGCTCAAGGAATTTAGCACCTCCTTCACCTTTATCTTCTAACAATCCTTTTTAGGGTGGACATGCTCCATCATCTAAAGTAATCTAGTCATTGAGTATGCTTAGGGTAGAGCTTTTGTTATTGGAGTCCAACCCACTATCTTGGTTCTAGTTTGGAGTTTCTAGACTGACTGGTCTATCTACCTCTGATAAAGTGTTACTCTTATCAGCCACCTTAAGGCTTCCCTCTTTTATTACATTCCCCCTTAATACTCTCTTCGGTAGAGCAATCTGAGCTAATACTCGCGATAACGCTTCCTAGGACCTGGGGAATGTGAATTATGAATGGCTTTCCTGGTGTAATCGACAATACCCTAGCAAAAATAAGATGTTGGGATCTGCATCCTGACCTAGATGCCTTAGGCTTGCTATTATACTGTAACTAAATTATTAAAGATGTCATCACCGATGGGTGGCTCTAGAAGACCATGGATGGGACTATGGTCTGACTCTTCACCTTCTCAGATTTGAAACATGAGGATGATGTCCATTCGATAAGTGCCTAAGTCAGTTTGTCTGAATAGAACTTTATCAGGGGCATTATATTATGTGATCATCCTTTTTAGTCTTGGTTATATGTCTATCTTGATCTGATTGTTCAATCTTCTCCATGGTAACCAGAGTTGAGTGAAATCTGTGGACAACCATCCCCTCAAAAATTTGGTCCATTCTTGACTTAACAACATCCCATAAGTCTCAGGGATGTCCACTATGTGCACATCGATGTGTTCCTGTACTCTTGGATCGACAACTAGCTGAATGTGTATGTCTTTGAGCACACCGATTACTTTGACTTTGGTTTTATCCAATTGTATCACTACTTGGTTCATTATTTGGGAGACCATCCCCAACTTTTGGTAAATTGACAAGGGCATGACATTGCACGAAGCTCCTAAATCAATCAAGCAATTGTGTAAGTTCTTTCCAAACATCCACAAACTGAGTAGGAATGTAGGCACCTCCATCCTGTCTTTGAACATAGTGGAGAAAACATTAGTAGTGTTGACATTAGATGTGGGTGTTCTCGCACCATTAGCTGATGAACTTTTTTTTGAATGGTCTAGAGATTTTAAAAGAGTTTCTTTCTGAGAGGGGAAACCTTTTAGCAGTTTGAACATAGATATGTTTTCTTTAGTCTTCTTCAACTCTTCAACTACACTATATTTGTCGCTTGACCATGCTACATTCTTGTGACTAAAACATTCTTTGGTTAAGGGGTCGCAAGAGCATTCAACCCTTTAGGAGGCATGGGGTTGTTTCTAGCCTGAGGATATGGGGGAGTTGGTTGTTTGCTAGGAGGTATACCATCAGCAAGAGGTTTTTTCCTACTTTGTAGATTATATGAGTTCTGATGATCATTTTGGAAGGAATGTACTTCAAATTATTTGGGCTCATCTTCTTTTTGGAATGGGAACACTCCTCTTCTTCTCTTGCATACGCGTCTAAACTTTCTCCATTTCTACACTCGTAAGAATAAAACATCATGGCGTTGAACTAAATGGGTGGCTCATCTGGATTATGAGTATGGTGGTTATAGGAGTTTCTTCTATATACCTCATGGCTTTGGTTTGAGCTTAGAGCCCCAATAAAATTGGCCTCCGTAGTATCTTAAGTATTGGCATTGTCTACTAGGATGCTACCATTGTTGTGTCGAGTGTTCCATGGCCTATTGGGCCTTTGCTTCCCAAATTATTTCTCTTGTGTATTTTTTTTGTTGTTGGTATTGAAATTCCAATTCAGATTCTGAGGGTAGGTATTTGGACCAGCAGACATCCATTGGTATCCACCTTGGTTTTGGGATGGTTTTAACTTCATTTTGATAAGCTCACTTGTAAGCTGTGACAAGGTTTTCTTCATGGCGTCTAGCTCAGAGGCCATGAGAGTGTCAGGTTTGGTTTGGGGCACAACACTTTTCTCCACAAACACTATTTTTTGAGCTTCATAGCCCGGGTAGGTGATGGATGGTGGTAGGGATGTGAATGGTTGCCCCAGAATTGGGTTCATTTATGGTATGTGGGTGGCCAGAGCTTGACTATTTTCTACAAATGAATGTGGGGAAGCGGTGTTGTTAGTGGTGGGTATGGCTACAAAGTTCCCTTCTTGTGGGTCTATTTGCTATGTAAATGTAATGGCCTCATTGTACACATTTTCCATTGTGTCTCTATCTGCAGGAGGAAGCCTTCTTAAGAAAATTGAGGTGAAGGGATCTAGAGATTTGAGGTAGACTTGTATGACAACAACCTCTGGTATAGTATTGTAACCACCTGAATTTGGTTTGTACCGACCATAGACCCTGTTTTCCCTAGGTGTGATCATACCCCCTGCTATGTCAAGACAATGTTACTTTGGCATAATTTATTATTAAATCAGATTTAATGTCCTAGGTGATTTTTATCACTAATTTATATTAACTACTTCAGCCATACAGTTCAAATCAATTTCAACCAATCAAATATTATCAAATTCAAACAATGGCTAAAGTATTTAATTATAAAGGAATTAATCTATCTCATCACTTGCATTTTAAACCCATTCCCTTAGCCTATTAATTTAATTAAAAT
>MU227208.1:3248293-3280876 GCA_018584345.1 Thuja plicata
AAAGGAAGGTGACTATTTTTATCCTGGCTTCTATGCCTTGATGCCTAAGTCTATTTCTGACATTTCAATAAAACATAGTATTCATACTTTCATAATATCAGTGGGTATTAGTGATGGTTGTACTATCCGATGGTATCCATTCTAAAAACTGCCCAATGATGATAAAAATGTTGCAATATTTGCTAAATCAGTGACAAGTCCTAAGAGTCTACATATAGCTGCATTTAGAGTTTCTAGGATGCAATTATCAACAAAAATAACATCATAAGGAATTTTTAAGCTCAAAAATGGTTTCTATCTTCTTCTAAAAACATCAAGTTATTACATCATCTATATTACTGATATCAAATATCATTGCACATCCATAGCATTCATTTTGCATTCATTGAAAAGAAGAAACTGGAAAATACAAAAAAATAAAGCATCCATGTATTGAATTTTTACTTTTCATCCTAAATGCATCCATACATCTATTTTGGCATAGCTGAAAAATCAAAAAGAAGCATACATTTGCATTTTCACATAAGTATCATTTGACACATATTTATATCAGTAATAACTCATCACATCCAATCATAAAATGATGTTATCATCTGTAAAAGTAACTCATCGCGAGACCAAGATATCCTCACATGTGCAAAACTGATACATTTACCACATCTATGAAAGCACAGAGAACTCATGAAACATGTCAGAATCAAGAAACTACATCAGATATATATCATCATAACATGGTACAAATCAAAGCATAAAGATTATCAGAAAGCATAAAGTGTATCAGTGAGCATAAAGAGTATCAGTATGCCAAAAATGAATCAGATATATGTATGAATGTCATCTACAAAAATGGATCTCAGAAGGATCAAAATATACAAAAGAGGGGATCTCAGCAGGATCCAAATATACAAAAGAGGGGATCTCAACAGGATCCAGATATACATATATGATCTCAAAATATACATGTCATACAAAAATGATACAAACATCTCATCTCTGTCCCACCTCCTTTCCCTAGTCAGGAGGAGGAGGAGGAGGTGGTGCAAAAGGCACTAATGGAGGAGGCATGGCCCCCTATGACTGCTGGGCCACTCAAGAAAATGAAGGAGCTCTCTACCCCTCTAGAACTACTGCATGATATAGGGCGTAATAATATGTGGCCCTCTGTCTCTAATGGACTACAGTACGGGCCTATGCATCCCTCTTTGTCCTCAGTCTCTCCATCTTCCTGTCCCTATCTGTAAGAAAGGCATTTGATATGGATAGCTTAGACTCTGTTGTTGTGGCTCTGGCCTCCAAGGCTATAATATGAGCTCAGAGCTGCTCCCTCTCCTGCTCACATCTCGACAATGGGTCTCCATCTCTGCCTGCATCCTACTTAGGTACCCCCTAACACCTCTGACACTGCTGCTCACCTATGAGAAATGGGCCTGTATCTCTCTGAGGGGCCACAAATCTAAACCTCTGGCATCTGCCCTGCCCACTACCACTAGCACCACCTATATCCATGGCCTCTCCTCCACCACCTCTGTCGTCTCCATCAGGCCCATCATCTAGAGAAGGACGCCTACCGTCCCTGCCACCATCTCTACCACCATCAAGGCCCCCATGTCTCCCAGGAGCCCTGTCTCTACCTCCTCTACCCTTGACAGGTCACTCATCAGGAATGTAATCAAGTGGCTCCTCTATGCGAGGAATGATCTCCTCTGGCACAGTGAATCGAAGAAATGGGTACTGGAGCATCTCAACAACATACCCATCTGAAACACCTACATCCTCTACATCTGGATGAAGGTCCCAGTCTACTGCCACCATGTCTCAGATCTCCTGGTGTATAGTCTCATAAGTCAACTGTGCACCCCATAGAGGTGTCTCATCTCAGGTACGAGCATAAACTGTAACATCCTTTGTACGGCCCTGTCGCCGACCATACTGCCTCAGAACTCTAGTAATAAGGAAACGCTCTATAATATACGTCATCTAGCCAATCAAATATCTACTCTGACACAATAATGGTACCTATCAGGCATCATAAGTCCACACCTCACAGTCTAGATATGGTCGCTAGATGACCTCTGTCATATCATCAAATAGACGGCACCAGTACTCCACCTTGCCCAGATGGGGCTGCTATAAAAGGCCTGCATACATGTATACATAGGGCTGCTCAGGTGCCCTCTACCTATCTACAATCGGCCATGTGATAGGGATGTGCTCCTAGGCCCAAATTTGAAGAATGAGTATACCCACAGTCATACTATAGATGTGATGGTATATGATCTCATGGAGCTCTCTGTACATATGCGCTAATATATAGCTCCCCCAAGCAAAATGTCGATGGTGGGCGATCATCTGCTCAACCATGCTCACCCAACCAACCAGGAATCCATGCTGACCTCTATCTAGCATGAGGATGCCACCTACCAAACTGGCTAAGTACACAGCTAATTGATCATAGTGATCGACCATGTAATCCCATGACAAGTATCTTCGGTCTATGGAGTCATCCTGGAAGAATCTGTGTGTGGTACCAATCGCCACGCCAGCTCTGGAATCAAAGAAAACCTCATGTCCAACCATCAGTATGCGGAGTATCCTCTAGACATCCTCTGGCATCACAGTAATCTCGCCTGTCGGTAAATGGAAGGTGTTGTGCTCAGAATGCCATCTCTCAGCCAGAGCAGTCAACAACCCACGATTTACCCCGATCTTAGGTAAAAATATCAAAGACCGTAATCCACATTGGATCACCATCATCTTCTCATCATCTGATAACCATCCCAACAATGCAAGGAAACATGCAGGGTAAGTGCCGCGAAATAAGACTACCTCAAATTGGGCCTGATTTTGGACAACACAATAAAACATCAGAATCCTATCTACGACAAGGGGCAGACTCCTACTCTACTAAGTCATTCAAATTTTTCCAGATTCTAATAGATCAAAACACATTAAAAATATAAGTCTTCTACCAGATGCGATCCTGGAAATACATGATGTGATTGCGTTTATCAGATGCGATCCCCAAAAAATGGGATGCGATCCTAAACGCAGGGTACAATCCTAAGAAAATAGGATGTGATTCCCTGATGGATTTTCACTTCAAACAAGATAAAAGCCTTAACACTAGATGCGATTTGGGAAAACCTGGATGCGACGCGAAAATATGGAAAAATTGGATGCGATCCGGGAAAAACCGAATGTGACTTGGGATTGGTAGGTTGCGATCTGGAATCCTGGATGTGATCCTAAATTGAACTAGCTCTAAAAATCACAAAAATGCATGAAATTAAAAATTGCAAAATTCACAGGGTAGTTTATCGAGCACTTACCGGCGGTGGATGGTCGGCTGGTCACTGATTTCGGTGGCTCATCTCAAAACGGTGCTTCCTCACAGGGACTACCATCTTCTCTGTAGAGCTCTCTGAATTTCTATGGAGGAAAGTGAAAATAAATTGTGTAATGGTAATTTTGCAGGCTTATATGGGTCTTTTGAGACATTTAGGGGTTTTGAAACTCCTCCCAGACAACTATAAATTCATTTTTATTCTCTTTTTACTCAATCGGGAACCAAATCGAAGGTGCCTATGATGTTTTCAATAGCACAGTGTCATTTTGCGACAGTTTTGGAAATTATGACTTTGCTTCATTTGTTCCCAACATTGGTCAATACTGCACATTTCATCATACATCTTGGTCTAAACATCATTTTATCAGCCTTATCACTCATATTTTCACGTACTTAACTTGGTAATCGTGTGTTTATTTTTAAACACACCTTCTACTCCACTCTTTCTTGCCCTGATCGCTTCCTGCAAGTGATATGTTCTTTTCAACAGAGGGATTTATTCTTTTTCTTTCGATTTTGTTCTCGAGGGGGCAAGATCACACTATCATCAATTAATTTTTTTGTCAAAACTGCATTAAAAATGACTTCATTATCAAACAAACTAGGGGCATAACAGTTTCCTTGACAAAGTTGAAACTGTTGGATAGAAAGATTTGGTTCTCATGAGTTGGATATCTTATGTTTCCTCATCTTAAAAGACTTTTATTAAGCTCCTGGAAGCTTCTTACTGATTTTTGAATTACAAGCAAGTTCAGAATCAGTATTATCAATTTTTGGACGACAACCAAGTTCAGAATTGGTATTTTTGAAATCTTTTATTGATCTTTGGACGACAACCAAGCTCAAAATTAATTCTATTAGTTTGGTTCAATCAAGTGCAAGACTGATCTCATCAACATTTTGTTCAACAACCAAGAACGGGATTCTCAATCTTTTTGAAGTCAAAATTGAAAACTTTCTTTGAATCAATGCATTGCTCGCACACCAATTCAAAGAGGGGCAAATGTAACCACCTGGATTTGGTCTGTACCAACCATAGACCCTATTTTCTCTAGGTGTGATCATGCCCCCTATTATGTCAAGACAATGTTACTTTGGCATAATTTATTGTTAAATCAGATTTAATGTCCTAGGTGATTTTTATCACTAATTTATATTAACTACTTTAGCCATACAATTCAAATCAATTTCAACCAATCAAATATTATCAAATTCAAACAATGGCTAAAGTATTTAATTATAAAGGAATTAATCTATCTCATCTCTTGCATTTTAAACCCATTTCCCTAGCCTATTAATTTAATTAAAATGGCTATAGTCCTAATTAATTATCAAAAGCAATAAAAATCTTAAATAATTAATATTCCTATTTTTGAATGAATTAAATAAGTTTAATTCATTTCATTTATATTCCCCTAAACCCTAACCTAACCTATCTCAACCACTTCTACCCTGGGTTCTAACCCTTCTCAACCCATTCACCCTTGCTAATCTAATCCGTATCCTAATTCTATCCCTAACCCACCTCCTAATGTTGTCACATTCCATTAAGGAATGCTTAGCAACTCAACCCACTTGAGAAAGTCCACTTTCTCAAGCTTGACTTTCTCAAGGTCCACTTTCTCAAGCCACTCTCTTACACCCTCCCTTTCTTCTTTAAAGCTTTCATTAATGCCTTAGTAATGAAGATGCCTTAAGACTATGTCTCCTTCATGCCTTATTAATGCCCAAGGCATTAATAGTTCTTACACCTCCATTGATGAGCCCCTTCACTCATTAATTCATCTTGTCCCACCTCTCTCTCTCTCATTCTTCTATAAATAGAAGCCATTTTTGAGAGTAAAGAAGCCTTCACCTTAGATTGTAAATGCATTGTTATGCTGTTAGATTAATCCTAGACTAACATTTCATTTCATATTTCATGCTTTTACATTGTTATTATTCACATGCTTAGAGCTAGAATTCTTGTTTATCATCTTTTTAGCTTGTTTTAAACTAAAAATCCTTCATGCTAGGTTGTATTCCTCACTGATTGTAGCATATTTTGAGGGCTAATATGTTACTAATCACACTCCTCTTAGTAAGAAGGCAATAGGTCGATATCAGGTGGTTTTACATGCTTGTCTAACCATTTTGAACTAATGCAATGACTTATTGAGTGTTTGTGTCTTTCTTAACAGGTACCCAAATACACACACACAAGTATAAGGAGCTTGTATCTTTTCATGCATTTTGTGGAAATGATGGTTGAACATGGCAATGGGCTCCTTAGGATCTTTCCTTGTTGTTATGAACTGATGATGTGTTGTGGCCAGATTCACATACAACTTGAATTGATTGAGAAATTTGGTTTTGAATTGATTCTATGCCGAGATAGACCCCCTTAGTAAATTAAGGTACTAGTTGTACGCAAATTCTCCCAAAGTGTATAGGAAAAAATGACAGACAAAATCTTGGTGGGCAATCTCCTTGCGGTTGCAAATTTCTTTGAAGGCACATATGTGCTCTTCAGCTGTTCTTGATCCGTTGTATATGAAAAGTGTGCAAAACCTCTCTGGATTTTTGGGCAATTTATGGAGCTTCCCAAAAAAATTCAATGGTGAGCTTTGTGCATTGGATAAGAAATCCATTAGATGAGGTTGTTGCAAATTCTAATTTTGCAAGTTCTAATTTTGATTTATGGCTACAGGAAAAATTAGGACAATGACGTGGGATTGCTTCCCAAGCGGATTCTAGGACTTGGTAAGATGGTGAAAGGAATTATCCTTTGTCTTCCCTTTGTCATTGTGAGCTCTACGATGAATGAGTTCAAGGAACTCTCCTATTTTTGGAGATGATCTAAGAACTCCCTCACACCTCTCCAGAGAGAAAGATCCAATGTTATCCATCTTTTCGGTATTGAGGCCCTCCTTCTAGCGCCACTTTTGTTGAGCATTGTTTTTACACAAGTCAACTTGCTAGGATATCAAGATTTGATTTCCTCTCTTGAAATAATAATGAAGTTATTCCAAAGGTTCTCCGGGGTTGGGTCACAACCTTCTTGGTTACTCAATTGAAGATAAATGTGAATGTTCACGAGGAGGCCTTTGCTGGTACGTTCAAGACATCAAACTGCAAGAGAACTTTAGTACCTTTTGGTATTTTCCATTTTAACAAAGATTGGTGTTTTGAAATAAAAATACAATTTTTTATTTTCAAGATGATTACTTTCAGATTTACTATATAAATTAAAAGAACAAGGTAACAAGAAATAAAGCAAATTGCTGAAATGAAATCCCACGGACATAAATTGTTGTAAACCCTTCCTTGTGAATTGACTGGTGGAGATATTTTGGAACCAAACCATGAGGTAAAAATAAGACAAAGTCATAATTATATACCCAATGGGTGCGAGCATTTGAAGAGAGGATGAATTTACTCATGCAATATATTCAAAATCTATCAAATCATGAAGCCACCAAGATGTGCGTACCCATGAGACCGATTTATCATTAAGCCCAATAGATGATCCCTTCCATGTATTCATCATAGCAAGGTAAGTAGACCACAACAAACTCCAACTAATATATATGCGAATTTGAAACACAAAAAAACAAAAGGCTCTTTGAAAATAATAAACAATGTATGCACATATTCACCAATTTTGCATAGATGGAAGCAATTAGCACACAACAAATGAAGCACCAAATGTAGATTTTTTATTGCATTAGGAATCTGGCTTATTACATTTCCTTTGAGTATAATATACAGAATTTTGATCTACAACTTTGAATACCCAAATTAGGGCATTAAAGAGTCTAAATTAATGAACATAAGGTAAAACTAAAACTTTGCTGAAAAGAAACTATTGCTAACTGACACTAAACAACTTGCATAGATTTTAAATCCATTTACAATCAATTTTTCCATGCAAGAGGGATCAAAGTCATCAAGAAAAGAAAGAGAAAGAAGATAGGGTTTCTTTTGAGAACTTGGAGTCTTCTTCTTGGTTCTTGGAGTTCTTCCTTGGAATCTTCATCTAGAGGTTCTTCTTGTGGTGGTAACTGATAGGGACCCTTAGTTCTTCCAAAATGAAGTCAAGTTAAGCATCAATTTGATCTAGAGTTCAACTGCCATGAAAAAAGGTGATCTCACTGGAAACACTTATAATTTTGGCCCCCGACCTCTACTCCAAAGTTTTTAAGTACCAAAAAATGGCTAAGTGTCAAACTAACTCTGGAGGTCTGAAAATTTCAGCCCTTTCAGAGGCCGAAAGGCCAAAATGACCAAAATTTGAAAATGCTTCGAAGACCAAAAAGGTTGAAGACTTGGAGGCTGAAAGGCCGAATACTGTATTCACCGATGGGGCCGAAATGCTGAAAGGCCAAAAACTAAACTTTAGCCTTTACAGAAAAATGGCCAAGTGTTGAAAAAATCTCTTCTCCAAAATGCTAAAGAATTACGAGGAGTCAGTTGGGGAAGACTTCTGGATGTGCAACAAAGAGCGTCTGTATGACTTCTTGCACTTCCTCGTAGTTTATCTCTTTTCTTTTTACCTTATTGACCTTTCGTTCTTTCTTATCTTTAAATATAGTCAATTCAGAAGCAAAGAACTAGATATCCTCTTCATGTTCTAACATCCTTAGCATCTCTTCTTTCAAATAGAATAGTTGTTGTAAGGCCTCCTTGGTATTGATACCTACCAGAATATCCCTGAATTGTTGGACCACTTCTTTTGATGGCTGTAAGATATGTTTATCTTTATCCTGATATAAGTTGAGGAAAATTACTGTGAAGAAAACATCATATTCTTCTACCCACTCAAAGACCTCCTTCTTATTTTCCAATATGGAGTCTTGAAATTTTTTATAGACCTTAATTATCTTGGCCATCTGTTTGATCTAGATCTCAAAGTTGTCAAGCTCTTCACCCTCCTATATCTTTACCAAGATCTGGAAATGTTGTTTCCTGATTATTTCTAGGTCTTGAAGAGAAGCTTTCCATTTTATTATCTCAGAGTCTAATCTGCCTTCATTCTCCATCAAGTCTATTAACTCTATAGCTTCGATCAAAATGACCCTATAAGGTTTAAACACCCGTTTGATGGCCCCTTCTCCATATTTCTCAAAGTCACCTTTCCAATCTGCACTTTCTTGGATAAAGGATGGGGTCAAACCTGCCAGCAAGTCTGGAGTGTTCCTTTTTTCTAATACCACCTGTAATGAGGCCTCTGGGAACCTTGGATAAATAGGACCAACCATTTTGTGAATGAACTTCTTCAAAGCTTCATTCTATTTTGTCAAGGATTTTATTATTTCCTTGTCTTTGCTCATGAACCCTAGAGCATGCTTAAGGCCTAAGGCTGCCAATGTTTTTCTCCCTTCCCTAGTGGGCTCCCCCAAATCCACTTATTCAAATGTAAAATCTTCAGGGATCACTTGTGTCTGCGAGATTCTAGTAGAAGGATTTGTAACTTACGCCTTCCAGTGACCCCTGGTGTCTTGGGTAACATAAGATATAGTCCTTGCAGGTACTGTGACCTTTGTTTGGTAGAAGGCATGCCCTATAGATGCCATACTTGTATCTTCCCCCTCCTCCTCATCTATATAAGTTCTCTTTCTCAGCTGAATCTCTTTAGTAAACCAAGTAGGTTTACTAGATACAGTGACTGGCTCATATGGGGTAACCTAGAGGATTGAAGCTAAGATTTGGGGTCCCAGGGTTACCTCTTCCCCTAATCCTTTGTCTTGTTCCTTTCCCTTCTCCTTCTCCCCTTTCATCTCCCATCATCTCTTCCTCTGTTTCCCTATCTGGTCCATCCTTTCCTTGGTCCTCTCTTCTTGACAAATAGATTAGCACTTCTGTATCGAGGCCCGTCATGCCCGCTAATGTGGTTTTCAGGAACAACATGGTTTTTGTGCTTACTAAATCTTGGGGAGTCAGGATGAAGCATGGTAAGGGAATAGATGGTAGTAGAGTAGGTGTTGGAATTGTGGGTGATGGAGTAGAAGTTGAAGGAGCTGGATTCGGTGTTGGAGTTGGGAGAAAAGGTGAAGGAGTAGGAATCAATGATGAGAGAGAGGTTGGTGGAATGGGAATGTGAGGTGGTGGAGTGGTAGCAAGAGTTTCTCCCATGGATTTATCCCCTGTCATATCTTGGGCTATTGGGGCATCTTGACTTCCAGGCCCTTGGTCTGTGTTGGAGCTTACTTCTGTGAGAGGCACATTCGGTGCTAGATTGGTGAAATAAGTGGGAGGTGGAGTTAGGGTCACCTAGGGATGGAAGAGTGACAGAGCTCCCATGTCATATGTAGTTGTGTAATCTGGTGTTTCTTTCCCTAGGTTTGAAAATCCCTCTAGACCTTCAAAGTCTAAAATCTGGAACTCATACCATCCTAAGGAATCCAAGGGATTATCTTGTTCTTTAGGATCCTCTTGGTGTTTCCTAGTAGTCTCTTTTTATTTCCTCCTCTGAGATCTTGTCCTTTTGATTAGAGGTACCTCTTCTTCTTCTTCTTCTTCTAGACCCTCTTGTACAATTTCTAATTGTGGAGACACAGAAGTTCTTTTCCTTTTATATATTTTCTTCCCCTTTTTGGTGGTAGGAGGAGTGTCCACAAGTAGATGGGCTTCATCTGGTGAAGTGCGTGATGAACCTACTAGAGGATCTATTTTCCCAATCATTCTAGTCTTGGGAGCCTTGTACCTTGGGTTTGAACTATACTCTACTGCACGTTCGTGGCCATAGACTATTCTTGGTTTCTATAGTGGTGCTTTCTTGTACTTGAGCACGGTAGATTTCTCTCCACATTGCTTATCGGCCTTATGGGGAAAATCCATCAATATCTATACTGGGATTGGATCCATCTTATGAGGCCTTTTGATCCATTTTTCAGTCATTCAGAGCACATGCCTAGCTCAAAACTCAATGTCATCATTCTCATCCTTGTCAATTTATACATTCATGATGGGCCTTTTGTATATTTTATCCGTAGTGTAAATGGCCTCCATCGCCTCATCTGAATCATATTCCCAAACCTTTGGAGGAATTGTGGTCTTCAAATAATGTTGTGCGAGGGTAAGGGACATCTGGCAATAGTCCTTGATTCTAACCTTGTGGTCACCTATACAGTTCATCCAGTGGTTTTCAAGATGTGGTTCATGAACATAGAACTCGCCAATTATATGGCTGTATGTGCCTATGGGGTCAAAACGGGGCCGAACTGTCTTATACAACTGAAGTTTACAATTGTCCCATTTGAAGGTTAAGGAATTGCAAACTTTCATGTCTGTTAGGGTGTATGGGCCCAAAGAAATAAGGAAATCCCAGCAATGCGTCTTCTTGTGTTTTATATGCTTGTAGGCATCTACTATCTACCTGGCCATTTCTATAGTGATTACCCAATCAGACAGATACCTAGGAAGCTTCTTTGGCTTCAAAGTGGATCCTGCTATCTAGATGTATGTGAATATTCAAAATTTTATATAATAGGCCCCAATGGCCCTCACCTTGGAAGCTGATTCTTCTGACATCCTCTTTGCAAAATCACCCTCAATGGATCAGATGATGGAAAAGAAGAAGGCATTATTAACTATCCTGTAGTCAGGGCTATCCTCTGGCATGTTTTCCCTATTCATTAGCTGTGGATATACAATGTGGGGCCACACATTTGGATCATTTATGCTCCCGCTCTTGGTGAGCCCTGGGTAGTCCGCCCGTGCCGCTAATAGGTATACTATGTAGGTACTCATATAGAATTTGGGATTATGTTTCACTGCAATCAGTTTTTAATTCAACATGTTACTGATGATGGTGCCCCAATCGAACCTAGCCTTATGAACTCTGACCTTTTCTATGAGGAGGATCATCTAATCTTTGAGTTGGATGGAATGGGTTAGTCCATACAGTGTGCTCAGTAATGTCACTACCGCCCATATATCATCCTTCATATACCCCTTTTGAGGTCTATTTTATCCAATTTGTTTTTTGCAAGTGGTTGTTTGAGGTAGTTTTCATTGACGATCTTATATGCCTCCACTCCCTTGTTCCAGAACCACTTGTTTCCCTTCTCAATGAAGAAGTCATAGAAATATTCTATGCCTTTATGAAGGTAGAAGACCTCTTCTATGATATCAGGTCTTATGTCTATAGCCACCTGTCCTTCTATGTTTTGGACCACCCTTTCATCTGGGTTGTAGTGGTTTTCCAAGGTCATGATTAGCTTAGATGATGTGATAGACATTGGGTTAGCTGCTGCGTTGACTATGCCTAAGAGGACTAGTGAGGTGTAGTCCTCGGATCTCCATGCTGATTGGGAACATCTTGTCAGGAACTATTCCCAATCTACATTTCTGATGTTAGTATCGGTGATCTCAATGTGCTTGTTCCCAATCTTTGAAGGGGGGTTATTCCCCTTGTATAGGTACTTCATTGGTGACGCATTCCATTTCGCAGGCATTCTTGCAAGGAAGGTGCAAGTATCAGTGTTTTATTGAAAAAAGGTAAACTAAAAGAGCTGAAAAAATAATTAAGCTAGGAAAATAGAAGCAGAAAAACTCCCCAAGTAGCCAGAGTGCACATTTCACACTTTCAGCCTTTTCGGGCTTTCAGACACCAAAAAATGGTTCAGGGTCCAAAAAGGCCAAAAGCACGAAAGAGCAATTATTGAGGAATGAAAACTTTTAGACTTTCGGGGTGCAAAAGTCCAAACAGAACCTCAAACTCTGGAAGTCTGAAGTTTGTAGGCCGGCAAGATCTCTGGTGATTCAGACTTGTTGGCATTTCAGATGTCTCAGAGGTCCAAAACATTGAGAAGGATGAAGATGAGAAGGAGACTTGGGTGAAAAAGGACCCAACCTAGTTTTGGTCTTTCGGAGGTTGAAAACTTGCGACGAAGGTCATGACAAGAAAAAAAAAACCCTAACCAAAAAAATATGAATGAGGACAAGACCCGACGAGACAAGGAGAGGCCTCCCCCACAAGGCCAAGGGCGTAAAACTCCTAAGGACTTGGGGGGGGGACAACATGCCCTGGACTGGACAAACACCAGGCATGAAAGCGTAGACCTAAACAAGGAAGAAAGAAAAACCACTAACCAACAAGGAAGAAACCTACCTCTCGAGAGCTAGGAGTGGAGGATGGAGACACAAAAGGTCGAAGGTGCAGAGTGATCAGGCACGAGGAGTGAGGGTGATGAAACATAGAAGTCATGGGGAGCATTGAAGACACGGGAGGAAAATACAGAATGAACATCTTTTAGGGCCAAAGTCTTTATATAGCCCATGGAGGATGTCAGCACCTTTCGGGGTCTGAAACACTGAAAGACCCGATGATTCAGTCTTTCAGCTTATCGGTGTGTTCGGAGGCCGAAAACACTGAAAGGGCCGGGCTTTGGTCCTTCGGCCTTTCAGTGTTTTTAGAGGCTGAAAACATCAAAAGGGTTGAGCTTCGGCCTTTCGGCCATTTCAGAGTTTCGGAGGACTTTACGTCCTTTGAAATGCCAAAAGGGAGAAAAGGCCAAAAAAAATGTCTGGAAAAGGCTCAACAAGCCCATAATGAGACCCATTTGCGAGGAACCTAGGAAGGGGCAGACCCAAAAGGCCAAATAGATAGAAAACAAAGGGGGCTCCCCATGGTCAAAGGACCAAAATGGGGTGTGTGTTGTGGACCCACAACAATATTAATAAATCAATATCAATAATATTAATATTAAATATTAAATCAACATCAATAACAGCTGACTTGGAAAGTCATGACCCTTTGAAAGTATATTTATATGGCATGAAACCAACCAACTAAGAAAAAAACAAAGGGAGAAAAAAATGAAAAAATAACGAATAAACGTAGGAGAAAAACAAGGAGAAAATATAGGAGAAAAACAAGGAAAATAATAAGGCACCAAACATAGGGAATTCAAAAATATACTCTCATGAGCCATAATTGATGTGTGTAGTATGTATATAAATTGGCTTGAATATTGCTAAGTCTTTACTTTAATAATCAAACATTGATAATATTATTTATCAATTCATAATTAATAATATTAATAAAATTAATATTCAATACTCTAATTAATACTTATAATATTATTAACCAATATAATGCTAATAATTAATCAATATATAATTGATTAATATATAATTTATATTATTAATATGTAATAATATTAATATAAATTTAAATATTAGAACTAATAAATATAATTATCAATATTAATATTAACAAAATAATATCAATAATATTAATATCATATTAATATAATATTGATATAATATTAATAAATCAATATCAATAATATAATATTAAATATTCAATCAACATCAATAACACCCACTTAGAAAGTCATGACCCTTTGAAAGTATATTTATATGGCATGAAACCAACGAAATAAGAAAAAAAAATACGGAGATGACTAAGGAAGTGAAAGCCAAATAATTTGGGATAAAGAATCACCATTACAAAAAGGTATGTGAACTTTATCCTCTTTAATTTCACGTGATTAATATATATCCTTTGAATAAGATTAAATATAAATAAGATCATAATAATTTATGAAGTATTTTTATTAGTAAGCAATAAATTTCTATTATATAATGAATATAAAATAATTCGTATATAATAGTAAATAAGTAATTAATAGATGTGTATATATTATTAATTATGAAATATATACGTATGAGTAAATTATATAAACATAAAGTAATTATAATAATAGAAATTGATTGATAGGCAATTATAATAATGGGAAATTATTAAGTAATTAATATTGTTAATAGTAATAAGAGAAATTCTTAGAGATAAATCAATACCATATTCTTAGGTCTAAGAATCAAACTATAAATTGTAAGAGTTTGATCCTTATCTCTTATTAATGCTCATGGGAGATCGGGAGCATGTGGAAGGGAAAGGCGGAGTAATTTCAGGCACAAGATGGTTGTCCCAACACTGGGGTTAAGCCTTGAGGGAGGCCGCTTGTAGTTTGTTTCACGCATCCTTGACACAAAACGTCTTCCACCCTATGATGATATTAGTAAGGAAAAAAAAAGTATTCCTATGATCTATATGGAGAGATCCTTGAATGTCAAATCTAGACTATGTTCATTAGTTTATGAGTAGATGGTTTGTATTTCTTTAATATTTATGAATAATGATAGTTAATGTGGAGTAATATGCTAACATAATTGGATAGTAAGAATGATTCTCTAATGAAATATTCCTAAATTTCACTAATTTATGGAATATAGGTCAAGTGGTAAGAAAGGGGCCATTATAGATGTTGAGAGGGGGGGTGTGAATTAACATGAACCAAAATCTCAATTAATCAACTATCTTGAATATTCACCTCATAAAACATTCAACAAATAATGATCTAAAACAACAACACATCAACACAAATATTTTTATACCTAGAAAACCCAAACTGGGAAAAACCACCGTGAGCGCTTGATCATAGAGATAAATCACTGAATATATAATTTGTATACAAATATAGTAGGATCTCACTACTATAGACTTGCAAAAAGAGGTTCATTACCAATACAATACCGAATATAGATAGGAGCTCACTGCTCCAGACTTGCAAACAAAGGCTCACTGCCAAAGTAGCAAGATATAGAAAAGAAATTGTGCATCCAAGTCCCACTGTCCTAGGGACAAGGTACATAAAAATATCCATAATAGATATTAAAGATAAATTCCCCTGATAATGCAGATGTCCTACACAACTCTATCAACCTCAACAACACACTGTCTCTAATCTTAAATAGCTATCACATAAATTGAATTCTATTTTTCAGAAACTCTGCTCATAGATCTTCAATTGCTCACACACTCTTACTTTCTACGAAAGCACACAATGTACTTGTATACAGTACAGGTCATTGGAATTACAACAAGGTTGTCCATGCCAAAATAAAATTAAAAGAAAATTATAAGTTGACCATGTCAACATCAAATTACTATAAGATCCCATGCCAAGAGCATCTGGACCAAAACATAGATCACACATAACATGAACCCATCCAGATAAGAGATAAACATTAAATATAATACCTGGACCAAAAAATGAAGCATGATCCACTCCAATAGAAAGAGGGTACATCAAACACATCACACAAAGCCCATACCAGATCCACAATTAACCAAATAACTTCCATAGTTATCTCAAATGTGTAGCATCACACTGCCCAAAGAACCACATCACTTGCCTATTATATTCAGACCTGCACTCACCATGGTAAGATCCAAACTCTAAGTCAAATGCCATATCACTTGCCAACTTTCCATGTCACAATCCATCACAACACATTTCTGGACCAGAACACAAACTGATCATTACCACACCACTTGGTAACATTGTTTCTAGATCACCAGGAAACACCACAACCAAGACCAACACCAAAATACAATACAAATATCATCTACACATTTTAACCATTATTTCCAGAGATAAAACCTTTCAAAAAACACAATAGAACAACTATCATCTTCAACTGTATATCTCTATTACTGAACCACTGAATTCTGGACCTAAGAGTATAACACTAAAATAATAACAAACATCATTCTCACATGATCACTAGAATACAGACCTGTCTTCCACTGATCTACAATACTATCATGTTCTTTTGGACTAGCTTCCTTCTTCTACACTTACTTGGACCACCAAATATACCTGAACATGTCTTCAACAAATACATTTGGACCTTTAGAAAATACCTTCGAACCATAGTGTTTGACGTCAATGGAAATAGACAATAAAAACCAAACATATATTTACAAAAAATAGGTGTAGGAAAGAAGATTTATGGTATGGGAATATCGAGAAGACTCTTTGGTTTGTTAGTTGTACTAGTTGTCTTCTATGGGTGTGAAGTTTGGATGAGTATCATATCAAACCACAAGTGGAAACAATTAGAAATAATTCAAAAACACTTAATTAAAAGCAATCTTAAAGTCAATTCAATGCTGCAATATGTGATCCTTTTACTTGAGGCTGGTATGTTCCTGATAGAAGCATCAACAATAACTTGTTTGTTAAGTTACCTAAAAATGGTTAAAAGCATTGATAAGCATCACAAGCCCAAAATGGTTCTTGAAGAGGTATTAAACTATAGGAAGAATAATTGGAGGAAACAAAAAAAAAATGGATGGACAAGTAGAAAATTAAGTGGCTTGATTTCCCCAATACTAACATTGAAATAAAAAATACGGTGCTAGAAAAGTTTAGAACTACAATGTGGAAAAAATAGAATGGTAGGAGAAAAACACACTATGTCAAAAAATTCAACCTCACATGGAAGCATGATGCAAAAGCCTATTTTAAGGCTGCAATAAATGGAAAGTCTAATGTTTTTATAACACAACTAAGGATTGGATCTCATCACGTTGGATGTGAAATGGGTAGATGGACTACCCCCAAAGAAAAGTCAGATGAAAAAACTTGTGTCTTTTGTAGAAAAGACTTTACTAAAGCCAAGTGACACTTCACCATAGAGTTTGTAGCATATGATTTTATCCATAAGTAATTTGAGGATACTTTGAAGATGGAAAGTCTAAAGAAACTCTTAAAGGAGACAAGGCCTCACAAGTTTCCAAATTTATTGGTCAAGATTCATAATAAAAGAGTTGAGATTGATAGAAATATGAAATTGTGTTTATGTTGTAGTTTTTTACCACTTAGACCGCTTGGTCTTGTAGACATCATTAAAAATCCTTCACTCATTCATTCATGGAATTTTGGTGGAGGCACAAAAGTTCAAGTTGGTGGCATTTTATTGCATTATAATCAAATATGGCCTCCTTCAGGCATGGCATAGGCTGAGGGTTTATTTTTGGATTTTATTATATACAATTCTATAAGTTATTTTCTTTGTGTCATGACAGCGCAACCTATGGATTTCCACCCACTTTCCACCACTAGCGTCGCCCACCCCAATGACATCATCACTACTTGAAGAGAGTCATTTTTCCCCTACTCATGACAATGGTCATGGGCGCCTAAGGGGCTTGCCCATGAGTGCTATTTTTTTTCAATTTGCACTTCTTGGAAAAATGAGCATACATTCTTCATACAATGTCTTGTTTTGGCAAAAAAAGACATCATTAAAAGCTTGTTTTGATCCCTATCTAGCGGTGCAAATAATTTTTTTCATATTTTGTTGTTGGTGCATTTTGTATCCTATTGATGTCTGAAGTGTATTTTCGGCTCCCAAGATCATAACTTCTCACCAATTTTTCCATTTTTTGTGATTCTTGTGGCATTGGAAATATGTTTCAAAGCACTTTTAGTCTATCTATGATAATTTTTTATTTTTTGTGCCATGTATAATTAATTTAAGATTTTGTGTTTTAACACTTTGATTAATTTCTTAGTTTTTTTTGCATATGAAACTCTTTTTTTGCATGGGTGGGATTCATTTGGGTTGCTTCACATGTATATACAACATTTGTGTCCTTATGGATTGTTTGAAGATATTTTGTAAGCACTTTCTTTTGTAGATGCATAAAGATAAAGTGCCACATTATTCTAATTGTATTTTGGGGGATTTTACACAAAATTCGTGCCTTATTATTGTCTTTGCACTAAAAAGTATCATGGGGGTTTGTGTAGTATCGTAATTGTTTTCCAGACATAATTTTTTCACGTGAGAATCCCTCTATGACAACACTGAATCTAAGTGATTATTGCCTCATGTGTGTGTGTGTGCATTGTTATTGCACACTCTTTTTTCAATTGTGAGTACTATCTTGGTCACTTGAAATGTTTTATATTATTTTTTATGCATTTCTTGGTGACACAAAGTTTGAGTGGACTTGTAATTCCTTTCTTTAGTTAACATTATGGGGGTATTATAACGTTTGTACTAATACTTCCTTGGTTTCACTTGGAGTGATTTATGAGGCATTCTTGCATTTCCTATTTTGGGGAGGCAACCTTCTATCCTTAGTTGATATTGGTTCTTTAGACTATTACACTTGTATTTTCTATTAGTATATAGAGGCACTAAGAGGGGGGGTGAATCAGTATACACATGTAATGAACCAATTCAGCCAAGAATCTAATTATGCTTTTAAACAACTTTCATATGTAACCAAACATGTAAGTGTAACTATGCAATAAAAGTAAAACAATTCAAGCTTCCACAAAGGATAACACATAACACCACTATTTTTATCGTGGAAACCCTTGTAAAAGGGAGAAAACCATGGTGGGGATGACACCCAAGAATCTCTTCACTGTAGTAAAAAGAGTTACCCTGTTAGGAGCTTACAATACCCTATTAGGGGCTCACCTTGTTAAGAGTGACTAGTACCCTTTTAGAATTATAATCAAAACTGTTAGGATCTACCTCGCTAGAGGATTTAAAACTCCTTCTTAGAAGTCACCCTGTTAAAGGATTTATACAAAGAGACCTGTTAAAGTCCAGCCTGTTAAGGGATTTAACCTTCTAACCTTATAGAGTTAGCCTTGAGCAATGAACTCAAATGACTGATCTGAGAATGACACTGCTTGCCTGTCAGATCCAATCCAATCTCTGAACCCTGGTGTAATTTATGATTCTATCTTTGATCACAACCACCAACAAAATGAACTTCTCCCATAAATCACATGATTTATCTTTTCTTTATATTTTTTCTTAATTCGATTAATAATTTAAAAACATTCCACAAGTCGACCCAAAACATTGACCAAACCCATGAAAATCAGCGCCAATCATACCTAACATGTCAGCCCAAATTGTAATACAAAATTTTATTACCAAAAACTAAAAAATAATCAACCGCCTTGATCATCATGAACGAATCGGTAACTAAACCTGTTCAAACTAAGCACATCACCAAAATACCAACTCACTCAAAACATTGAGTTAACTATCGCGGTTGGTAAACTAAACTTGACTGATGAAAATAATGCTCTCATAACTATCACACCACCCAATGTGATCTCTAACTTGATCACCACTCAAAATACTTTATTTTACTCTCTTCCTATTAACTGATCAAAACACTTAGCTTATTGTTCTTTACCTATCCATCCAGTCAATCAGTATTTGTAACTTATTCATAAGATCTAATAGAGTTTCCATCAATGAAAAACTCATAAGCATCAAACACTGCATCTCAACTCCAAAATCCATCATAATGCCAACAATATCCCCCTTTGGCATTGATGGAAATACATAGTGAAAAATAAATACATTATTCATAGACACATAGATTGATATAACTCAAATTCAGCTATAACCATCAAGATTTTCACTACTACTCCTTTGATCACTAAACTAGGCCCTTATCTTTATTTTCACTGCATCGATCGGTCCCACTTTGATAGAAATGAAAAAGGTACATAAATGAACTTCAAAAATGACATCATCTTACCGATCATAGCGTGTCAAAAAAACTCTAAAATTGGATTTGGTTGTCTCCAAATAAATCTCCCATGATTTCTAAAAGCTCTCCATGGCATGAATCTGTCCATGTAATAGAAGCTAAATCCTCCATAGATTCAAGTGTACTTATGTCTGGTAACCCAAAAGTTACCTCTAAATCTTTATAATTTTGTTGTATTACATCAATTGTAGGAATCAGATAAGTTTGTAACTCTAGTAAATTAGTGATCCTCTTATCTTGTTCTTCTTGTGATGTCTCCAACTTGTGATTTACAACCTTAACTTGTGGTCCATAAGTGGTAGATGAATGTGAAATGGGATAAAAAATAACAATTAAAAATTTAAGTTCCTGTTGAGCTTCATTTCTCTTTAGCTCCAAATCTTGGGAAACAATGAAAAATAAGAAACATTAGCAATTAATTTTCCAACCTCTTTCAAAGTTTCCTCCACCTGGTTCATATGAACTGTAAGTTTCCCTTTATCTGATGCAATAGTCTCCATTAACTTATCAGTCCTCTTCTTTTCATAATCCATCTTTGCTCTACTCATGGAAGCTTCCTCCAAACTAGTAACTTTCTCATTGATAGCATTGATCAAAGTATCCATCTACTCAGTTAGTGTATCATTAGGATCATAGTCAACTTCAGGTACAAGATCTACAACAATATATCTAGCTGACTAAAGTACTTGTGCTTGTTTCTTTTCAGCTCTAAGTGTGTCCCTTTTAGCTTTCAACTTTAGTATCTCATATATTCTCATTTATTCACTAGGACTCATTTTGGTAACATCAATAGGTCCTTGTATGACCTCAACATCCTCATTTCTAAAATCATCTTTGATTTCTTCCTCAATAATATCCATAGCCATGCTTTTCTTCTTGTAACTTGAATTCTCACTTAGATCCATTTTCCTCTTTACTGAATGTTCTGAAACATCAACTTCATGAGATTCATCTTTCTTTCCAACATCACCTATCTATCCAACTATATCAGTTGCAATAGGTATCACCACCTCTTCAGTCTTATCCATATGTGCTTCCTGTTAGAATAGGTAGACACCTATTCTCCCAAGAACACCTGCTTGCATAACCCTGTCACATGGAAGAAGCAAAGAATAGAAGAAGAAAAATCTATGGAGGCCAAAAGACCACAGACATCATATGCACATGAAAGAATATATTATTAACAATATGTTTCAATCTGATACAATGCGATGTGAAAAATCCTTATGAAAAACAAAGAGGTGAATCCTTATAAAAGGATATCAAAATCCTAAAGGTGAAAACCCTAAAGAATAATAAGATGCCTAAGTTTAACTTAAGCATAGAGTATAATAGACTAATAATTTATTTAATTATTAGCTATAATATGAAAACTCTAACACCCCCCCTTAAGTGTAACTTAGGGAGAAGCTAAACAGCTAAGGACTAAAAGGATGCATGAAAACAAAATGCAGGAAAGGAACTATGGGTCCCGAAAACTAGGCCTGATCAGGTACCCAAGTACAAGAAATAAACTAGATGAAGGAAACCAATCCTCCAATCTAGGGAAATTTCCAAAGAAAGGAACAAGAAAGAGCAAGAAGCATCTCCGAAGCATGATGCTGTAAACACTTTCAGAAGTGACTGTCGGAACCTCCACTGAAATAGTGCATGACCAAGTAGAGAAGACAAAGTCTAAAGAGCTGATCAATCAAAGAGGTGACCTCCAAAAGTAGGAATGAATGAGTGTCTATATAGTAGATGATCCATCTCACTAGAATACATAGGTGCCTAGCCATTGCATTTTCCTAGTACATAGGAACAACAAAAGAATACGTAGATCACTCAACCAAACCAAGGAGGCAATAGAACCAACAGGTGAACCCCCCCCATAATGTTGAACAAGGAGAGGGTGACAGGAACAATGAAATGAAATGCTAGAAGCATCTACAGAAAGAAGAATCAGGAACACCAATAGTGCAACAGAAGTGCAAGCACAGGATAAAGGGAAGTGTCACCAACACACAACATGGGATAATGTCATGGAAGGTACACTCACTTGACAAAGGTGGATGAGCACAAAAGGCAAAACATCATAACCCCCCATGGAACTTTATAATTGAGTGTGAGTACAAACAAACACAAGGTGCTCAAAATCCCAGATATGCAAAAGTAGGCACTTTATCTCAGTGTGTTTACAGAAAAGATAATGCTATAGAAGAGAAGCATACAATGCTCAGAAGTCAGAAAGAAGAGTGAGCCAGAAGAACAGAAGAAGAGATCCCAGGACCTATAGAACCCAAGTAATCTGCCAGAGAAAAACTTAGAGGAGAAAGAACCTAGAGAAAAATCTAGAAAAAAGACCCCTGCAACTGAAAATCTCACTGAACCAGCTTTTCAATGATATCTGGTTTGCCAAAAACAGAGTCCGAATGAGCAAGATATGGCTCCCGAAAGGCAAAAAATAGACATTGAACTTTGATAGAAAAAAATACTGTCAAAATGGTATAACCAAAAACCCCAACCTCCATCATTGGAAAGAGCTTGGAAAGAGATTTTTGACGATATAAATAAGTCAGAAAAATACCTCCGTATGCTCCAAATAGAGCGAAAACAGTGAGGGAGGGTCAAAAAGCTCCAAAAATTTCTCAAAAATGGGTGCCAAAAACCCCTTGCGGGACCAAAAACTGCCCACTAAGTAGTCAAAACCACCTATGTATAAAAAAACCACCTTCATACCTTTTGCACTCAAATCTCAGTGTCTCATGCCTCGAAAAGTGTGCCAAGTTCGTACGGCCCTCTTTCCATAAAAAATTGCCACAACTTGCTTCGGTACCCAAAGGTGGTCGAATTTTATATCAAAATTAATCTAAACGATCCTCTGAATCCATTGGTGAGGTCAGTTTCATCCCAAAAGGTGGCCAATAAAAAAATTTCCACAGATCTAATAAAAAAACTCTTCAAAAACTTGAAACCCTTAACCTCAAAACCTACTTCAAAAACACCAGAACGGGCAGTAGCAAGGGAGCTCTAATACCATGTTAGAATAGGTAGACACCTATTCTCCCAAGAACACCTACATGCATAACACTGTCACATGGAAGAAGCAAAGAACAGAAGAAGAAAAATCTATGGAGGCCAAAAGACCAAAGACATCATATGCACATGAAAGAATATATTATTAACAATATGTTTCAATCTGATACAATGCAATGTGAAAAATCCTTATAAAAAACAAAGAGGTGAATCCTTATAAAAGGATACCGAAACCCTAAAGGTGAAAACCCTAAAGAATAATAAGATGCCTAAGTTTAACTTAAGCGTAGAGTATAATAGACTAATAATTTATTTAATTATTCGCTATAATATGACAACTCTAACACTTCCTCTTTTCTTTGCACATATTCAACTTCAACAGTAAGAGCTTGTTGTGGATTATCAGTAAGTATATCACAAATAATTCCTTCAATCACTTGCTCACTAGTGAAAAATTAATCTATTGTTACCTCTTCAATGGTAGCCTCTTGTGTTTGTTTCTCCTCTTGAGTATAATCCACCGGTTCATCTTTTTTGTCCAATTTCATCTTCATGATAAAGAGCCGCATCATGAACTGCCTATGATTCACCAATGAGTATTTTGTATACTCTACTTCTTGTTCTAAATTCAAGTCTAATAGCCTCAATTTTGATCTTCACTTCTTCCATAGACAATTCAAAATTAAGTAGAATAAATGATTGTTATATTATTTCTCTATCTTGTTTCAGAGCATATCTCCACCTAGCATCAATCTTCTTGTAAAGTGATTCAGGTATTATTTTATGCAGATCACTATGTCCTCTACAAAACTTATGCAAAATTTATACAATAGCATCTTCTACCTTTTTCTTACCTTCATCATCATTATTTTCATAGCATCAGTTGGAATCACCCACACTTCCATAATCCCTTATGTTCTTAGCTATGCTATTAGCAGTAAAAATTCTCCTAGTCTTAGGTTTAACTGATTTCTCAGTTGTTATGCCAACAATATTTGATCTTTTTCTACTGGCCCTCAATTCATCTTGCTCTTTGTCATAATCTATTTGAGGTTCTTCTTCCTCAGTTGTATCCTTCTTTTTACTATTTCCTTTTGACTCTTTGTAGGCATGTGTTATTCCCTTCTTTCTCTTATAGTTTTTCTATTATGTCACAAATGTTCTCTCTTTTTCCTTTTCCTTTTCCTTTTGCATGGTGGAACTCCTAGTTTCTTTTCATGTTTCCTTACCCATTGTAGAAGATACAACTCTACCTCTTCAATTTCTACAAAAGCAACAGAGGTTGCTACCTCCTTAGTCACAAAATTCTTCCTGATCTTATCCATCATTTACTTTGTAATACCATTCTTCTTGGCTAAATCATCAACTTGTTTTCTCACTCATCTCTCTAACACACGTGTCTTTAGCTGTGAATGAATTTTTAGATAAGTTTCTTCATAGGTACCAAGTCTGGGAGTACTAGAATCGATAGGCTTGGATATTAACTCATCATCATCGAGTGATATAATATCACCATCTACCTCATAACCCTTCAGTAGATCCCAAGAAGTTCTTGGCTATGCTGCTTGCATCATACATGTATCAATATCCATAATAAAACATATATCTTCTTTGTACTTCTCTAATATATTGTATGGAATTCTCTCTCTCTCATGCATTATTTTATGGAAATATTTGAAATAACCCCACATCATACTATTAAAGTTATTTCCTAACATCCTTATTCATTCCTTAATCTATACTACTGCAAATCTATCAGTCGACCACTGAATCAGACCGATAATAGGGAAATGATTTTGTAAGTAGAAGAATATACATACTAGCAACGAACCATACTTGAAATTTTATTTATTTTCCTTCTTGATTATCTTCATGTTCACAAATAAATGACTTCTTGTGACCTCACATAGGTTGTACTGTGCATTCTCCTTCACCATCCGATATGCAACATGAATACCACTATCGGACACACTATTCAATCGAATCAATTGATATAATTTGTAACTGATCACCATAAATGCAAACTTGACCTTAATATCTATAATGTTATTAATTATCATAGCACATTGATCTTGTTTCAACTTTATTAGACGAGTAAACTCATCAGCATGAATCATTCTTAGAATAGGTACATCATTGGTCACACACAACCTTGTCACTGTGTAAATAATATCTTTGGTAGTCTTATGTGGCCTAACCAACCATAAGAACTAATCATGAACTTGACTTAGCACAAATCTGATCCAGTCAAGTTTGAAATCATTAGGTAGGTCGACTACATAAGTAAAACCCTTGTCTTCCAAATGCTTATGTTCACCCTTCAATCCTGAGTCATTACACACTTTGGTATATGCATTGAACATAAAAATTGAACCAAGATACTCAATCTTACAATGGATAAATGATCTTATATCATTAGTTAACAACACACCATGGGGTATCGAAGACAAAGCACCTGTGGGATCATTCTTTACCACCTTCAAAGGATGCAACTTTAAATACTGGCCTTGGTTCCTCTGTAATCTCAACCAATACAGGAATGTCCTTAATTCTCACAATAATTTGCATCACAAAACACAATATATAACCTTTACAACACAGAGAAATACCACTTGTGTTCGTCGAAAAGGGTTCTTTAAACACCTTTTCAATTCTAGCACAAGATCAAAACTATCAATCCACAAACACTTCAAATCTCCTTAGAATTGCTCGTAAGTGCTCTTCTTAGATCTTAGAATGCATTGTAAAAAAAATAATTTCTTTCTCCATTTTAACGTTTCATTTCCAAGTAATAAATACAACAGTCAACTAGTACCTTTAACTAGTTGCAACCGGTTAGAACATAAAAAGTCACTATGCCATAAAAAAACCATTATGCAGTCGCATAGAATCATATGAGATACAAAATTCTTCATCAGATTCTTTCATAACATCAATATGAATCTAAATATGTTGATAAATCTTACCACACACACAACTTAGGTGATAGGTTATAGATCTTACTTGATTTTATCCCCCTAAGACAATATATTTGACTTAGTATGATGATGAATTATCCACATTACCTGATGTTGTGGAGCTCTCTGTCAATTTAGAAGATTTGAGTTCACCTTTTTTAACCCATGTTTCCTTCATCTACTTTATGATCCTTCAACATCTGCAATATTCTTTCCTTGTTCATTAATAGACCTATTCATTGGTTGACCTCCATTTTCTTCTTCTTAGCTCTGCAAGATCTAGAAAGATGTCCAATATTGTTGCAATAGTAACACACCATACATGTTTGTCTCCATGGTCCAACATTGCCTCTACCAGTTCTTATCCTAAAATTCATTGTTGTGTGTCCATAATTTTAAGAAATAGAATAGGTAACATTAAATCAGTTTCCTTGTTGATTAGGTCTCTATCGGTTGGAGTTATATGGCCTTTGATTGTTGATTCTATCCTTACACTCATTAGCCTTATGAGTTGCCTTGTTGATTAGGTCTCTACTTGTTGTAATGATAACAATTACCATGAAAGACATTAGATCTAGAATTTTAACCTTCAGATCTTCCATAAAAAAATCCAAAACTAGGAATAGGTGTGCTAGGTCTATCAGATCCAATAGGTCTATCAGGTCCAATAGATCTAAACCTACAAACATTAGCAATATGACTTTCCTTGTAACAATTGAAATATATTGGTCTGTAATTCCTCTTACTAGATTTGTTGTTGTTCACCTTAGGTGGTGACTCTCCTTTTTCATGTATCTCCTTTGTACCAGATGACTCACCGACTTCAAATTTAGAAAACTCTAAACCTTGTTTCTTAACATTTCTCCTTTGGCTTGAGAGTTGTTCATCAATTTTAATAGAACTCTTATAGAACTTGTCCAACAAATCATTGGCTGCCTTAAGTTATCCTTTCAGCTTTTCATTCTCTTTCCTCAAATTAGCATTTTCTCTTATGGCATTAGCATTTTATTCATTGTATCATGTAGGTGTGTTAGTAATAACTGAGAGGAGGGTGAATCAGTGGCCTCAAAAATTAATCCTTAAATCAACCCTTCAAACTTAGTACCACAAAATTATACCTCTAGTTATCTTCAGTCCTATAAGATGAATGCCTTGAAATTCTTATATCAAATTACTACTTGTCAGAATGCTTTGTAAAACCTTCTTCTGTATGTTTACTGATAAGCAGTCTTTCTATTTACCAAAACATAGTAAATAACTAGTGTATACTGATCAATCCCGATTTACTTAAGTGAAATGCAAAAAAATAAAGTAATGACTCATAGACACATTAACACATGGATTTTTAATGTGGAAACCCTGTTAAGGGAAAAATCACTGGGACTGATACCCCAAATTTTCACTCTTCTAAAGTGAGCTTGGTTAAGAGCCAACCCTATTAAAGGTTACAAACACACTGTTAGGTGTGACCTTGTTAGAGGATTTTAAATAGATAGTTTGTCACTTAGTATTTGGCATCTAATGCTACCATCCTTGATCAAACACTCACTTGGCCTATCAATAGGTATCAGCCATATCCAATGCTACTTTGTATGATCAAAATTTTTGATACTCCTTGGGATGTATCTCAATTACATAAGACTTTTAAGTCCTGCTCGGTTAAGAGACTTGATACCTCAGTGGTTAAACTAAAATAGTAAATTGATCTGTTCACATATACAACTTGAATTACAGATTTCCAGATCTATTGTAAGTGCATTACCTTTCTGATCAATGTTATCAATTCAATACCTTTGCTCCACACTGTTATGCTCTATGATGTTGTATCACTGTTCGTCAGTATCCGCAGAATTTAGCTTTTTCCTTAGCTTGATTGATCAGGTGTGAATGAATAATTTCATCTCCTTCAAAATCTCTTCAGCATCTATTCTCTTGTCACTCGCCTTATTCATAATGAATAAGCTTGTCTCTTATATAGACATGATTTTATAGTTTCTTGGATTTCTTGATCTTGGCGTGATCCATAATTCTCACCAATTAGATTTAAAGCAAAAATCCAGTTTTATCTCGTAGAGATCTTCTTTCCAAATAGACAAAGTAGCTTTAAATCCTTTACTTATCTCCGTCTTTATCTTGTCGATTAAAACGATGATAAGTATTAGTTAAGTCTATTTTTAGCTCTTGACAACTAAGAATTTTGTTGTTTCTGAACTCTCTGTTCTGTCGGTCAATACTTTAGTTAGTTTTCACTGACAACTGACTATTTCGTCGGTGTGACTTCGGTTGTCTTTGGGATCTCTGTCCGTCGAGAAACACTATAATTCTATCCGTCATGTTACACTATGCTTTTCTCGTCGGTAATGCTATGCATTTTTCTCGTCGGGTAACACTGTGACTTATCTCTTTTGCTCTGTCTGTCGGTGTATATAGTCACTTTGTGAATACTTTAATTATGTGCATTACTAATAGCATAACTTTTGATTCATCAGTTCTTTGAAGTCTTTTAGCAATATGTCCATGACCATACAGATTATATCAAGTTGACATCAATGACAATACAATACATTAACTGATTTAATGTCTTGCATTAACTTTCTTATGTCTTTGTGATCATCAACTTAACATCTTCAAACATTCCATCAGTTATAGTTCATCAATCTCTCCCTTTCGCATTGATGGCAACACACTAAATTATCACACTATATTACTGCTAATACAATATGAAATATAACAGTTGAAGTTCATCAAACTACCAATTTTATGTACTATAACCGATACAAATATCTGGTCCTTGGTAATCTTATGAGAGCTTAGATTTGATTCTTGCATCTTTCTCTTTGTCTTTAATCCCTTCACTCGATAGATGTAGAATATTTCTTCTTCTAATGTGATGTGTTCTCCTATGTCAAACTCTCTCCCTTTCACTGTTCTCTTTTATTTTGATGTCTCTTGTCAGCAATTCTCTCCCTTTGTATGTACTCTCCCTTTCAGGTTACATCTCTCCCTCTATAGAATGTGATGGATATAATCTCTCCTTGAGGGATATAATCTCTCCCTTTGATAGCAATGCCAAACAAATATTTTGATAGTAATTCCAAACAAATCCTTTCTATCCATAAGATACTCCTTGAATTTCCCAATCCATCAACAATACAACTTTGGTGCTCAGAGTAGATAAATACCTTGTGTATAGATGTATCTTTGAAGTCCATATCTCTTATTGCATCAACATGAATGATATTCTGATAATATGTACACTAATGCAACTTTCTAGTCATTTTATTGACCAGTAGACAAGGGTCTGACCCCTAGTCTTTTTCTCAAGTACTCGAATGCATCTTTGGACAGTGGCTTGGTGAAGATATCAGCTAATTGTTCCTTAGATTGCACATACTCAAGTATCACCTCCTTTTCTTGAAATTTTTCTCTCAAATAATGATACTTGATAGAGATATACTTTGTCTTAGCATGCATGATTGGATTCTTGGAAATATTTATTGCACTGGTATTATAACAATAGATAGTTATTGGTTCAAGAATTTTCATATGCATACCTTCCAGTAACTATTTGATCCATGCAATATTTGAGTAGTTTGCAGCACCAACAACATACCCTACTTCTGCAATAGACTGAGAGATGCATCCTTGCTTCTTGTTTATCCATGTGACAAGTCTGTCACCCATAAAGAATGCTCCTCCAGTTGTGCTCTTTCGGTCATCAATATTTCTAGCCCAATCAGTGTCGGTAAAGACCTTAAGTTCAAATTTTCCTTCTCTTCTATACCATAAGTCATAGTCCTTGGTATTCTTCAGATATATTAGGATTATTTTCACAACAGTCATATGTGATTCCCTGGGATTAGCAAAAAATCTTGCAACTATTCTTACTGCATGTGCAATATCTGGTCTAGTATGTACAACATACATGAGTTTTCCAATCATTGATCTATACAAAGTCTGATTTGCCTCTGATGACTTGTCCTCCTTTTTTAGCTTACATCCAATTGCCATCGATGTTCCAACTGGTTTGGAATCTTCCATCTTGAATATTTTCAACACTTCCTTGATGTATTTGGATTGTGTAATGAAAATAGCTTCATCTTGTTGCATGATCTGTAGACCAAGAAAGAACTTGATCTCTCCAAACATAGACATCTCAAACTCTTTTTCTCATTTCATTTGAAAATGATTTGCATAGCATATCATTTCCTCTAGATATGATGTCATCAACAAATATCTCAACAATTAAAATGTTAGCATCAATATCTTCCTTCAAATAAAGATTATTGTTTTCACTAGTTCTTACAAATCTAATATTTATGAGATAGGAATGAAGTCTTTCATACCAGGCTCAGGGTTCTTGTTTCAATCCATACAAGGCTTTGTGTAGTCTACATACCATGTTAATCTTGTCTAGATCAACAAACCCTTCTGGTTGTTCAATGTATATCACTTCTTCAAGTATTCCATTTAGGAATGCAGACTTGACATCCATCTGGTATACCTTGAATGCTTTACATGTAGCATAAGCAAGTAATATTTTCACTCCCTCTAGCCTAGAAACGGGTGCAAAGGTCTCTCCATAATCAATCCCTTCTTCTTGTGCATACCCCTTGCATACTAGTCTTGCTTTATTTCTGGTGACTTCTCCATTCTCATTCAGTTTATTCCTGAATATCCATTTTGTACCAATGAAATTCTTGTCATTTGGTCTCGATACAAGTTTCCATGTCTTGTTTTTCTCAATCTTCTCAATCTCCTCATTCATAACACTAATTCATTCATTATTATCAAGTGCAACATTGACAAATTTTAGCTCAAAATCACAAATAAGACATCTTGTGTTTAGAGACTTACTTTTGGTTCTCATACCAGCCTTCTTGTCTCCTATGATCTGGTTCTATGGATGGTTCTTTCTGAAATATCTGGCAAGTACAGGTTCAATTATTTGTATATCATCTTGATCATCATTGTTTCCTTCATTCTGATCTCCATCGCTTGGTACATCATCTTGAGCAATTTATTGATTGTCAGTATTTGCAGCCTGATGCTTGGGTGCAATAATCTATTTCTCAGGAGCTATACATTGTTTCTCAGGTAGAGTTTAAGGTTCTTCATTGTAAACAAAACTGTTGTATTCCTCTGGTTCTTTTATGCTTTCCTTTTCATTCTTCTCTGCAAATTCATCTATCTTTACATTTGCACTTTCAACAATTTTGTTAGAGGCTTTATTGAGACATTTATAAGCCTTGCTCTTGGTGGAATACCCTAGAAAGATTCCTTCATCACTTTTGGACTCAATTTTTCCATTTCTATCATCTTTTAAGATATAACATTGACTACCAAAGTTTTTGAAGTAACTTACATTGGGTGTGTAACCATACCATAGCTCATAAGGTGTCTTCTTGGTGTCTTTCTTCAATTGTACTTTGTTCAATGTGTAAACAGTAGTACTGACAACTTCCCTCCAGAATATTTGGGTGATGCCTTTCTCTATCATCAGTGTCCTTGCACAATCAACAATGGATCTGTTCCTTCTTTCAGCAATTCCATTTTGCTATGGTGTTCTCGGTGTAGAGACCTGTCTTTTGATTCCATACTAATTACAAAAGTTAGTGAATTCATCTGAAATAAATTCCCCTCCTCTATCTGATCTTAAGCATTTCAATTCTTTACCACTTTATTTTTCTACCATTGCTTTGTACCATTTAAACATCTTGAATGCTTTAGATTTATCTTTTAGAAACAACACTGTCATCATTCTAGAGTAATCATCAACAAAGAGAATAAAATATCTATCACCATAATAACTCTTTGTCCTCATGGGTCCACATAGATCAATATGGGCTAATTCTAGAATGGCATCATATGTATGGGGTTTTCTTTTGAAACTAGACTTTATCATCTTACCTTTTTGACAATTTTTGTACATGACATTGTCTGGCTTAATCATCGTTGGTAAGCCTCTTACATTTCTCTTTCTTCTTATCTTTATCATGTTGTCAAAGTTTACATGACATAATCTTTTATGCCATAACCATATGTCTTTGTTTCTAGCCATTAAGCATGTGGTGTCAGTATCATTTAGATAGAATAAGTTACCTTTTGTCTGCTCACTGGTACCAATCAGACTTCCTAATTTATTGAAGATCTTTGCCTTCTTATTCTCAAATGCTAATCAGTGACCTGAATTATTCAACTAAAAAACACTTAATAGATTATAATTCAATCCTCTCACCCAATAAGCATTTTCACATTTTATCAGGTTATTCAACATTATAGTTCCTTTTCCTTCAACTGGATAAGGTGTGTCATTACCCATTCTTACTTAACCACCATTATAGTATTCAAAAGTCTCAAAATTTTGTTTGTCACTGGTCATATGGTGAGTGCAGCCACTATCTATGATCCAAACATCATTTTTACTAACTTTAGATATGAGTGCAGTTTCTACATACCTTTCTTCATCTTCATTTGAATCATCTTTTACTGCCATGAACACCATCTTGATGTCTTCATCACATTTTGTGTCAGTATCTTCATTTTTTCATTTGGCTAGGTAACTAGCCTTCTTTCCTTTGTCCTTGTAGTCTCGTGTATCTCTTCTTTCTGATTGTTGGTTGCTTCTGTAATCACCTCTGTCAAACTTCTTTTCAAATGACCTGTCTTTACATCTGTCATATTTTCTTCTATTAGGACATCTTGCAAAAAAAGTGTCCAATCTCTTTACAATTAAAACATACAAGTGGTAATTTACCTTTGTATTTACCTTTGCCTATCTGCATTCTTCTAGCCATAAGTGCTTCAATTTCATCAAGATCTTCTTCTTCACTTTCACTATCACTATCTTTTCTCATAGTGTGTTTATGACTTGATTTACTTATTCTCAAAGA
>MU227208.1:3280926-3302154 GCA_018584345.1 Thuja plicata
AGTGCTTCAATTTCATCAAGATCTTCTTCTTCACTTTCACTATCACTATCTTTTCTCATAGTGTGTTTATGACTTGATTTACTTATTCTCAAAGAAGATTTGAATGCAGACTCTATGTTTGGTAAGAGTAACTATTTGATTGCAGACTCTATGTTTGCAGATTCCAATCAAACTATCTAGAGTAACATTGCTATTTTCTACTACTCTCATTTCTTGTATGGAAGATACTCTAATAGCATAAGTAATCAGTAAGGTTCTTAGAATTTTACTTACCACTGTATCTTCATCTAGTACACCTCTAGCTCCTCAGATAGCATTGACTACCTCTTTGATTCTTGTGTTGTATTGTGTGATGTTTTCACCTTCCTTTATTCTGAGATCATCAGACTTTCCTCTAAGGCTTTCTGCCATGGCTCTCAGGACATTTTTATCACCACCATGTACAAGCTTCAATTTGTCCCACATTTGCTTTGCAGTTGTGCATGCTTTGACATCTTCAAATTTAGCATCGGAGAGTGAGGAAGAAAGCTCTATCATCATGCAATTCTTCTCATGCTTCTCTCTCATTTGTTCAACTGTGGGTGCTCCTATGGGCAACACATATTCAGTATCTAAGTATTGAGTAATGTTGGTTCATCATTTCCAATACCTGATAAGTGGAGTCTTATTCTGCTTTACCACAAAGCAAAGTTGTCTTTGTTCAACTTGGGCACATCTCATCTGTTCATCATGTGATCTCTAGCTTGGGTCTTGAAACCTTCCTTCTAAGCACACAAGCTCTAATACCAATTGTTAGTAATAATTGAGAGGGGGGGGGGGTGAATTAGTGGCCTCAAAAATTAATCCTTAAATCAACCCTTCAAATTTAGTACCACAAAATTATACCTCTAGTTATCTTCAGTCCTATAAGATGAATGCCTTGAAATTATTATATCAAATTACTACTTGTCAGAATGCTTTGTAAAACCTTTTTCTGTATGTTTACTGATAAGCAGTCTTTCTATTTACCGAAACACGGTAAATAACTAGTGTATACCGATCAATCCAAATTTACTTAAGTGAAATGAAAAACAATAAAGTAATGACTCATAGACACATTAACACATGTATTTTTAACTTGGAAACCCTGTTAAGGGAAAAACCACTAGGACCGGTACCCCAAATTTTCACTCTTTTGAAGTGAGCTCAGTTAAGAGCCAACCCTATTAAAGGTTACGAACACACTGTTAGGTGTGACCTTGTTAGAGGATTTTAAATAGATATTTTGTCACTTAGTATCTGGCATCTAATGCTACCATCCTTGATCAAACACTCACTTGGGCTGTCAATAGGTATCAGGCATATCCAACGCTACTTTGTATGATCAAACTTTTTGATACTCCTTGGGATGTATCTCAATTACAACAAAATTTTATATTCTTCTTGGTTAAGAGACTTGATGCCTCAGTGGTTATACTGAAATAGTAAATTGATCTGTTCACATATACAACTTGAATTGCAGATTTTTAGATCTATTGTAAGTGCATTACCTTTTTGATCAATGTTATCAATTCAATACCTTTGCTCCACACTATTCTGCTTTGTGATGTTGTATCATTGTTCGTCGATGTCCACAATATTTATCTCTTTCCTTAGCTTGATTGATCAGGTATGAATGAATAATTTCTTCTCCTTCAGAATCTCTTCATCATCTATTCTCTTTTCACTCCCCTTATTCATAATGAATAAGCTTGTCTCTTATATAGACATAATTTCACCATTTCTTGGCTTTCTTGATCTTGGTGTGATCCACAATTCTCTCCAATTAGATTTAAAGAAAAACTCCATTTTTATCTCAAAGAGATCTTCTTGGCAACTGGACAAAGCAGCTTTAAATCCTTTACTTATCTCCGGCTTTATCTTGTCAATTAAAACAATGATAAGTATTAGTTAAGTCTATTTTTAGCTCTTGAAAACTAAGAATTTTTTCATTTATGGACTCTCTGTTCTGTCGGTCAATACTTCAGTTAGTTGTTAGTGACAATTGACTGCTCCGTTGGTGTGACTTTCATTATCTTTAGGATCTCCGTCCGTCGGGCAATACTATAATTCTGTCCGTCGGGTTACACTATGCTTTGCTTTTCGGTAATGCTGTGCATTTTTCTCATCGGGTAACACTATGACTTTTCTATTTTACTGTGTCTGTCACTGTGCACTCTGTCGGTGTATACAGTCAATTTGTGAATACTTGACTTATGTGCATTACTGATAGCATAGCCTTTGATTCATCAATTCTTTGAAGTCTTTTAGAAATATGTCCATGACCATATAGATTATATAAGGTTGACATCAATGATAATACAATACATTAACTAATTTAATGTCTTGCATTAACTTTCTTATGTCTCTGTGATCATCAACTTAACATCTTCAAACATTCAATCAGTTATAGTTCATCAAGGTGTTCATGCAAAACAAGTTCTTGTTCAGATCTGAATAGTTCCTCCATTTTGGCTTTTAAGGTGTCATCTTTATCTTTAAGAGCATCTTTTGTAACCTTATTCACCTCATCTGCAGCTTTCCTTTCTTCTAAATCTTGACCCATTCTCATTGAGAAGTTTTCCAACTCCCTTTTCATGTTCTTATTTTCTTGCTTCAACTTTTCCAAAACCTTATGCATGTCCTTGTTGTCCTTAGCTAGCTTCTCATTCTCCAAGACCACAAAATCTACATTAGATTCATCAGAACCACTCTGCTCAAATAGGTGTTCGATGAAATCTTGACTTTCACTCATATTTTCACCTAGCTCTTGTATCTTAGCCCTAGATATCTTCAACTAATCCTTGATTTTCTCAATCATATATTTAGCCTCTGCAAGTTGCCTCCTATATAACTCCATATTTTCCTTAAGGATATCTCCCAAGCTATTAGGCTTCTTCAAGGGAACCTAGCTCTAATACCAATTGTTAGAATATAGCGACACTAAGAGGGGGGTGAATCAATGTAAATAGGTAATGAACCAATTCAACCAAGAATCTGATTATGCTTTTAAACAACTTCCATACAACCAAACATGCAAGTGTAACTATGCAATATAAGTAAAACAATTCAAGCATCCAAAAAGAAAAAAACATAATGCTACTATTTTTATCATGCAAAACCTTGTAAGAGGGAGAAAATCACAGTGGGGATGACACCCACAAATCACTTTACTGCAGTAAAAAGAGTTTCCCTGTTAGGATCTTACAATATCATGTTAGGATCTCACCCGGTTAAGAGTGACTAGTACCTTGTTAGAATATAATCACACCTATTAGGATCTAACTCGCTAGAGGATTTACAACTCCTCATAATTCACTCTGTTAAAGATTTATACAATGAGACCTATTAAAGTCCACACTGTTAAGAGATTTAACCTGCTAACCTATTAGAGTTAGCCTTGATCAATGAACTCAAACGACTGATCTGGGAATGACACTGCTTTCCCATCAGATTCAATCCAATCTCTGAACCCTGGCGCAATGTTCTTCCTCTGTCTCTGATCACAACCACCAACAACCTGATATTATCCCCTAAATCACATGATTTAGCTTGCCTTAATATAATTATTCTTAAGTCGGTTAAGACTTTAAAAAAATTCCACAAGCCAGTCCAAAACATTGACCAAACTCATGAAAATCAGCCCCAATCATAACTAACATGTCGGCCCAAAATTTAATACAAAATTTTATTACCAAATACTGACAAATAATCAACCACCTTGATCATCTAATCATCAGGAACCAATTGGTAACTCATTTGATTCAAACTAAACACGTCACCAAAATACCAACTCACTCAAAATATTGAGTCAACTATCGTGATCGGTAAACTAAATTTGACTGACCAAAATAATTCTCTAATAACGATCACACAACCCAATTTTCTTGCTAACTCGATCACCACTCAAAATAATTTTTGTTACTGTCTTCTTGTTAACCGATCAAAACACTTAGCTTATTGTGCTTTACCTATCCATCCATTTGATCGCTATCTATAACCTATTCACCAAATCTGATAGAGTTTCCATCAATGACAAACTCATAATCAACAAAAATTGCATTTCAACTCTAGTATCCGTCATAATGCCAAAATTTTCAACCTGCATTGTTTGAATAGTGATGTTGAGATTACTCATGTAGATTCAATGTCATATGTATTTTTTATTGATAGATATTCTATTTTTTGATTCCATCTAATCATTGTTCAAGTGGTGTCATTTGGGGAGCTCATGCATATTGTTTTCTTCTCAATCTTGATCATCATATGTTTTTAGAGGAGAGTCTTTAGTTTAAACACTATATCAGTCTACTTTGATAATTTTCTACAACTTCTTCATGCTTCAATGATGTTTTCCTTTCTTTTGGGGCATTGCTTTAGATGATTTTTAGTCCTTTATCTCTATTTTGGAGAGTAGTTTTATCCCATACGGTTTTCTCTCTCTATTGCATCACATCAAGCACTTGTACTTGGGTTCCTCACATGGCCTAGTTATCGAGACCCATCTTGCATCATTTGCATAATATTTTCATCTCCCTAAGTTGCAATTAAGGGGGCATTTGTGTCAACATAGTTTGTTCCTTACTAGTTATTTGTGGGATCCCATTCACATGACTTAAGTTTCTTAGACCTACATGGTATTCTATAAGTTCTTTAAATGGGGCCATGTTTCATAATTAACTTTTAGTTACTTCAAATTTAATATTGTGCATCAGGCATTTAATATTTGTTCTAGGGTAGTTACTCATATCTCATCACACCTTGCCTATTTAATCAAGGTGTTTTGTACATTGTAAATATCTCATGCATTAGTAATGTAGAACATCTCATTTTTATTGTAGTTGCTATTGAGTGGAATAGCATCTCTTTGTATTGTTTCTCTCTTGTTTGTGAAGGGTATTTGGTTTTGCATATTGTCGATCTTGGTTGGATACATCAACAACTACTTAGGAAAGAGAAATTTGTCTGGCATATAGAATTGTAATTGTTCGAGGATAATCAATTATGGAGAGGGAGGATTGTAATGTTCCCTTATTAATCCTAATTAGAAAGGGTGATTGTTAGCCTATTCTGGGGCTCCCAGAGGATAATTAACAATGGTAAGGGGTCTCCACTAATCTTGGTATGCATCACTCCAATCTTTCTTGGTTTTCATCGATATTTTTGAGCCTAGTTGGTATATGGATTATTGTTATACTTCCTAAAGCATTTGTAGACTCTTGGGGTTTTCTCCAAACTTCTTGGAGAGTACTTCTATTTTTAGTAAGTTTCTAAGTTGGCATTATTCATCATCACACTACTTTAATTTCATCTCAACAAGCTCAAAGTGGGTTTTTGATTCTTCGACAAATTTTTCCACAAATTGGATTGAAGTATTTAAATTCTACAATAAAGATGTATTATTAATATTGTATTCTTTTCCTTAAATGTTATAACTTTATAAAGTCACGTTATGTCCCATAAAGTGGATGCTTAGGGGAAGGGTACTAATACATGAGACATCTTTAATATTTTAAAAATAGTTTTGGATGCAAAATATATTATTCTACATTTTAATTTGGATGATTTTCCCTCCAAAGCTATAAAAAGGATGTCCTCGGCTCTTATTTGCATTATGGAAAAGACAAAATGCTAACCTGCATGTTCTTCCTTGGATCTTGCATGGATGAAAACCCTCATTAGATAAATGATTTAGTAGTTGGAATATAGTGTTTGTTGGAAATATCACATTATTTTCATAGGTTATTTATTATTTTATTATGATTTATTTTTTGTGTATATTATAGATTATTAAAATAATTTTATCTTTAACTAGTATATTATAGAAATATACAAATGTATTGAACAACAATAATACAAAGAAGCATGCATTGTCTTATGTTTTTTTTTTTATAGTTCTTTTTATCTTTGATTAAATTTAATGCCGTGATATAAGAGCGAAGACAACCTTTGTTCTCTCATGAGAGGAGGTGGAACATGAGTTCATTGTAATGTATTGAACAACAATAATACAAAGAAGCATGCATTGTCTTATGTTTATTTTTTTATAGTTCTTTTTATCTTTGATTAAATTTAATGTCGTGGTATAAGAGCGAAGACAACCTTTGTTCTCTCATGAGAGGAGGTGGAACATGAGTTCATTGTAATCCTCCTAGCTATAGAACTAGAGAAACATAGGTGTGTGGAGATTTTTTTCTTTTGCTATCTAATTGCATAGGTTGCTCTTTAGGGATAAAAGTAGTTGGTCCTACTACACCAAAATTGTAACGTATCATTTGACCGTGTAGGATTCCTTTCAAAATTGGTGTTGCCATTTTTGTTTTGTATAATTTCATTGGTATCGGTGATTTGGCCTAGGATATATAAACATTCAGAATTGCTATGATGGTCTCTCCTCTCTGGTTTTCCCTTAGAAAATTGTATATTATAGTGAAATCGAGAGAAATCCAGTCACATGGGCAATTAAGGGTAATGTTGATGGCCTTTATTGCTGATATGGGAATGGTTATTTTTACTTGTCTCCTTCATTAGCTCAATGATTCCCAAAAGTTCCTGAGATCTTTCAATACAAGTTTAGATAGTGTTAAGATGATCTGCTGCAAGCATATTGGAGATATGGTGCAATTTTGTTATGAACATATCATACGAAAATAAAGGTTGATAAATATGACATCTAAATTAAAGTTAGGTGCTAACATATTTCTACAATTCATTTAATTATCTTTCATGTTTTTATATTTAATTGTATAAGAATTTTTTAAACATTAATATTTCAAATTATATTTAGCCGATAGGTTTCTTTTGAGGAGAAACCTTTGATCAGAAAATTGTCTCACACAAATTGCCGGCTGTCAGAAATGTGCAGTCGGTAGTGTACAGAGGATATGTTATGGCAGATTGTTCACAACAGCTGCGGCATCGGGGACACCTGATGCAAAAGATGCCAGCTGGTTTATCCGCCTACAAATCTCCAGCTTCTCCAGCTTTCATCGGAGGTTTTGCTAAAAATGATAAATTTCCTTTACAGTTGGAAAGTAGGGTGTTAATAATACTTGACAACTTCATTTGGGGCATGCTTGTGAGCTTTCGACCCAACAAATTGACCTCTCTCTTGAGTTTTCAAGAAACCATATTTTAATCTGCTGCATCCCCACAGTTGTGGCTTTGATGTCTTTTACTAATCACGACATCCAAGTTTTTTTCTGTTTCTCAAATTTCTAGAATTTCAGAGTCAATTAGAAAGAAGTAGGGGCTTAAATAACAATGGATTTTGATTTGCAGGATCAAAAGTCTGAAGGCTTGAAGAACAAAAGCAAGGAGGAAGCCTTCGCACTGAGGTTCGTGGCCTTCAATTTATTGAAACCCTAGTAACTGCTCACAGATAATGGATTTCATGGATGAAAGATTGGATATATGTTGTTTTCGGCAGTAATTATTTCACAAATTGTATTACAATTTGCTTTTGTTCTACATAGTAAATTTTCTGAAATTCAGAATCCGCCATAGCAGAGTGAATGAACCGTATTTAAAATTTTTGGTTTCTGATCTTGCACAGATATTTTTGTAGTAGGAAGTGGAATTCCAAATACGATTTTTAATGAATATAAACATCTAAAATTGTCTATTGGGATCGATCAGACGTGTTTTGCAGCTTTTGGATTACGAAGTTTTTTTTAAATTTTGGAAATTATTACTGTGTTTTTTACTTGGCAGATAATTTTATATTTATTGCTTTCCAAAGTTTCATCAATGGATTACATAGTATCATTAAAAGGTTAATTTAGAAATTACGACACAGTTTAAGTAGAGAATCCCCAGGTTGATCAACTGTGGTGTATTTTCCTCATCATGGATCAAGTTAACAGATTCACAGAACTGTTTATTGGTTCGAGCAGAGATGAAGATGAAACCTCTGCTTTGATCAAAGATCAACACATTGCTACAACCTTATCAAATATTGATTTCAAGAGAAGGAGCTCTGAAAATTTCATGTGGGTCTCATGTGGTAGCCAACGTGGATCAAGGAAAAGAGGGAATCATGGACTCCGCCAAGGGGTCACATGTCCACGGTTCAAATCTCACAAACACTCAAGTTCTAGATTTTGATTGGGGAAAGGAGAGCAGAGTAATTATGAGAGTTTGTGTTAAGCTGAGGATTTGTTTCTTTTGATTTTTATTTGATGTTATTGTTATAGGATCGGTATAAAAGATACATTAGATTAATTTATATAAAATATATTAACAATTGTTTGTATAAATCTATGACTTTTTATTAATGGTGAGAGTTGATCACTAATTGCATACGTGGAATAAGTAAGTTCTTTGCATTGTGATTCAGTGAAATTCAAGTTTATAAAATGATGGTAGATGTGGTCCGAAACATTGTTTTTGTAAATTGATGGCATGGTAAGTTCGTTATTTGAACTACAATACAGTGAAATTCAAGTTTAGAAAAAGGAAACTGATGGTACGATCGACTGGAACATTAATTTTCTACATATCAGCACTCTTTTGGCCACTCGTGGGTGGAAAGGAAACTTCTCTGCCCATATAAGGCCTGCTCGAAAACAAAACAAAAATACTTTCAAAACTTTTATCATGGCACAATAACACATGATATTCCTATCAGCTTTACCTTGCATCTATTTCGATACAAGAGCTAGTATATAATACATCATCAAGATAAAACAAAGTTTAAAAATTCACGTACGTTGTATGAAGAATGCATCTAAATATCCCTAGCATATTTACTTAGGAATTTCTTCCCTTGTGCTAACCGAATGACACAATATTTATTGGCATACACGATGGAGTCTACATTGACGTGGTTTCTCAATGAGTTATTTATATGACTGAAATAAATGTGCTTGAGTATTATCTTGCAATTGGGTTGAAGAATTGTGTTCTCTCATTTAGCTATTGAAACTAACTCGCATGAGCTTGAAAATAGAGGAAGAAGGCTTAACGACTTTCTTAAAGCTATGGTGATTCCCTTTTCAAATATGGAGGAGATATATTATGTGATATTTTTCTACAACATTGCCGCATATTCAAGCATTTTATGTGACTAGCATTTTTATTCGTCAATTTTTTTGTTGAAATCCCAGGAGAAGGGAAATACTCTAGGCATATTGGAACTTGGAAAATTTGGGTATATGGTGATTAAATTAAGCAATTCATTTGTCCGGCATGTGAGCATTTCCTCATCACCATAGATGCAAGCTAGGTGAGTTTTTTCACATTATTATTAGACTTAGTTTATAGATGGTTGTCACTTAGGCACACGAGTCTCATTCTCGCACAAATGTTATCATTTTGTTTAGAATATAGTCTGTTTCCTCTTCTTCAATACATGAGTTTTTAATTTTAGTGTTATTAAATGTAGTTTATCAAACTTTGAAGTGTTCAAAGGTAGGTGTACGTTAATTGAAAATTATTTCAATTTCTTGTAAGAAGTTCAAGGGAGGAGGATATATTATTTTCTTATTATTATTAGTCAAATAAGTCTGAAAAGCTAATTTTGTTAAATATGTAACAAAATAATTAGATGATAGAAGTAAAAAAGGCTGAGGATATTTAGAAATCTCTGGTTTCCAAATTATTTTAGCAATCAAATAATTTGTACCAAAATAACTAAAGCCAAAATCAGTTTTGGGATTGTAGTGACAATTGTTAGCGTTAATTCATGCATGCGTTTCACTCCTTGAATTGTGGATCTAAAGCATAGGTTTTCTCACGACTGCCATAGATTAATGTTGCATGCAGATTTTATTCTAAGCTAACTAAAGAGGACTTCTCCCTTCGCCATGTTAGTAACTAAAAGGAACTTTAGTTCATAGATAGCAATCATTGCCTTCATCACCTCCATAATCTCAGTTTCTGAGGTTATTTATTCATTGTAATTTAATGTATTATGAATAATGATTAATAGATTTTCATTCTTTAGGTACTCTGTTTTGTGCTATGTTCTATATAGCACATTTTTACTTATTACTTCTTGCTAGATCTAAATATTTGCAGGTACACTTGTAGAGAACTCTACATTGTATCAGAGCCTGGTGCTAGGAAGGAGAAGTACAAGTCTTTTATTTGCAAGTTTTGAAAATCAGAACTATTTTAAAAATCAAAGCGCAGGTCATAGGTTTGAGTCCCTCAAGCCCTAGACCCTTCGTCTATGTAAGTTTGGTTTATCTACATGGTATCAAAGCCTGGTGCTAGGAAGGAGAAGTACAATTCTTTTATTTGCAGGTTTTGAAAACCAGAGCTATTTTAGAATGAGTCTTTTTTCATTGTCATGGGGGTTTCTTAATTTCTTTTATGTATTCATGAACTGGAAATAAAGTTCCCAAAAGGGGTAGTCTAAGGCTAAAATGGGAATAAAATATCATCCATCTGTCATCAATTTGGAAGAAGCAAATTATAAGTCCCCGCGTGATGGAATCCTAAAGCATTGTCGATGGATTCATCTATTGCCACATTTGTATGGGCTTATTCCCGAACCAAGTCCATGTTGGCATAAACCTGCTTGGGAAAGTAGAAATGATCACATCTTAGGATTAATTGGTTTAAGTGTTGGGGACCACACATCATGGGCTCTATCACACATTGAGTTCCCTCGCACTCTTTCAACCACTCTATGAGAAAGATATGGAGATCCAACTGAATCTCCATTCCCAGATGATCCAGCTACAGATATGCTTCTCTCCCTTGATAATGATGATGATCATATGTATGACGGTGACACTGAAGAGGAACTTACTTATTGGAAGATTCTTGATTGTCTTGATTACACGAAAACATCTCCTCCAATTTTTCCTCTTTGTACATCTCTGGTGTTGGAAGCTATTCAGACACCTCCACTTGTCAGTTTGACTAAAATCTTGGCTTCTTTAAATGCTACTTCAGTTTCTCTTCAACAGGTTCATTCTTGTTCTCTAGATTTAGTTCCATGGGATCAATTTCTATTAGACATCTCTTTTTTGTTTTTGGAATCACCCATTTCAGATCTAGATGACACTATTGATTGCATACATCTTCTCTTTGATGAGGGTGATTCTTCTTCAATTGTTGTAAGGGAACATTCTTATCATCTTCCTCATTCTCTACATTATCATTTGTAATACCCACCCCTTAGTTTATTTTTCAGTTTTAGTTGGTGAACTCTTTTAGGCCTTTTCAGGTGTGTGTTGGTTATTTCAGTTGGTTTTGAGGATATTCATGTATTACTTTTTATTATTTTATTAATCCATTGGATAGTTTTGTATATTATGTGTTGCAGATGGATTTATGGTTATTTCATAATGGTTATTGATATGATATGATGTTATTTTGATTATGGAAATACTGACAACACTAGCATTATATTGTATGTGCATGGATCATTTGTATTTTTTACATTTCTGCTTGGTGTGTTTGATATGGTATGTGACAGAGTCGTAGTTACTTGCTTCAGCGAGATCCACATGATAAACTGATCTCAACCATTGTTTTTCATATTATATGTATGAATGTTTGTCTTTGTGATGACAGGGTTGCAGGTACCGGGCAATATCTTCCCTGAATTAGTAGGAGTGAGGATGCCCTATCGCAATGTCTCAATGATAAGAGAGGGGAGATAATATTCAGGCCTAAATCCCTACCGTAAACCCCTATTTTTTTCTAGGAATGGCAAGAATCTAATTGACTATCCTATCTAAATTCGTCAAAGTGAAGTGGATTCGTGAGCTTGTTTGTGTGTGCTTGTTGTTTATATTTTAGTTGTCTTTCTGTTTAGATGGTTTTCAGTTAGATTTATGGTGTGTTTAATGATTAATTTATGGTAATTATTAATGTTAATAATTACACCGTAAAAAGGTTAAAATATAAAATTTATGACTATTTAATAATTAAAATTTAATAAATATTAAATCCAAATTATATTATAATTAATTATGCAAATTGAATTTATTAAATAATTGCATAATTAATTAGTTTAATTTAATTTAATATTCTCATGCTTTTTATTTATGAATTTGATTTTTTATTTTAAAGTTGAGTTATGCATCGTTTTAAGTGAAATTAAAATTTAAGTATTTCTTTTAATTAATAATTAATATTCCTTTAGGCTTGCACTTTTTGTAAACCTAATTACCTGGTTTTCTATATCTCTGAATTGAAATTCATTTGGAGGCAGTTCAATTAGGTGGAATGAGAATCAGGTAGTTAGAGATTTGTGGAAAGCTTAGGAGTATTTTGGATTCATCATTGCTTTGGATTTGTATCCAATTATTCTCATCAGTTACTAAGGTAGGATTTTGAACTTGTTAATTCCAGCCTTCTAGATCACTGTCTTCTATGCATCAGGATTGCTGGGATCTCGTGTCTGAAACTTATTTGTTTGATGTTATGTGTTTTAAATTGCTTAAAATTGAATTATAGGTTATTTGATCTTTCTGGGTATGTTTTCATTTCATGTATTGCTATCAGTTCTGTGATTTTGGGTTTAAGGATTTTCATCAAATTATCTCTGTTGTAAAATGGGCATTAGGGTTTCATTTGATATGTATTGATTTTCAAAATTACCATTAGGGTTTCAGATTTGTGAATGATGTTTTCCTTGTGAAATTTTTTGATATTGTTGCTAAAATGGATAATAGTCTTCAGACCTGTAAAAATACCTTACCTTGAAAAGAAAACCATACCTTTACCAAACTCCTATCCAAAACCTCAATTTTGGATCTGCATGGGAACTAAAAGAATAATGGAATTAGATTGCATACATTGTCAATAATTTAATATTCTATGGAATTTACACATTAGATGATATTTTTTAAATGATTGCATGTATTTTAGGAAATTGAGTTATATTTACCCCTTTTTCCTTATTAGGTTGCTTTAATTTGTATAAATTTATCATAAAGAAAAGATGTGATGACATGTAACTAGTTGAATGTTTGAAGATGTTAAGTTGATCAGCGAAATGTAGAAAGATAATGCAAGACATTAAATCAGTTAATGGATTGTATTGTCATTGATGTCAACTTGATATAGTCTAATCAGTTATAATCAAAGTGTCAAAGACTTCAGAGAAATAGAGAGATAAATATTATGCTTTTAGTAATGCATAAAAGACAAGCATTCACTATGTGAATTCAAACACCGACGGCTAGTGGAACCCGATGGAAAGAGATCACCGACAGTCAAGTCACAGTGATACTCGAGCAAGAACACCGATGAGAAGAATCACAAGCATAACTGACAGCTAGAATCATAGTGTAAACTGACAGAGAAGCCCGAGGAGAACTGGAGTGTTGACTGAAGCTATCAAAGTGTTAAAATACCAAAAGTTAACTTGAGTTCATAAATGACAAAATATCTAGCTGGCAGAGGTAAATATAGAATTAACTGGTAGTTATCATTGTTTTCATCGACAAGATAAAGCCAGAGATAAGTAAAGGATTTAAAGCTATTTTGTCCAGTTGGCAAGAAGATCTCTGCGAGATAAAATATGAGTTTTTCTTTAAATCTAATTGGCTAAGGTTGCGGATCACGCCAAGATCAAGAAAATAAAAAATCTAACAATGGTGATATCATGTCTATAAAGAGACAACTTAATTCATTTTGAATTAAGGGGATTGAATGAAAAAGAGGGTGCTGAAGAGAAACTAATGAAGAACAACTTCATACAGTCCTGATCAATCAAGTTGAGGAAAGAGATAAATATTTTTGTGAACACCGAGCAATAGAGCATAGCATCACCGAGCAAAAAAAAAGTGGAGCAAAGGTATGAAAAAGGATATATTGATCAAATTAGTTTTATGAGCTTACAATAGATCTGAAAATCTGCAAGTATAAGTTGTATATGTGAATAGAGCATATTATTTCCGTTTAACCATTGATTCAGAAAGTCTCTTAACCAAGCAGGATTTTAAGATCCTTTCTATATTGAGATACATCCCAAGGAGTATCAAAAATTTTGATCATGAAGATAGCATGAGATGCCAGATACCATTTGACAAACCAGAAGAGTTTGGACAAGGAAGGTAGCATAGAAATGCTCGATATCAAGTGACAAACTAATATTTTAAATCCTCTACCAAGGTCACACCTAACAGTGTGTTTGTAACCTTTAACAGGGTTTCTTCTTCACGAGATCACTTTAGAAGAGTGAAAATTTTGGGTTACCGGTCCCAAGTGGTTTTTCCCTTAACAGGGTTTCCACGTTAAAAATCTGTGTCAATGTGTTTATGAGTCATTACTTTAGTGTTTTGCATTACACATAGCTAATCTAGATTGATCGGTATACTCTAAGTAATTTATTATTTTTCGGTAAATTAATAGACTACTATTCGGTAAACATACAGAATAAGGTTCAACAAAGCATTTCGAGCAGTAGTAATTTGATAAGTGTATTTTAAGGCATTCATCTTATAGGATTGAAGATAACTTGAGGCTTAATATTGTGGTACTGAATTTTTGGGTTGATTAATTAGAATATTTTTGAGGCCACTGATTCACCCCCCCTCCTCTCAGTTATTACTAACAATTGGTATCAGAGCTTGTGTGCTTGGAAAGGGAGTTTAAAAGCTCAAGCAAAAGATCACAAGATGATTAGATGAGATGTGCCCAAGTTGAATAAAGACAACTTAACATCATGGCAAAGAAGAATAATAATCCATCTATTAGGTATTAGAAATGATGTTACTCAATACCTTGATACTGAATATGTGTTGCCTACAGGACCTCACACTCTTGAGAAATTAAGAGTAAAGCATGAACATAATTGTATGATGATAGAACTTGCCTCATCACTTTCCAATGTTGAGTTTAAAGATGTTAAAACTGACACCTCTGCAAAGAAAATGTGGGATAAGTTGAAGCTAGTACATGGAAGAGATGCCAATGTACTAAGAGCCAAGGCAGAAAGCCTAAGAGGGAGGTTTGATGACCTAAGGATGAAATAAGGAGAAAATATCACTCAGTATAGCTACAGAGTCAAAGAGGCAGTCAATGCTATTCAAGGAGTTGGAGGTGTACTTGAAGAGGAGACAATGGTAAATAAAATCTGAAGAACCTTACTGCCTATATATGCTATTAGAGTTTTTTCTATTCAAGAAATGAGAGCAATTGCAAACAACATAGTTACTCTAGATAGTCTGATTGGTAGACTGATTTCATTTTAGATGAATAACTTTGATAATAGTGTCTTACCTTCTATAGAATCTACATTCAAATCTTCTTTAAAGATAAGTAATTCAAGTCATAGGCATGCTATTACAAATGATAGTGTAAGTGATAATGAGGATCAGGGACTTGATGAGATTGAAGTACTAATGGTAAGAAGATTGCAGAGAGGCAAAGGTAGATACACAGGTAAAATACCACTTGTATGTTTCAATTGTAAAGAAGTTGGACACTTTACTACAAGATGTCCAAGCAGAAGAAAAGATGACAGAGGTAATGACAAATCATATGAGAAGAAGTTTGATAGAGGTGATAACAAATATTACCGAAGCAACTAACAATCTGACAAAAGAGATACCCAAGACTACAAGGGCAAAGGGAAGAAAGCTTGTTACCTAGCTAAGAACAAAGCTGATGACACTAACACTGAATTAGAAGAAGACATTGAGATGGTATTTGTATCAATGAAGGATGATTCAGATGATGAAGAAGAAAGGTATATAGAAATTGCACTCATATCTAAAGTTAGTAAAAATGATGTCTGGATCATTGATAGTGGTTGCACTCACCATATGACCACTGATAAACAAAAGTTTGAGACTTTTGAATACTATAATGGTGGTTCAGTAAGAATGGGAAATGATACACCTTGTCTAGTTGAAGGTAAAGGAACTATAATGTTGAATAACCTAATCAAATGTGAAAATGCTTACTGGGTAAAAGGACTGAGTTATAATCAGTTAAGTGTTTCACAACTGAATAATACAAGTCACCGAGTGGCATTTGAAAATAATAAGGAAAAGATCTTCAATGAATCAGGAAGGTTGATCAGAACCAGTGAGCAGAAAAAAGGTAACCTTTTCTAGAGTAATCTTTAAGAAACCCCTCTCTTAAAAAAGATATAAAATCTTGGCGAATCTTTCATTTTCTTGAAAAAAAAATTAATTTCTATTGGCAAATCTCTCAATTTTTTTGAAAACAAAAGTATTGTTATTGGCGATTATTTTTGAATAAAATTATTTTTGTAGAAAATATTGGTGAATCTCAAACATTAAAAATAAATAAATTAATCACCATGGTGAATACTTCCATTTTAAAAAATAGAATTCTTATAGAAAATTATTACGCTTAATGTGGAAATCTTTGATGGGTTTAAGGAATAGACTCTGTAATAGTTACTTGCTACCATTTATTTAAAATATAATATAATTACCTCATTGTATTGTGTGAGACAAATGTATTGATATTTTTAAATACTAATGGGCCCCAGAATTTCTTCAAGACCATTGATTTATATTGAGATCAACAATCCGTAAGAAATTTAAGCTCCCATAAGCATTACAAACCAAGCAGTAACATATTTACCTCATAGAATATAATGAGGGTCACTAGATTATACTTTAAGTCAATAATGGCAACTAAAAGTTGGTGATATATCCCTACAGTAACTAATAGTCATGATATATTATTGGAGAATTAATTTAAATTTCTACAATAACTTATAAATTCTAGCGAATCAAATATAATCATGTATAAAATATTGTGGTGAATTTTTGTGTTCAAGTTTTTTATAAAATAAATGATTTTGTGATTTAAATATTTCTAAATTAAAATTTTGTACAAATGCTACGATTTAGGTTGCCTTAAATCTTGAATTATTAGCCAAATTTGGATTCTCAAATTTCCAAAATTAACCAATTGGCAAATATTAGCCACTAAAAATTACTATGACCTTTTCTATCTTGATGACACTAACACCACTTGTTTAATAGCTAGAAATGAAGACATATGGTTGTGGCACAAAAGATTGTGTCATGTGAATTTTGAGCAAATGATAAAGATAAGCAATAAAAGGAATGTCAGAGGCTTACCGAGCATGACTAAGCCAGAGCATATCATGTGCAAGAATTTTCAAAAAGGTAAGATGACAAAGTCTAGTTTTAAGAGTAAAACCCATACATCTAATGCAATTCTAGAATTAGTCCATACAGATCTATGTGGACCCACGAGGATAAAGAGTTACTATGGAGATAGGTATTTTATTCTCTTTGCTGATGATTATTCTAGAATGATGACAGTCATGTTCTTAAAAGATAAATCATAAGCATTCAAGATGTTTAAATGGTATAAGGATATGGTAGAAAAAAAAAGTGAAAAGAAATTGAAATGTTTAAGGTCAGATAGAGGAGGGGAGTTTACTTCAAATGAATTCACTAACTATTGCAACGAGCATGGAATTAAAAGACAGGTTTCTGCACCGAGAACACCACAACAAAATGGAATCGTTGAAAGGAGAAACAAATCAATTGTTGACTATGCAAGAACATTGATGAGTGAGAAGAGCATCACTCAAACTTTCTAGAGGGAAGTTGTCAGTACTATTGTCTACACATTAAACAGAGTACAATTGAAGAATGACACAAAGAAGATACCCTATGAGCTTTGGTATGGTCACACACCCAATGTAAGTTACTTCAGAATCTTTGGTAGTTAATGTTATATTTTGAAGGATGATAGAAATGGAAAAATTGACTCCAAAAGTGAAGAAGGTATCTTTCTAGGGTATTCAACCAAAAGCAAGGCTTATAAATGTCTTAACAAGTAATCTAACAAAATCATTGAAAGTGCAAATGTGAAAATAGATGAATTTGCAGAAAATAATGATAAGAAAAGCAGAAAAGAACTAGAGGACTACAACAGGTTTATTTATACAAAACCTGACACTCTACCTGAGCAACAGTGTATCGCTCCCAAGCAATAGAACATTGCATCCGAGCATCAAGCTGTAATTACCAAAAATTGGGAAAATCCTCAAGATGATGTTCTGAATGATGGAGAACAGAATGAAGGTCAAGAAGATGATTAGAATGATGAACAAAGAGTTGAACAAAAAATTGCCAAGTATGTCAGAAGACATCATCCACAAAATCAAATCATAGGAGACAAGAAGGCTGGAATGAGAACAAGAAGTAAGTCACTAAACACTAGATATTTACTTTGTGATTTTGAGCCTAAATCTGTTAATACTGCACTTGAGATAAAGAATGGGTCAGTGCTATGAATGAAGTAATAGAACAGATTGAGAAGAATAGTACATGGACACTAGTACCGAGACCAAATGACAAGAATTTCATCGATACCAAATGGATATTCATTAACAAGGTGAATGAGAATGGAGAAGTCACAAGAAACAAAGCAAGGTTAGTATGCAAGGGATATGCACAAGAAGAAGGTATTGATTATGGAGAAACCTTTGCACCTGTTGCTAGAATAGAAGGAGTTAGAATCTTACTTGCTTATGCTGCATTCAAAGGATTCAAGGTATACCAGATGGATGTCAAATCTAAATTCCTAAATGGAATACTGGAAGAAGAGGTATACATTGAACAACCAGAAGGGTTTGTTGATCCAAACAAGAGAAACATGGTATGTAGACTACATAAAGCCTTGTATGGATTGAAACAAGCACCTTGAGCCTGATTCTTCAACAAGATGCATGCATATATATCACTCAGTCCAAATACATCAAGGAAGTGCTGAAGATATTCAAGATGAAAGATTCCAAACCAGTTGGAACACCTATGGCTATCAGATGTAAGCTGACAAAAGAAGACAAATTAAATGAGGTAAATCAAACATTGTATAGATCAATGATTGGCAAACTAATGTATGGTGTTCATACCAGACCAGATATAGCACATGCAGTTGGAATAGTTGTAAGATTATCTGCTAATCCCCAAGAATCACATATGACTATTGTCAAGAGAATTCTGAGATATCTGAAGAACACTGAGGACTATGGCTTATGACACAAAAGGGAAGAAAAATCTGAACTACAAGTCTATACAGATGTTGATTGGGCTAGAAACATTGATGACCAAAAGAGCACAACTGGAGGAGCATTCTTCATGGGTGACAGACTTGTCACATGGATCAACAAGAAGCAAGGATGCATCTCTCAGTCTACTACAGAAGCAAATTATGTGGTTGTTGTTGCAAATTGCTCCAATATTGCATGGATAAAACAGTTGTTGGAAGGTATGAATATGAAGATTCTTGAACGAGTAATTATCTATTGTGATAATACCAATGCAATTAACATTTCTAAGAATCCAATCGTGCATGCTAAGACTAAGCATATTGCTATCAAGTATCACTATCTGAGAGAACAAGTGCAAGCAAAGAAGGTGATATTGGAATATGTTTAATTAAAGGAACAATTAGCTGATATATTCACCAAACCATTACCAAAAGATACATTTGAGTACCTGAGAAAGAAACTAGGGGTCCAACTCTTGTTTATCGGTCAGTAAGCTAACTAGGAGGTTGCATCAGCCTAGACATAATATGAAGATCATTCATGTTGATGCAAACACTGAGATGAACAACAACAAATACATCTATACATAGTAAGGTACAAGTATGCACCGAATACCAGAGATATTGTATTACTGATGGATAGGGAAATTCAAGGAATATATTATATAAGGGATGGAAGATAATTTTTGTTTTGGCATTGTTGTCAAAGGGAGAGATTATCTCATTATCGTAAGGGAGGAGACTCATTATCATAAAGGAAAGATTATCTCATTAATCAGAAAATATTATATCATTATTCATGAAGTGAAGTTCCTGAGAATCAAAAGGAAGAGTTAATCAATATTCAAAGGAAGAGAAATTGATTACATATGAAATATCCATCTAAGGGAGAGAAGTAACAAAGGGAGAGAGTTCATACAAAGAGAAAGATTGATGTCAAAGGAAAAAGAGATTATCAAGAGAGGAACAGTCAAGGCAGAGCACATATCATAACAAGAGACATTAGATGCTACATCTATGCAGTGAAGGGATTGAAGATTGAAGAAACCAATCTGCTAGAAACAAATCAAAGCTATTTGAGCTTACCGAAAGCTAGACATTTGTAATAGTTATAATACGAAAGCTTGATGGAATTGTTATATTTCATATTGTATTAGTAATAGTATAGTATGATATAGTATGTTTCCATCAATGCCAAAGGAAGAGATTGATTCCATGTAATTGATTGAATGTTTGAAGATGTTAAGTTGATCACCAAAATGCAAAAAGATAATGCAAGACATTAAATTAGTTAATGGATTGTATTGTCATTGATGTCAACTTGATATAATTTAATCGGTTATAATTAAAGTGTCAAAGACTTCAGAGAAACAAAGAGATAAAGATTATGCTTTTAGTAATGCATAAAAGATAAGCATTCACTATGTGAATTCAAACACCGACAACTAGTGGAACCCGATGGAAAGAGATCAAAATTCAAGTCACAGTGATGCCTGAGAAAGAACACCGACGAGCATTATCGACGAGCAGAATCACAAGCGTAACCGATGGCCAGAATCATAGTGTAAACTGACGGAGAAGCCTGAGGAGAACTGGAGCGTTGACCGAAGCTATCAAAGTGTTAAAACACCAAAAGTTAACTTGAGTTCATAAATGAAAAAATATCTAGCTGGCAGAGCTAAATATAGACTTAACTGGTAGTTATCATTATTTTCATCGATAAGATAAAGCCAGAGATAAGTAAAGGATTTAAATCTATTTTGTCCAGTTGGCAAGAAGATCTTTGCGAGATAAAATAGGAGTTTTTCTTTAAATCTAATTGGCTAAGATTGCGGATCATGCCAAGATCAAGAAAATCAAGAACCTAACAACGGTGATATCATATCTATAAAGAGACAACTTAATTCATTTCGAATTAAGGGGATTGAATGAAAAAGAGGATGCTGAACAAAAACTGATGAAGAACAACTTCATACAGTCCTAATCAATCAAGCTGAGGAAAGAGCTAAAGATTTTTGTGGACACCAAGCAACAAAGCATAGCATCACCGAGCAGAAAAAAGTGGAGCAAAGGTATCAAAAAAGATGTATTGATCAGATTAGTTTTATGAGCTTACAATAGATCTGAAAATCTGCAAGTATAAGTTGTATATGTGAACAGATCATACTGTTTCAGTTTAACCATTGATTCAAAAAGTCTCTTAACCGAGCAAGATTTAAAGATCCTTTC
>MU227208.1:3329372-3346759 GCA_018584345.1 Thuja plicata
TATGTATATGTATGTATGTATGTATGTATATATATACATACATATATATATATATACATACATATATATATATATATACATACATACATACATATATATATATATCTTTATCTTTACCAATTCGGCTCTCAATACAAAATAAAATTAATAATGAAAATATCAAATACATAGTTGACACTCTTACATAATCAAAATATAGATTATCAAAAATCCTAATCTATCTTAGATTTCCAAGAGTCCACGTTGTACTCCCCAAGTTATTGCTTCAGTTCAACTGCTCTGTATCACTGTTCTGTTGTTGTCGCCTGTCTTCATTTTACTGTAACTCTCTGTAAAATTTACCAAAATAAAATCGATCTTAGATGTAGGTCATACATACCTCATAGTATCTCCCTCTAATATTTCTCATATTAACTCATCGATATCAAACTTTGATAACCAAAATACCTTTGTATTTCTGCTCTGTACTTAGCCGATTCCAGAATAGAATCACCATAACTTAACTCTAGATAAATCGATCAATATTCCATATGTGTTGTCATAAATGAAAACCAAAAAGTGAATCATAACACACAAAATTGATCACTTGTCAATAATCTCTCCCTTCGGCATTGATGGCAACACTTAACAAAAATTGACTAAGTGTTCCAATAAAAACAAAAACTGTCTCCTTTGTATTTCTTTCTTTTTTATCCCTTGTTCATTTTATTTCTTCTCTCTTTGCCTCTAATAATTTTTTTTTCATATTATATGTTTTTTGTTCTTCTCTTCTCCCCTTTTGACAACAATGACAAAGGTGCATAAAAAGTAATAATACTAGTGCTTGCTCACCATTTTCAGAATATCTTGAAAAGAATCTTCCAAGATCTTCACTTCTGCACTCCATGACTTAAATAATAGACGACTAACATGAATAGTCCATTTAGTGAAAATGATGTTGTCTCATCTTCTTTCAACTCTGTGGGCATAGAGTTTGTTAGTGCTTCTGTAGTCTTCTCAATGTCAGATAAGTGGATTTCAAGAAATGATAGCTTAGGAGTGATTAAACTCTTAAGTGAACCAAACCTTGTCATGACTCTCCCTTTCTCAATATCCAACATATTTAGCTTATCCAAAATTCTTGTAACTTCATTTTCCATCTCCATCATAGATTGTGAGGAGGTCTCACAACTATCCATCATACTCTTCAAGTTTGCCCTATCCTTAGCAATAATGTCCTCAATATTCTGAACATGTCTGATTGGGTTCATGCAATAACTGAATAACTTCCTTCCATGTGCAACACAACTCTTACCATTTGCAGTAACAGTTCTCAGAATGCTCAAGTCCCATGAAATAGACTGGAAAACTTCAATCAATTTCTTCTCTTAGTAGCTCTTCTCTGCCTATCTTTTGCAATCTTCAGTAAGTTCTCGTAGTGATCATCAAATTCATCAAGTGCCATCTTCAAGTTTTCTAAATGATCTTTGCTCTAGAAAATAATAGGTACTGGAAGTAATTTATTCACAGTATCAATTGCCCTAGATATTACCTTAGTCTTCTTGTCACTCTTCTTCTTCGATCTCTCTTTTAATTTACTAAGTGTGGTGAAAGCTAAGCTCACCAACTCATCCTCATTCATGCGATCAACATAAACATCTATAGGTTTTTATTTTATTGCCAACAATAGGATAGAAGATGTGTTTACCTCAATTTTGACTTCATCTTTTGTTTCTTCTTCATGCTTCATTTCTTTCTATACTTCCTCTTCCTCTTTATGTTCTTCCTCTTTTAGTTCTTCCTCTTTCTATTCTTCCTCTTTTTTTCTTCCTCTCCAATCATAGTACTATCAATTTTTCCTTTGAAAGGGTCCTTCTCATCATGAGAAGTGTCAAGTGTTAAAGGCACACTAGAAACATAAAAATCTGGTTGCATGTCATCTTCGCTTTTATTAGTACTTGCCTCAGCTGCTTTTAAACTCTCTCCCATTCCTAAGGGTGTAGGCATTTTAGTCTTAGGAGGTGTGGTCTTCTCAAGAATAGTAGACATAAGCATTTGATCTAGTTCTTTCTCAGTCTCTTCAGTAATATCTTCATACTTTCTTGCCATGATTTTCACTAGCCTTGCCTTAGTCCTCAATACTGGTTTTAGTTCTTTCAATATTCTATCTCTCTCTGTCATAGTATTTGTCGATTGTAACCAACTTTATGTGCTATATAGCTCTCTTCTCAATCATTTTCAAGTCAGGCTTCCATATTTTTCTATCACTTTCATCTTTCTTCTCTTCTCTCTCAGTCATTTGTTCTTTAGGTGGTGATTTCTATTTGGTGGATCTAGTGCTCACTCTACGAACCAATTTTACTACCTACGAGGTCTTCAAAGATGATGAAGGGGTGTCTACATCAATGACTATAGTAGGTGCAGTAGCTTTCATCACAACTTTAGGAGGTGGAAGGGCTGAAGTACTAGCACTTTTTGATCCAGAAGATCATTCTTCTAATTTCCTCTTTACTTCCCTAAGCTCTTCCTCAATAAATCCTCCCTTAACTCCACATGCATGAATGATTTTCTTCACTTTTCTTTTCCTCAAACCTCTGGTCTGTTCTTCTCTCACTTCAGCTAATTTTTCTTCATAAGTACCCCATCTCTTCTCAGATGTATCTACCTCAGATTCCAGAACATATTCAATCTGCATGGGTAGTATTTATAAAATCACTTCATATCCCATAGGATAACACCATTTATTTATAGGAACTACTACCTCAAAGCATACACAATTCATTTCAACCATGAAACAGATTATATCCTTGTATTTTTCAACTAAGTCTTTAGGGATCCTGTATCTTTCTCTCATCTGCCTCTAAAGAATCTTAATCATTCCAAATAGTTCTCCATCAACCCATCTATTGTTCTATCTTTTGTAACTCTATAAAATCTTAATATCAGTAGGTATCCCTGTTCTCCAACCACTATGGTTAATTCCTAGAAATCTATGCTCAATGTGTAAGTACATGTGCATTATAAGTGAACCAAATCTAAAGGTTTTGGATTTGTCTTTCTTTATCAACTTTACATTCTCCAAAAAATTTTGTGCAAACACTTTGTATAGGTTATACTTTTTGTTTTCATTCACCATTCTATAGGTCATCATAATAACTCCAATAGATACAGAATTAGGTTTGCTACTATAGTAGAATTTGTAACCAAGTAACATAGTAATCAATTTCACATCCTGCTGAAAGATGTCATTCACTGTCATAGCTCACCTATCCCATTTCAAGTATGTTAGGGTTTCAACTTTATTTTTAACATGTTTCTCTACCACAGGAATGATTCCAGTATTGTCCAATCTAGAAATCTCATGTATCAATTAACTACATACCTTCATAGGTTGTTCACCTATCCAAATAAACTGATCATGTACTCTGCTCAAAAATAGCTTAAACGATTCTCCTTCTCTGAATTCATGTAAATCTAGAATTTTCATAATGCTTAACTCATTAACATGTTTGGATTTGTATTTCATTTTTCCATTATCAATCGATACCCAGTATGTCATACTTGCAATGAATATATGCCCTAATGTCTTCTACATGTAAGATGACGTGAGGTGTTTGGTAAAATACTCCTTCAGGGTCTTCTTCACAAGGATGTTTCTTGAATTTATATCTAGGTCCATCCACAACATCAAATATCATAGCCACATCCATAGTTTATGTATAAGTAGATGATGTAAATACCTTTCACACGCTGAATTATGAGTATTTGCTTCGATCAATCACACAAGGTAATTGCTAGATAGTCTGAATCTATTTTCTCTCTAATCTCCTTAGGTCGTTGCTCTTCAAATGGTAAGAAAATGGATAATCATTCAGTGCTTTATACAATGCTAAGTTATAAAATCTCACATTACTCAATGTTGTCCAGTCAATCATAAATCTCGTGATCAAAATATATACATCGTCTTATGTTGTGATCTTAATTATAAGTTCCATGATGTCAACCACAATCCTACCTAAGCTCGCTAGAGCTCACCCTTTAAAATCATGGGCGGGACATATTCTGATATCTTTATCCAATGCTCCCCCTAAGGCCTTGATCAGCCAATTAGGTTGATTCTACTTTTTATAATCAGCCAAAGGCTCAGTAGCATCTATTGTCTCTCCCTAAACCAATATCTCACTTGTCTCTTTAATCTTCCATATCTTTCCACTGCTATTATCCTCTAGTTTCTTAAAAACATTGTCAAAATCACTCTTCAATTCTATAATACTCTTACTAGTATCATTGTCATTCTTTTGTGTATTCCTAGGATTTGGTAATATTTTGTTGTTTACTCCATTATATTGCAAAACTTCTCTATATGGCTTGGATTTTTGCATTTGTAACATATAGGAGGGCCTATGTCCCGATTTACTTGCAGCTTACAAAACTTCACAATGTGTCCAATGTTATTGCATATGTAACATGTAGGTTTCATCGTATGTTCTCCTCTACTGTCTTGTCTATATCCAAATTGATTTAGTTTCCTACATTCTTCCTTCATGTGCCCATATGCATTACAGTTAAAATAATAACCAGAAGAATTCTTATAAGGGGCATTACCTCTGCACTCTCTTTTCATGTGTCCAAACTTGTTACAACCAAAGCATCTACCTCTGAAAGGTCTGATCTATTCTTTAGGTTTTTTAAGAGTGGATTTTTCTGCATCAATATTCACATCTGGTTTCTCTTCTTGATTCTTGAAACATTTAGCTTCATTGAATACAATACCATTCATATCTCCTTTATGCTTTTGTCTATCTCTTTGTTCATTGATCAATTCACTACTCACGTGTAGTTTCTCAATGTGTTTCTTTGTCTCACCAAGTTCTCCTTTTATGATCTAACTATATTGATCCAATTCTAGATACTTATTCTCTTAATGGTCAACCTCATTCTTCATTTGTTCCATCAAAGCATTTGCATTTTTTAAAGCTTCTTCAATCTTGTTTTTAGCATCATTTTCCAATTGAATTTCTTTAGCAATGGCTTCATTCTCAAGCTTCAATGTATCATTCTCTTTTTTAAGTTGCTTTATCTAATCTGAATTATCATTGTGTGAATCTTCTTTTATCTGAACCACAAGGTCTTGTCTCTGATTTCTAGAAAGTTCAATTTGTTATTTTAGTTTCTTTATGAATCCATCTTTTCTCCTTAATTTTAATCTCAAGTCATCATTTTCTTCTTTTTCCTTATCAAGGTCTTCAAGTGCAGCTTCAAAGTTTTCTTGCAAAGTATCTAAATCCATTCAAATCTCCCTTAAGCTCTGTTAATATTTCTCTCCAAGGGCCAAATATCTCTGATACCAATTGTTAGGATTAAGTAATACTGAGAGGAGGGTGAATCAGTATTACAACACTTAAAATTAACTTTAAACCAATTCAACATAAACCATAAGCATACTGAAATAAAAATAACATAAAAAAATAACACAGTACTCATAACACCATTATTTTTTGTCAAGGAAACCCTGGCCAAGGGAAAACCCTGGTGGGGATGGTACCCACAAACATGCACTAAAGTATAATGTCCCTATTAAGAGACCTAACCCTATTAGGAGCTAAATATTACATAGTACAATTCCTTGTTAGAAGATACAACCCTGTTAAAGGTATACAATACCTTGTTAGGGGCTAACTGAGCTTACAACTCTTACAATATACTTTTTTTACAAAGTATTCTCAATAATGAACAAAACAAGCATCTTCAATGCTTGGATAGTTCTAGTCATAAATATTCACTAATCTCTTTCAACCCTCTTCTCTTTCATTCGCATCTCTCATATCACATATTCCATCAGTACATATTTTCATACTTCGCTCTTCAAAAGTCTTCATATATATATATCTTTATCTTTACCAAGTCGGATCTCTTAATCAAATATCACATAGTCGGCTCTCAATACAAAATACAATTAATAATGCAAATATCAAATACATAGTCAGCATTATTACATAATCAAAATATAGATTATAAACAATCATAATCTATCTTATCTTTCCAAGAGTCCGCGTCATACTCCCCAAATCATCGCTTCAGTTCAACTTCTCTGTATCATTGTGCTGCTAATGTCGCATGTCTTCATTTTACTGTAACTCTCTTTAAAATTTACCAAAATAAAATATATCTTAGATGTAGGTTGTAAATACCCCATATTATCTCCCTCTAATCTCTCCCATCTTAACTCATCAATATCATTCTTCGATACCCAAAATACCTCTGTATTTTTTCTCTGTACTTAGCTGATTCTAGAATAGAATCACCATAACTTGACTCCAGATCAATTAATCAATATGCCATATGTGTTGACATAAATAAAAACCAAAAATTGAATCATAACACACAAAATTGATCAATTTCCAACACCATTTGTGTATATTGACCAATCTGTAGTGCTTTTAGTTGTTCAGTAAGTTGTTGATTGCTCTCAGATGGCTTTGATATAATTCCTTTAGATGCATCAGATATGCTACCCGATTCAGATCTAGATGTGTCAAATGGGTCATGAATTTCTTCTTCATGATAATAAATCTCATGATATTGAAGTTCCATGTCCTTTCTCTTAATCAACATATCCCTGAGTTTTTCTTTGGCTTCCTTGTACTGTGCAACATAGATCTGTAGTTGTAACCTCTAATTTTCAATAGTTTTGTCAACTATATACCTTTCCATTGTAAGATCTTTTCTCTTCAATGATTAAACCTTTAAAATAATATAAATAGCTCTAATACCAATTTTTGGGATAATGGAGAGGTGTGTACTAAGAGGGGAGGGGTGAATTAGTACCCTTAAAAACTTCTAATCAATTCTTTGTAACCTATTGTTCTTCAATAAATGACTGAGTAGATTGCATACACCAAAAATATAGTATCATTGCTGAAATGTAAATGCATGTAAAGTAAAAAATACACATACATTAAATTAAGTACTCATGGCACTAGTATTTTAGTATCGCATAAAACCCCTATTAGAAGGTAAAAACAACAGTGGGGATGAGACCCACAAAACTTCACTACTCCAAAAATAAAGTAGCATGTTAAAGATTACAAAGAATGATCACTTCTGATGATCTTACCCTATTATGAGTAACAATGAGATCAATTAGATCTACCTCATGAGAGGATTTAGCAACACAAAGTATGTGTGCACTTGATTAAGAGATTTATAAAAAGATGGTTAAGTCTACTCTGTTAAGAGATTTTGGGGTCTATTACAATTGTTAGAGAGTAAAAGAAATGTGATCTGAACATATACAATCATAATATTCCTCATACAGATCTATTAAGTACATACAAAAAATATCACCTCAATATGAATGATAGTACCTTCTGCCTTGTTCTACTCGGTAGCCTTGCCTTAGTTCTGAAAACTGATTGCTGCAATGTAGTCTCTATCCTTAAAACCCTTTTCTGATCTATGATGTCTGTAGTATGGCTTCTTGACCAACATACATTACAAAATGACATCTATACATTTATATATCAAAATCTATGACCTAATTAGGGCTGTATAAATACATCCCTAACCTAAGATCAATATTGTACATAATTTACCTTGATCATCTAAAAATAGGAGATACAAACAATTAATGTTGTAAATTCATAATTAATGTTCTCCTCGATCATGTAAACCGTTATCTAGGTCAGAAAAAAGTTGTTACATAGAATGATGTGCCATAACAAAATTTTAGGTGGCCTCTGGTCCACTCAGTTAATGTTGTCTCTCGGTGCTCGGTGTATTCTTTGTATCTTAGATATACTATTGTTTGGTTATACTGTGTATCTTGGTGTTGTCTACTGCTCAGTATAGTTTGTCTATTCGGTTATCACTACACTCGGTTAACTTTGGGTATGATTAGTGCTCTCGGTTAACTCTGCACTTTGGTGATTATACTAACTATCCTATTTGTGACTCTTTTACCGACTGTCCATTATGTCTGCTTAATACTAATGACAACTTCAATGCTCAATTGGAGTAACATTTTAATGGCAAGCCACAACGATCTAGAGGATTCCAAGAATAAAAAAGAAGTTAGTTAACAGATCTATACATGGGAAAATTCAAGGAAGAGATCTATGGTACAGATTAAGCGAGAAAAGAGAAGGTTTTATTTCCAAGAAAAGTGCAAGTTATGAGGTGATACCAAAGTGGTTACCCATGTTTTAACCAAGTTTCAAGTTCATTGAATAAGTTCAAAAATATAATGTAATGGCTGAGAGTGATTGGAAAACCTAATTAAGGAGATTAAGAGGCCAAAAATAAATTCTATTTAAAGGATGAATTCAAATAATAAAGGGTTGGCAAGTTGAAGTGCTACCGAGTGATGCAGTGAAGACCAAAGAAGTGAAAATTTGAGTATAGACCAGAGACAGATGAAGTATTGATGCTAGTAGTCAAAAAGAGTACATAAGAGATCTGATCAAGCAAGAGGTAGTTGCAGTTTAATAGATCATTTTATACACTATTTCTTATTTTAATTTATAACAGCAAAATATCTTAACCAAGTGGACTTAATAGTCTTTTTTAAAAATCCTTGGTAAAGGTGACATTCTAAAAGAGTGTTCAAAGCCCTCTAACTAGGCCACATATAACAGGGTGAACATTTTAATGGTTCTGAGGTAAATCCCCTAATAGGGTCACTTATAACAATGTGTTTTGTAATATTTAATAGGATAAGTTTTTAACCAAGTATACTTCAGAAGAGTATTTTCATTTGTGGGTGACAATTCCCACAGAGGTTTTTCCCAAATTGGGTTTCCTCATTAAATCTGGTGTTAAATGTGTTGAATCTTTCATGTGCATGATATTTACTCTTTATGCAAGTTACTATTTGAATTAATGAATTTATTTGGTGATTCGGTTGTTGTTGTTGTTTATCCTACCGAGTTGAATTAGAGTTGAGTTTTAAATTCTAAAGTATCATAAGTTTTTTGATTCACCCCCCCCCCCCTCTCATTNGAGTTTTAAATTCTAAAGTATCATAAGTTTTTTGATTCCCCCCCCCCCCCCTCTCATTAATCCAACAATTGGTATCAAAGTTTGGTACTCTAAGAGATAAGTTTAAAAGACTTGAGTTAAAGATCTGAAGATGTATAAGAGGGAGGCACCAAAGTTGATTAAGGATAACTTATCTACAAGGAAAAATAGAATGGGGTTGCACCTATCTGGGATTGGAGAGTATGCACTATACTATCTTGACAATGAGTATTCACCACCACCATTTGGATCTTTGACACTTGAGAAGATAAGATAAAGATGAGACCACACACAAGTGATGATTGAGATATAATCTACTCTCACCGATTTGGAGTTCAATGACCTTAAATATTGTGATACAACAAAGTATATGTGGGACGAGATTGAGTTGGTACATGGTGGAGATCAGCATGTTCAGAAGGAAAAATTTGAAAGCTTGAGAGGAAATTTTGATTCTATGAGAATGAAAGAAGGTGAAAATATTTCACTATACAATGCAAGATCGAAAGAGACTGTCAATGCTATCAGAGGTGCTGGAGGATAGATAACTGAAGAATATGTGACAATAAAATTGTTGAGAACATTGTTACCAATGTATTCCATCTGAGTATCTGCAATACAAGAATTGAGATCCATTCCTCAAATGACTATTTCACAAGATGCTACTATTGGTAAGTTGATTTATTTTGAGCTTAATGATTTTAATAATAGTTTACCTGCTACTGCTAGGATTGAGTTTACATTTAAAACATCTTTGAAGATTGGAATTTCTAGGGAGTCTAGATCGAGTGATGGTTATGTAAGTAATGGTAGTGAAATATTTTATAGTCGCAAGAGTGAGTTAGAAGAACTGTATGCTGAAGATAAAGAAAATGAAAGAGACTTTGAATCTCTACTAGATAGAATAATACAAAGAGGTAAAGTCAAGTATCAATGTAAGCTACCCTTGAAATGTTTTAAATGTAACAAGATTGGACACCTTGCTGCAAGATGCCCTGAGAATGAAAGTGATGAGAAGAAAGAAAATCGAGATGATAACAAAAGAGAAATTGGATTCAGGAGATTCTGAACTACAAAAATAAAGGTAAGTTGTTCAAGATTTTCTAGCACTATTGATGCTACATTTACTAGGATTTCATCCAGCACCATGTGTTCCATGTGTTCTTCTTCTAGCTTCTTTCCCTACATCTGATCCTTGTACATGAATTTTTCATTGAAGATGGCATATCTACTCCTAATGATTTTATGATTGTCAAAATCCCACAAACAATAACCAAAATCATTAACTCCATATCCAATTAAAGTACACTTCTTTGATTTTGCCTCAAGCTTTGATCGATTTTGTATTTTAATATGGAAAAATAATTTACAAACAAAAGTTTTTAGAAATGAGTAGTTTACCTTTTTGCCTCTTCAAGCCTCCTCTGGAATACCACCATCCAAGGAAATTGAATTCCCTTATCAAGTAAACAAAAATATCTACAATATTTTCCCAAAAATACAAAGGAAATATTGCATGCAATCTCATGCTCCTTGCACTCTCCATGATAGTTCTATTCATCCTTTCAAACACACCATTTTCTTGTGGGGTTCTAGGAACTTTCTTTTGTTTACGAGTCCCATGGTATGAACAATAATTATCAAACTCCCTACTACAATAATCACCTCCATTATCTAATTAGAGTCACTTCAGCTTATTTCCTATCCCATTCTCAACCAAAGATTTCCATTTCTTAAAGAATTCAAATACATCAAATTTCCTTGGAATGAAATAAGCCCAAGTCTTGCTAGTTGAATCATCAATAAAAGTAACATAATAATAAGTCTCGCCAAGAGATGGTACCTAGGATAGTCCACATACATCAGAATGCACAAGCTCTAACTTTTGACTTTTTTTTTTTCATTCCCAACTCTAAGAAATCTTACCCTCTTTTGTTTTCCATTAACACAGTTTTTACAAAAATCCAAATTAACTTGTTTCAAACCCAGAAATAAAATATTTTAATGGAGAATATTCATTCCCTTCTCACTCATGTGGCCAATTTGATTGTGCCATATATTTGTATTTGTTTCTATGGAAGCTAGGGAAATATAATAATCAAAATTACCAGTACATAAATACAATGTACCTACATTTTCCCATTTTTCTATTACCAGTGAACTTTTAGTGACCTTCCATGAATTTTTTGTGCATATGACTTTGCAACTATCACTTCCTATTTGTCCTACTTATATTAAATTTCTTCTCAAATTAGGAACATGTCTCACATATTTCAATAGTCATTGATTTCCATTTGGTGATTTTATCTGTATGTATTCCTTTCCAACAATTTTGCATGGTGCATCAACACCTAAATAAACATGTCCAAAATCACCTTGAACATAGTCTAGAAAATATTTTCTATGGGGTGTGGCATGAAAAGAATCCCTTGAATCTAACACCCAAGAATCAATAATATTATCCAAAGAAAGAAACAAAGCATCTTGTAACATATCACCTACTACATTTTCTTCCTTTTTTTATTTTCTGGTTGTCCATCCCTTTGTTTACCCTTTCGAGACCAACAATCTTTCTTCAGATGTCCTTTTTTTCCACAATGCCAACACTCCATATTTACCCTATATTTTGATATACCCTTTCTAGATTTTTCATGATCACTTGGACTCTTCCCTCTTTATCTTTGGCATCCCCTGTTTTCAATAGTTAAGGCATTGCCTGATGTCTAACCTATATTTTTCTGTCACATTTCCTCAAAATTTAATTTTACAGAACTTAGCTAACTAATAACAATGTTAAACTTTTTTAAATGATAAATGACAAACCCACCTTCTAGCATCTTCATATTAAATAAACATTTCATAAGAAATACCTTATTTCAGGCCAAGTATTTCTCATATAGTTTGTCTAATGCCTTCATTAGACCCTCCATTTTCATTTCTTTGCTATATTGAAAATTACCGACGATTCTAGGCACAACCATATTTATCCTAGTGCATTTTTATCAAGAACCTATTGGAATAATGTATGGGAAGTAAGGACTCAGAGGGGAGGGGTGAATCAGTACTTATAATTTTTTTATCTTAATACCTTAACTGATTAACCATAAACTTGGTGTTCTTTGTTTACTGCCTCCATTACATTGAAATGAAAGCAATGTAAAGTATGTAATTAAAAACATTAAAAACACAACAAATAAACTCATAAGACAGTGATTTGGTTACATGGAAATCCTTGGTTAGATGAAAAAACTATGATGGGGTTGACACCCACAACTTTCATTAAAACTTCAGTATGAAAGGATGCTCGGTTAGAGCTTCAAAGGTTTGCTACTGTAGACACCTAAAAATGGTTCGAGCCTACGGGTCTACGTGTTTTAACATTTTTAGAATTACAATCTAAATTTTGTTTTGAAACCTAATTATTCCTCTATGTTGCACATATGATCTTTATTATATGACAACATCATGTCTTTCGTCGATGATTGAATATTGCAAAATTGTTCAATTATTTACTAACAATTCTACTCTCTTTATCAAATTGATCATTTTCCAAATCATTTCTAATCAACCCTAAACCGATCTTATTCTATCCTAAACCAATCCTATTCAATCCTAAACCATTCCAAACCTTCCTAAATCAATTCAAACCCATCCTATTCTATTCCTAATCACTTGCAGAATTGTTTGGACTCATTCCAACCATTCTGGGGCTTTTTCCAAGATCATCGATGCGTAATTAACCCAATTTTCAAATCAACCAAAACCCTATTTCAATTCGATCAATCTTGTCATCATTTTAGGATCATTTTCCAAGATCATCGATGCTTCTTATCCCCTTAATCATCTATTTGATAACATTGTCAAAGGTCATCGGTGTTATTGCTATCAATCTATCAATATCAATTCAATAGTGTTGTCCTAAAATATTCTAGAACCCTCAGAATTGATCCTAAACCTTTTCAATATCATCAAAATCATTTCAATTTGACATCAACACCTTCAATTCGATCAATAATCCACTAATTTACCCTTGGGATGAATAACCCATAGTTTATCCTAGGTCCTAATTGAATAAATAAATAAACTTTATTTATTATGTTTTCCCTAAGTCTCCAACAATTAATTAATTGGCTAATTTCATAAATCTAATTATCTATTTTGAGGAATATTGAGGATATTGAATTATTAATTTGATTAATGGTTCCTAATCCTACCTAAATATCATATCCCTTAATTGAGGATTCACATCCCTATTAAGGTGCTTCATGAATATTCTCAATATCTCCTTATTTGATCTCCCCCATATTGTGTTTCCTAACATATCACCAACCAAATCTCTTCATTATTCATGGATTCTCACAATCCTCACCTAATTGACCCTCATTTCCTATAAATTGAGAGCTATTCCTCTCATTCAAGGTTAACCACAAGATTTTGAGAACCTCAAGAATTGTTAGAAATATTCTAGTATTCTCATTAGCAAAACTTGGCTTTTTGTGCAATTGTGTGTGTACAAAAGAGAAACATCAATCTCATTATGGAGAAGAAAGAAGGACATGGGAGCTTCCTTTGAAGGTGGTTTTTAAGTGTTTATGCTTATGTTTATGAATTCCTCTTGTAAATAGCTTTCATGATAGATTGGATAGGTTTAGCATACTATTTAGGGTTTTTGGTTTCTTATATATGATAAAATGCCTTTTTCTAGTCTTACATTTGATGAACCCAACATGTTAACAAAATTCCCCCTCCAACAACCAATCTAGATCCCTGGTCTAGAATTTTCTGGGATCCCTGTCCTGAACCTTCAGTGCATGAAGTCTCTAACTCTGAAGACACTGATATTTACATCTTTGCCTTTACCTCTGGCCTCGAAAACATCTGCACCACTAACGATGACATCCCCCTAGTCTACCTTGAGCTTATTGATTGGGATGAGCAAGGATCATCGAGCTTGGATTGATTCCAAAATGATGAAGCAATAGAAGAATTCTTTGAGCTATGAGAGGGCATGCCATCTGGCGACCACAAAGCAGGGTTTTCCATTAACCTTGTTACTATAGCATATTTTTGGGAGTCAAATCCCTCTTCCAGTCACAAAATTGAAAATGATAAAATCAAAAAAGAAAAAAAAATGAATAGGTCCTCTGGTGAAAATTGAAAGGCACCAGTTGACCATGCAAAAGTAAAAACAAAGGACGTATCCGAGGGTGAAAACCTCTCTGAAGCACCCAAGGATGGAAGACTGGACATACCCCCTCCAAAGGAGAAGTCAATATTGCTCATTGAAATGAATGATGAAATTAACTTGGGTACACCAAACAACCCCAAGATCATACATTTTTTAGCCCCACTCTCGCCAGAAGAGAAGGATGAATTTTCTAGATTCTTCCTTGAGCGCTAGATCAATTTTGCCTGGTCCTATGCTGACATGCCTGTCACGGATCCTGAGTTAGTTCTTCACCACCTCCCTTTGAAGCTAGGTGTGAAGCCAATAAAATAAAAGATAATAAAAATGAATCCCCAAATAGCTCTACTGGTAAATGCATAATTGAAGAAGGTATTGGATGCTGGATTTATCAAACCTATAGATTACGCAGGCTAGATTTCCAATCTGGTTCCTTTTAGCAAGAACACTGGGGGCATATGGATATGCACTGATTTAAGTGATCTAAATAAGGCATTCCCTAAAGATGATTTTCCTCTTCCCAACATCGACATCATTATCGACATGACTGCAAGCTACGAGATGTTGTCACTGATGGATGGCTTCTCTGGTTACAACCAAATTTAGATCACTCCCAAAGATCAACCCAAGATAGATTTCACATGTCCTTAGGGAACCTATTGTTGGAATGTCATGCCCTTTGGTCTCAAGAACTCCAGAGAAACTTATCAAAGAGAAATGACCACAATCTTTCATGACTTCATGCTAATCTTGATGGAAGACTATGTTAACGACCTCCTCTGCAAATCTACAACCAGGAAAGATATAGCCTAGAAGTTTTTGGAGTTGTTTTTGGAAAAATCCTAGGCTATATCATCTCTCAATGAGGTATCGAAGTGGACCATAAAAAGGTATAAGCCATTTCAGAGATGCCTCCACCAAACACTCTACAGAATCTGAGAAGTCTACAAGGGAAGCTATAGTTTATCCACCGGTTTATTGCACAACTCGCAGATAAATGACAGGCATTTCAAAATCTACTAGATAAAGGTGTGAATTTCCATTGGAATGAAAAGTGTGAGAACTCATTCCAACAACTAAAAGATTATCTATTGCATCCACCAGTCTTGATGCCTCCCATTCTAGGAAAGTCATTTATCTTGTACATTTCTGCCATAGAAACTACATTGGGTGCTCTTCTTGCACAACATGATGAAAAAGGATGAGAAAGAGATATTTATTACATCAACAGAACTCTGGTTGGATATGAATTAAACTACTCACTCATTGAACGATCCTGTCTTGTTGTGGTTTTTGCAACACAAAAGTTAAGACATTACATGCTACACCAGAAAACCATGCTCATGTCCCAGATTGATTGATTGAAGTATCTCTTAGGCAAAGAATCTCACAGGTTGCCTAGCCAAATGGGTCATGCTCCTGAGTGAGTTTGACATAGAGTATGTAGACACAAAAGCAATAAAAGGCCAGGTGATAGAAAATTAGTGTGCAGAGGCACCAGTTCCTGATGATCACCCGATGCTTTCAGAATTTCTAGATGAGTCCATTTTCACCTTCACTGAATCCAATGAATGGAAACATTATTTTTGTGGTTCACATACTAGGAATGGATCAAGGGAAAGCATCATGTTTGTCACCCTGAAAGGCGATGTCATACCCAAATCTTACATAATCACATTTGCATGCACCAACAACATTGCCGAATATGAAGTACTGGTCACTAGACTCAAACTTTCTATTCAATGGAAAATCCAGCACCTCAAGGTGTATGGTGATTCTCAATTAGTCATGTTGGAGATTTGATTCTGAGAAGTTGATTGATTGTATGTTTTTCATTGATGACAACATATAATACACAGTAGTAATTCTGTATGTACTTATCAGAATGATGATATGAAGACTTGCGTGGATAGATACATGTTGTTGACATGTTTATTATGTTATGTTCATACACAAAGACCCAGATCAGACATCAAAACTGATTGGATCATTAATAGTGGATGCTCTCATCATATGACAGGTGACAAAGATAGATTTGTTCAGTTAGACAAGTACAAAGGTGGTATGGTTAGATTTGGAGATAACACTCCTAAACCTATCATAGGTAGAGGTTCTATCACTTTGGATGGAAAGAATGAGATAGATGATGTTCTATATGTTGATGGATTACATCATAATTTGCTGAGTGTTGGACAACTACTTGACAAAGGCTATCATTTGGAGTTCAAAGATAACAAGTACATCATTAATAACAAGGATGGAGACATGATTGCATCAGGATCCAAAACAAAAGGTAATGTTTTCCAGCTTAATTATGATGTAATTTGTTTTGTTGCAAAGGTGGATGACAATTGGTTATGGCACAAGAGACTTTGTCATATCAATTTTGATAATAGTAAAGATCAGAAATGTTAAGGTAGTTAGAGACCTACCTAGTATTGCAAGACCAGTTGACACAATATGCAGGGAATGTGTTATGGGAAAGCATGTAAGGAGTTCCTTCAGAAGCAAGCAAAACTCAGCTAAAAAAAATTGGACCTAGTACATATAGATTTGTGTGGTCCTACCCAAACAAGATCATACTATGGAGAGAGGTACTTCATTTTGTTTGTTGATGATTTTTCTAGAATGATGTGGGTTGCGTTGTTAAAGGAGAAGTCTGAAGACTTTGAGAAGTTCAAAATATGCAAAGCTAAAGTTGAGAATGAATCTGGATTGAAACTAAAATGTCTGAGATCAGATAGAGGAGGAGAGTTCACCTCTGATCAATTTTATGATTATTGTGAAGAACATGGTATTAAAAGACATTTGAGTGCACCTAGAACCCCTCAGCAGAATGGGATTGCAGAAAGGAGGAACAGGATCATACTTGATACAGCGTGCACTATGGTGATTGAAGGAAAAGTTGTGCACACCTATTGGAGAGATAAAGTGAACACAGAAATATACACTATCAATAGAACCCAATTAAGGCCAGGCGCAGATAAGACATCCTATGAACTTTGGTTTGGCAATGTACCTACAATAAAGTATTTTAGAATCTTTGGCAGCAAGTGCTACATCAAGAGAGATGGTGGAGTTGGTAAGTTTGATGCTAGAAGTGATGAAGGTATTTTCCTTGGTTATTCTACTAAAATCAAAGCATATAGATGTTTCAATTTGAGATTAAAGAAGATAATTGAAAGCACGCATGTTAAGATTGATG
>MU227208.1:3349878-3377668 GCA_018584345.1 Thuja plicata
AAGTATAGTTTATTGTGGGTGCTAATTCCCACCGGGGTTTTTACCATTTGGTTTCCCCGTAATCAAATTGTGTGTTGAGTACTGTGTTATCTAATTAAGCATTTACTTTGTTGTATTCTAAAGTTATAGAAGTAAAAAGAACTAAAGTTACTGATAACTGATTTACCCCTCCCCTCTTAATTATCCTTTGGGACTATTCTAACAATTCATTCGACAGGTCACTAATGAATATGAAACTAAGGATGAAAAGCTAGTACCTTACAAAGAGTTGGATGACTTTCTCGAGGAGAAATTTGTCACTATCATTTTCTGCCAACTTCCATAGGTACATAACAAATAGGCAGATGCTATGGACACTATTACATCTATGATTGATATGTCAAATAACAAAGAGAGATATGAATTTCTCATTGAGTAGCTATTGCTTCCAGCATTCAACATTCCACAATCTAAGCTCATGTGTGACATTGTTGGTCCCAATTCCCCTTGGTATCAAGATGTTTAAAATTACCCACATGCCCAGATATTACCCCCTACCTTATCCCAGAACAAGTGTTGAGCTCTTATCTGTCAAGACTCCCATTATGTCATCGTTGGTGATACCCTTTATAGGAGAGCCTATGACCAAACCCTCCTCAAATGCCTCAATTCGCGAGAGGCTAACACTGCCTTACATGAGGTCCACAATGGTATTTTTGGTGGACATTTCAAAGGTTTGAGTCTTGCCAAGAAGCTGGTTCAAGTAGGATATTATTGGCCCACCATGGAGCAAGATGCTCATAAATTTGCTAGGAAATGTTACAAGTGCCAGATTCAAGGCAATTTGATTCACGCTACGGCATAGGATCTACAACCAGTGGTTTCTCCATGGCCCTTTTCTCAATGGGATTTGACCTTGTAGGGAAGATCACATCCCTATCCTCTAATGGCCATAATTATATCATCACGACCACTAATTACTTTACCAAATGGGTGGAAGCTATCCCTATGACATACATCACCGGCAAGCAAACTTCCAGATTCATCCTGAATTATATGTTTTTCCATTATGGAGTTCCTCTGGCCATCATTACTGACCATGGTAGCCCTTTCCAGAAGAAGGATGTTACCAAGATTTGTGATAAATTCCAAATCTATCATGGATTTTCTAGCATCTACTACCCATAAGGAAATAGACAAGCAGAGGAATCTAACAAAACAATCATTAAGATCCTACAAAAGACTGTCAATGATGGTGGCTGCAATTGGCACCTACAACTAAATCCATCTCTGTGGGCCTACAGGACCAGCATTTTCACCCCCACTAGTGCTACTCCATACTCTCTATTATATGGCGTTGAGGCCATATTACCCCTCAAGGTTGAAATTCCTTCATTGAGAGTATCCTTACAAGGCATTGTTGATGATGAGTAGTATAGATTTTCTAGATTGCATGAGCTCGAAATGCTTGATGAGAGGAGACAAACCACCTTGGTACACTTGCAAGCCTATCAAAACCATCTCAAATAGAGTTACAACAAGAAATTATGAGCTCATTATTTTGAGATTGGAGAATTAGTTCTAAAGATGAATTACAAAACCCAACCACACAGAGAGAAGGCTAGAAAATTTGAACCAAATTGGGATGGCCCTTATATAGTCACAGCATCATACGAGTCTGGAGTGTATCAGCTTGCAAAATTGGAGGGAGAACCATTGCCTAAATTACTAAATAGCATGCACCTCCATAATTATTATGCATGATCCTGAAAAAGGTACAAAAAAATTACAAAAATTTCTCAAAAAAGTACAAAAAAATTCTTAGAAAATATCAAAAAAATCAAAAAATCAAAAAGAGAAAAAAATGATTGCCTTGATGAAAACCTGGTAAATAGGCATCTTGGCATGTAAAAATAGAAATCAAGAGAAAATCTCATCCACAAGTGAAAACCTAGCAAACAGGTGCTTTGGGCAAGTACCATGGTGAAAACCTGGTAAATAGGCACCACGCGTAGTAAGTTGTTGCTCCAATGTCTATCATGATTCCACCTAGTATCCTGATGTCCTTTCCTAATCATATCTTTCAATTTACATTGACCCTAGTGCCCCTTTATGGCCTATAACTGGTTGATCTTCTTTTCCTTACCCTTGGTATACCCAGTCTATCTGTCTTTTTGGCCTCTGTACATAGTCTCTTTGTTGTCTGGGGGCAGATTCCTAGCACTGAGCATCTTTGAATCTGAATTCAAACTAGGGGGAAAGACCTTGAATGTGGTTTATCCATGAGATTCCTCAACTATCCGATTGGAGATAACAAATTGTAAATATCTTAATGACCTAAAAAAATCCTAAAAATCAAAATAAGCAGCTCAAAATTCCCAAAAAATCAAATAATGTCTTGAAAAAATTGCTAAAAATTCAAATATGATGTTGAAAAAATCGTAAAAAGTCTTGAAAAAAGATGATCACAAAAAAATCCAAATATCTCAAAAATCCTAAAAATTGCAAAAATCTCTTCAAAAATCTGCAATAAATTTGTACATACTTGTCTTCTTTTTGTGAATCAAACATCATGTTTGCTAACATCAATGGCAGAATCATCAATTTGTGCTTAACAAAATCATATTCTCACAAGTACGATCTAAAACAATGTGACTCAACATTCAATATGGTTGGACTGTTCAATCTTTCAACCTTTGCTATCAATCAATCTGTTCAAGCTATCAATCAATTATCAAATCAATCAATTTGCAATCTAAGCTATCAATCAATGAACATTTAATGCAAGTAACAAACGATTGGAATGGTTGTTGGCTCACATTATTTCAATGAGTATTTTTAATTTTCTTTTTTGATCATGTTCCTATGTTACTCAATGATATTATCTGAACTTATGAGAGTAGCCAGGATGGTTCATGACCAGTTGTTTTTTCTTTATCTTTTTTCTGCCTGTTTGATGATCTCATGAAATTTTGGGGCATGTCTGCTACATGATTTTGGGATGGAGAAGATCATCCTCTTTCTGCATCATGTTTATTTACACAAAAAGGATGACTTTATCACTCTAGCTTTTGTGCCATGATGCGCTGCATCCACTTTTGCAATATCAAAATAAGCTCTTATCAAAAAATTGCACTTTTGAAAGCCAACATCTTTATACTAACATTTCTTCTTCTAATTCCCACTTTCTACTAACAATTCTTCAGTCATTCATTGTAGTCACCTTGGTCTAGTACTTTGGTATATCAAAAACAAGTGCATCCTGCATACATGCATTCATAAAATAGGAAAAACAACAAAAACATGTGCATTATTGCATTCATTCATTCATACATGAGAAAAATTCCAAATATACATTTACATTTTGCATTCATATATATTTCAAAAAAGCAACAGACAAAAACAATTATTGCATCCATAACAATATTATTGCGTAACAAAGGCGATACATTGCAATACATAAGCATCATCATATAACAAGAAAGTAAAGCATATACATAAGCATCCATCATGTGCATCATAAAGTAGCTCCATATCATATATATGTCTCAAAAAGTATCAAAGTACAAAAATCAAGGTGTCTGTAAACACTGAGGTCCGCAGGCTCATAATTTATCACATGTCTATCAAAATTGTCCCTCTACTAGAGAGACCTCCTGTCAACCCCTGCTCTCTCGGTCCTCCTTATCCCTGTCTTGTCTGAAAGATGAGGCTCCCCTTGTATGATGCCCTGTCTATCCTAATCTAGGTGGCCCCCTTGGTCAAAGCTCTCCCCTGCTACTCTATGTCCTACAGGAATGTGATATGTTGGATGACACTCTGTAGCTCGGTGCCCACTAATCTTGTGGCACATCTCGCTCATACATCACTTTCCAGTACCTCTTCTCCTCTTGGGAATCCCCTAGCATCCCTGCAATATAACACACACCTACATCTCTAATGGTATTGATAAACTGGTGTGACTCCTCCTCAGCACCCTATGCCCTGGCCATAGTTGCATCCCTCTCTGTTGTCAACCTATCCATCTGTGCTGTGAGCGATTCTCACTCAACAATCCATGATGCTCACTTGGCCATCCATGATGCATGATCTATAGTCCATGATGCATGATCTATTGCCCATGCAACTCTATTTTTATCTCTCTCCAATGCCAATCGGTCTATCTGGCTTGTAATCTCTATGATGCGATGTCTCTAATCCTCGAACCTATCATCAGGACCTTGTATGTCATCCTCATGTGGTGGCTCATCCCTGTCCTCATCCATATGCATCAGCATATCACCAAGATCCTTGTCTACATCATCATCCTCCTCCTTTCTCTCCTCCTCATCCTCATCATCCTCATTATTCTCGTCTGACTCCTCCTCATCTTCATCCTCCTCCTCGGTGCTCTCATCTCTGGTCATTCACACCCTCGGTGCTGCCACATCAGGATCTGTCAAAGGAACATGCCTATGCTCAGTGAACCATCTATCATACTCCTCTATAGTCCCTATGTATGAAACATCTATACCTACTCCCCACTGTCTGGGCTGTAACTTATCAAACTTTGCATATGCTACCTGAGGCCTAAGTGTTGCACCCCATGTCCTAGCCTTGGCGCTCGACCAAGAAAACAAAGTTGTACCTGTCGGTACTCCTTGTCTCTCTCCAAACTGTCGACGAACTCACTCTGGAAGTTGAATCTCAATAACCATGTGACCCATGATGAACCTCCCAATGAGGTATCTCTCATGTCTATAGTATGGTAGATGCTCCATATCATGATTCCATCTAGGGAAATCTATGTATGGGTGCCATGTAAAATCTCTGAGTAGATCTATCTCATGATGAAAGTGCAATGTATATCCCAGTGGCCCCTGTGTAAGTGCCCCCCAATAGCAGTAGATATATGGCACATCTGGCACAACAACCCTCTGAGAAATGGGTCAAAACACAGCTATGTACTTGTAGGCCCACACCTACAGTAATGTGATCCCACTACTGATCGACAGTCCCCCTCTATATGCCAACTGGTGGAGATGATAGCATGTCATGGCCAACATACATGGCCCCCATGTGAACATTGTCCCCTCCATGATCATCCACTTGAGGACCCTCCACCAGCCAATAGGGAACCCATGGCCTTGTATTTTAGGTACCAAAAGACATGCAATCATTCTGCATATAACTGTAATCAATCTATCATGCTGCCTCGCAATTGTCTCCCATCAAATCTCATAGTCCCGGATATCCAAATCCTCATCATCACTTTCAAACATTCAATGTAGTGCCAATATCCCTATTTTGGGATCATACTCTACCCACTCTCCATGTATGGGAATCCTAAGGATGCACCACACATCCTCTAATGTCACGGTCGCCTCCCCAATCGACAGGTGGAATGAGCTAGTCTTCGAGTGCCACTGCTCAGCCAATGCTGTAATCAGACCTTGATTTTCCCTAATCTCAGGCAAATATGTGATGTATTATAATCCTAGTGAGGCTTGGATTTATCTCTCATGACTACTTAGTCGATGATGTATGTCTAGACACGTTGGTCTTTTCTCCCGTGTCTACGGAACTGTAAGCTCCTCCTGCGATGACCATGTGACTTTGATCAACTTTCTATACTTTTTGTTCCTTATTGACCAACCTAGGACCTATTTTGACCTACTTTGACCTAATTTTTACCTTTTCCTAGGGTTTTGTCCAGTTTTGGGAAGTGTAGGGTGGTTTAGGAACCCCCAGACCTCATTTTCAGACCTTTCTAACCACCTGTGCAGGTTATCTTACCACCTGTGTAGATTGGCCTCTCACCTACGCTGGCTGTGTAGGTGGTCATCCCACCTACACTTGCTATGTAGGTGGGTACGTGACCTATGCAAGTGGGTATGTGACCTGTGCAGGTGGCACGTGTGAGCTCCCTATAGGCCCTATTTTACCCTATTTAACCCCTAAAATCACCTAGAAAAGTGTGAAAAGCTATAAACCACTGAGAGACTTAGATGTACTCACCTCATGTCCCACATTAGCTGGTTTTCAGTAGCTACAAACTTATTCCCCATGTTGATTCTCTGCTAGCATTTGATCCATCTTCCTTGCTCAAGAGCTCAATTCTTCCAAATGAGAGAGTGAAAATGAGCTCCAAAACCCTTTCCAAACCCTTTTATAGCCTCTTGGTCGCATGGATGGACATGTAACCCTTATGTTTTGTATTGGTCATGATGATTTTGATACTCTAAACCTCATATCTTTTGCGTTTGACCTCCAATTTTTGATCCGATCGTTGTTGTAGATCCGTCTTGACATTGTCGACAAATCAACCTATCATTTACATTTTTTGGGCGATTTCTCCAGGGGAACCTATGTATCCCGCTATCACTAGGGCATTTTTTAATGCTTTTTTCTTTAGGATTCTTTGACACAACGCTCATAATCACATTGTATCAAAGAGGGGAAAAATGTAGACACCTAAAAATGGTTCGAGCATGTTGGTCTACGTGTTTTAACATTTTTAGCATTACAATAAAAATGTTGGTTTGCGACCTAATTATTCCTCTATGTTGCGCATATGATCTTTATTATATGACAACATCGTGTCTTTCATCGATGATTGGATATTGCAAAATTGTTTAATTATTTACTAACAATTCTACTCTCTTTATCAAATCAATCATTTTCCAAATCATTTCCGATCAACCCTAAACTGATCCTATTCGATCCTATTCAATCCTAAACCAATCCTATTCAATCCTAAACCATTCCAAACCTTCCTAAATCAATTCAAACCCATCCTATTCTATTCCTAATCACTTGCAGAATTGTTTGGACTAATTTCGACTATTCTAGGGTATTGTCCAAGATCATCGATGCCTAATTAACCCAATTTCCAAATCGATCAAAACCCCATTTCAATTCGATCAATCTTGTCATCATTTCAGGAGCATTGTCCAAGATCATCGATGCTTCATATCCCCTTAATGATCTATTTGATAACATTGTCAAAGATCATCGGTGTTATCACTATCAATCTATCAATATCAATTCAATAGTATTGTCCATATTTGTCAATACTATTTCTAATCATTATCATTTTAGGAACATTGTCCAAGATCATCGATGTTTCCCCATTTCAATTTCTATCTTATGACACCATCAAAGTTCATTGGTGCTTTTCAATCATTTCCAATCATCATTATGCGGGTGCATTGTCAAAGCTCATTGATGCCTCATGATTTCCTAAACTATTTTGGAACCCTCAGAATTGATCCTAAACCTTATCAATATCATCAAAATCATTTCAATTTGACATCAACACCTTCAATTCGATCAATAATCCACTAATTTCCCCCTTGGGATGAATAACTATAGTTTATCCTAGGTCCTAATTGAATAAATAAATAAACTTTATTTATTCCCTTTTCCTTAAGTCTCCAACAATTAATTAATTTTTATTAATTAATTGGCTAATTTCAATTTACGAGATTTTTATAATTTCATAAATCTAATTATTGATTTTGAGGAATATTGAGGATATTGAATTATTAATTTGATTAATGGTTCCTAATCCTACCTAAATATCATATCCCTTAATTGAGGATTCACATCCCTATTAAGGTGCTTCATGAATATTCTCAATATCTCCTTATTTGATCTCCCACATATCGTGCTTCCTAAAATCTCACCAACCAAATCTCTTCATTATTCATGGATTCTTGCAATCCTCACCTAATTAACCCTCATTTCCTATAAATTGAAAGCTATTCCTCTCATTCAAGGTTAACCACAAGATTTTGAGAACCTCAAGAATTGTTAGAAATCTTCCAGTATTCTCATTAGCAAAACTTTGCTTTTTGTGCAATTGTGTGTGTGCAAAAGAGCAACATCAATCTCATTATGGAGAAGAAAGAAGGGCATGGGAGCTTCCTTTGAAGGGTTTTTTTAAGTGTTTATACTTATGTTTGTGAATTCCTCTTGCAAATATCTTTCATGATATATTAGATAGGTTTAGCATACTATTTAGGGTTTTTGGTTTCCTATATATGCTAAAATGCCTTTTTCTGGTCTTACAGCTACTTCTGATAGCTTACTCGGTTAAGAGTATACAAGACTTATTAGGTCTACCTGATTAGAGGATTTTACAATATCTACACTTAGAGATGTACCTAGTTAAAATATTTACAATAACAAGATATGTTAGGATCTAACCAGTGTTGGGATTTAACCTTCACAATACAATAGTACTTAAAATATGAAATGTTTGTTATACTTTGCATCAAATACAAATTTTGATTGAGACTCTATGTTCTCTAATATGTGTTACCTTAACTCTGATCTCTGTAACACTTCACTATTCTTCTCTATTGTAGCTAAATTTTCTCGGTACTTCTCTGCTCTGTGTTGTTCTCCCTCAATAATTCAAGAATAGCATTAACTCCTTCATTAACAACATTCACAACAATATCAACTTGTGAATTCATCCTTTATAAATATGAATTTTTAACCTCTTAATATTGTGAGTTAGTTGGAAAATCATTATCCTAAACTGTTCGATCTTCTTTTTCACTTGGTGACTGTGTCACTTTTACCTCGGTACTTGGTGTTCTTCTTGGAAATACAAAACTCCCATTAACTATTTGATCTGTGTCTTAGATCTTCATCCTAAATTATTTTGATTGTTGATCTTGTAACCTACTATTATTAATACTTATATAAAATTAATTAATGCAGCAACAATGCATTAAATGTTTCCTTATCACTTTTTGAATTAACTGTCTGACTCGGTTACATATTCCTTATAACTCAGTTGTGTGATCTCGCAGTGCTTGGTAACTAGATACTCAGTGTATTATAACCACTTGGTAACAAAATGTGCTTAGTATACTTAGTTCTCAATATATGATTTTTATATTTTTATGATATCTCATATATCGTCCTTTATCTCTTATACATAATATATTCCCTATAAATCTTTATAATATATATATCTATATATATCCCCCTTTTTTGACAAAAAACTGCTACAACTATATTCTAATTGTCAAAAAGATATGTATGCCTTTGTTTAATACTTGACAATATAGTCTCCCAAGTGTCTCAAAGAGTCTGTAAGACCACAATATTCTTGGATATATCTCTTGCAATTCTAATAAGACCATTCAGTGTACTTAGTGCTGGAAAATTGGCTATCTCGTTGGCATGCTTCAGCTAGTTCTGCATCCATTGAATGTTGGGTATGACAAATTCTTTAAGTTCAAGAAATTCCAATCAAATATTATTCTTCCCCCACTTCAATGAATCTTGAACTGCCAGTAGTTCTTGTACTTTGGCATAAAATGTCTGGAATGGTCCAATCTTGGTCGATATAGCCTTTAGGTGTTCTGTTAGCTCTTTCTCAACTTTATTTTCCTTCTATCTGATATCTTGGGTATAATGTGAAAGAATAAAAGATTTTTGAAACAATGAAATAATAGAAGTTAGACAATTTTCAATTTCTTCACATGACTCAGATAGAGTTATCTTATCCACTTCACTTGCTTGAAGTAGTCCTTCCATCAGTTTCTATTCCATTTTGTCTTGGTGAGTCTTCATCATGTATTCTATCTATCCTTATTTGGTCCTTTGATCTACTTGATCAATTAACCAACTTGAATCAGTCGATTCTCTTTCTCATCAACTTTGGCCTCAGGAACAATTGTGGAAAATATTTCCTTAACATCTTCAAGTATTGTAGTCTTGTTCCTCTTTGCAATCAATTTACTCTAAGCTATCTTTAGAGATACTAACTCTAAATATTTTTCTAACTCCTTATGCTTCAAAGTGTTAGGATCAACTTGGGGAATGATTATTTATTTCTCTAATTTGATTGGCTTCCTCTTCTTTGAATTATTCATATCTCCCAACATACTTTCACAAGGAGAAAGTTTTGAATTTGATGCCTCTCCTACATCGGGTGACTCGATATGAGTTCCAATAATGCTCTCTCCAATATTTTCTTCTACCTTATGTTCCTCATGTATCTCTTCCTCTTTCTTCTCATCTACTTTCTTCTTAAGATTTTATTCTTGCGGCTTTTCTTTCTATGTATCATGAACATTTGTTGTTTCGGTAGGGGCAATGTTATGTTTCTGAGTATCAATTTTGGTTGGTGGTACCAACTCATTTGTCTTTCCTTGCTCATTCTTGGTGGTCTAGGTTCCTTATACCTTTTCTTTCTCTTTCTTTTTCTCAATTTCCTTGGGTGCTTCCTGTGTAGTGTCAATTGTAGTATATGACTGTTTAGTGTAACTGAGAACTTTTGTCAATATCGGTTCATGACTTTGTAGTGGATCTAAATCAACATCCATACACTTGATGTCCTGAACTTGAGTTTCCATGATATTCTTGTATTTCTTTAAACCTTTTGTAGGGTCCACTTCTTCTGTGATATCTTCAATAATTATCTCTCCTTTGTCTACAGTTAGATCAATTATCTCTACATTGGTAGTGGTTTCTTTTTCTTTTACTTGATTACTCATGCTTCCTTGTTGACTTATTTCTACCTCTTTGTGTTTAGTGTTATCTAAGTTGTATATCTTTCTCCACTTTATTTTTGTCTATTTTTCTATAGATTCCATATCTCCATTCATTATCTTGAGGGCTCTTCCCTTGAAAATGAATTCTTTAGAATATATCTTCAATGCTTCTTTGATTTCTGATGGTGCTAGGTCAGGAATAGTGTGAACTAATGACCTTTCTCTCATTTTCTTTTCAGCATTCATAGCATACTTCCATATAGAAGAAATTTTATCATACAACTCTTGTGGTATGTGATTACCAAGTTCAATTAGTGTGACTCTGTAGTTTAGTAGTGTTTCTACCACAACGTCTTCAATTTTCTTCTTGTCTTCCTCATTTATTTTCTCATACTTAGTCTACCTGAAACCTACATATCCTCTAGATTTCTATAATGATTCAAGAAATTCATCTAGACTCTTTGATACATTATAAAAAATTTCTATAGGTACATACTTATATTCCTTATCAGATTCTGTGTCACTTCCCTTTCCAATATTTATTCTTCTTCTAGTGTGTACAACTTTCCTTCCTTGTCTATTTCTTGCATATGTTCTACCTTTCGGTTGAACTATCTCAGTTTTAGCCTTCTCTTTTACTTGTATAGAGTACATGGTGTTCCTTTTTGTTCTAGTAGTACTCTGTCAGGGTAATATTTCTAGTTTCTTATCAACTACAATAATAGCTTTGTCATTACCAGTTTCATCTTCTCCTAGAGTCTTTTATAGATCGCCAATCATCTTCTTTATTTTCCTTACTGCCTTAGGTATAACAATGTTTTCCTTTATTGTTCTATTTTACTTCCTCATAAGTTCCATATCTCAGATATTTAGGATCAATAGGATTTTCTAGTAGAGCTTCTATCTATTTTGAGGATTCATCAATATTCATCTCATATCCCATAGGTTCTATCCATTCATCTCTCAGTTCAACTACCTTTTCTAAACATTCATCATTGTCAACTTTAAAAAAAATGTTGTCTTGATATTTTGAAATCAATTATTGTGGTATTTTGTACCTTTTGTGCATTCTAGCTTGAAATTTTGTAAAATAATCAGTCATTATAGTGTCAAAGTTGTCACCTAAACTCTGTATGCACTCCTTGATATGATATATAATAGGTATGTTTGTCTTCCATACTATATCGCCAATCAAAGGGAAAGAGTTCTAAAAATAGAAGAATATGCATACCAATATTGAACTAAATTTTAGAGTATTGTTCTTTTCCTTTTGAATAGTATTCATGTTGTCATCCAGTTGCTTCAACAAAATCTCACAAACATCAATTTTTTGTCCCTTCTTCACAATTTTGTATAATAATTCCACAACACTACAAGGTACATTTTCCACTTTGGATGATTGAAATACTCAGTATGATAGAATGTTGTATGCATACCTCAGCTCGTGGTCTTCAAAAATATATATCTACATGCCTCTGCCATCCTACATTGCCTTTATATACTCAGTAAGTTTACTTCTTTCAATTTGTTTCATGGCCTTGGGTCTATCACCAATAGGTAATCTAGTAATGAGATTTAGAACATCTTTTGTAATTTTGATTGGCTCATCCAACCACATGGTCTACATGTGTACTGGACTGAGTACCATTCTCACCCTTTTGAGTTTGAATACCCTTGGTATGTTCATTATGTGGGTCAAATGCTTCACTTCCAGGTGAGTGTGCTCGTCCTTCAATTTCTTGTTTACACATAATTTACTGAATGATACATCAATTTCTTCTTGACAAAGATATTCAATCTTGCAATATATAAAAGTACGCACATCATCACTCAGAATTACTCATGGAGGGATTGATGATAACACTCCCATCATATTTTTCTAATGCTATCATGGGGCATCTTGTGCTTAGTAGTAACAGATTTTGTATCCTTAACCAGTGTCGATCTCTGGACTCTCGATGTCATGTCTTCTCAAGATAGGTTCAATATGAACTAGGGCACACTCGACTAGATATTAATTCAAAAATGTAGCTCGGTAATATAAAGTAGCCATAAATTCTCTCAAAATTCTCTTAAATGATTCATAAATACCTTCTTGTATCATTCAGTGGATGCCAAAAATGATCGCCTGCAACGTGCTCAAATGCTCTCATAAACAGTAAGTTTAAATGAACTACAAACTGCCCTATTTATAGATTTCCCTTGATTAGGGTTTCCAATGGCTATTATATTTTGTAATAAATTCTTTGCCGAGTCTATTTTGTCTTATTCACCAACTACATAGTGATGTTGCTTAATCAAATAAAACAAAATAACTACACACAATAATTCAAACTTACAAATTATCCAAATTCATCTTAATATGCTAATATAGATCTCAAATCTAATACTTCAAAACTGAAATAAGATTTTCAATAGGTTTTCAGTCCCTACATACCTCTCACCAATTAGGTGGAGCTCAGTGTAACCAACTCGATATAGATGGTGCATTTTGTGCTTCTGAATGATGTCCCTTCATCCTAAGTATTTTTGCTCTAGGTTTTGTTCATTTGTTCTTGGATTTCCTCAGTAGTAGTAGAAGATTTTATTTCAGATTCATCTCTACTCAATGCATCACCTTGGTCTTGGCAATTCCTCACAAGCTATCCTACCTTATGACAATGAAAACATGCCATGCCAGGATTTCTCCAAGCTCTTTTGTTGTTCCTTATGTGCATCAACATGCAGTTTGTAGAAATGTGTCCTTACATTCCATAGGATAAACATGAGATTATTGTGTTATAGTCCCATGGTATAGAAATACCTACTCAGTTGGTTTTATCATTCTCTCTATTAGACTTCCAATTGTCATTACTTTTCTTTATTCTGCATTTTTCAACTTTGTGTCCAAACTTGTTACAATTCTTGCAGTAACCATCAAACTTAGGTTTCCTTGTATTTTTGACTAGATTAGTTATAAATTCAAATGATTGATGTCCATACCTATTGCATATAAAACAATAACCATCAAACTTAGGTATACTCGGTGATTTACCTTTCCTACTTCTATAGACATTAGCAGTATGTCCAGGCTTCCCACATTAATTGCAACTTGGCTTCTTTTGTCTCAATGGGGATGCAGTACTTTCATCTCTTTGTGCTTTAGATGATTCTCCTTTCTTGGTGGTGCTTTCCTCTTTGTATCCAATGCCTTTTTTCATTTCTTTGTTTCTGATTCTTGAATTTTTGATCCAAAGAGTTTAGCGCTTCTTCATTTCTTTTCAATATTGCATTTGCATCTTGTTAGGGATTTTTCTTGCAGGTTCTTAAAATAGTGTGAATACTTACTCTTTATATTTCCAATTTAAACTCATGCAAGAGAAAGCCTAATTGAGGACTTAGTTCCTCCTTCTACTTTGAGATCCACAGGCTCAAGCGGGTGTACCTTCAAATGTTTATTGATTCTTAGTATCTGTTATGGTGGATTGGGGCTTTCACTAATTGGCTAGTTATATTTTATTGTATTAACTGATGAAACACCTTGCATATGAAAATTATTAACTGAATATAGAGCATTATGAGCCAAATTATGATCTTGACAATAATAAACATCTGTGAGATAAGGATTCTAATCCTTCTTCCTTTTGTAGTTCTCTGAACTTAGGAGGGTTAACCTAGTGATTCTCTCAAGGAATTAGCAAATTGAATTGTATTCTTAATACAATTGCTTAAAACACATATATTCTTTGTAACTAAAGTGTAAATGATTGTTTTTCTTCAAATATTGGATGATGATTAACTACTTGCCAAACTCCAAACCAGTTCCTAATCCTTGGGAAAAGATTCAATATCAAATGCAAATCCACAATAAACTGATCAATGAAAATACATTCAATTTAAATAGAATGCCTTACAGACTATCCTTTCACTCCCACACCCATGTTATCAAATATTAATACTAATTCTTAACTCTCTGGGATCACCTGTAAGAATTACTCCTTCCTTGAAAGAACTCACAAGCAACTACACAATCACTTTGTAATTGGTATATTTAAAATGCCTTGCAAATTAAACATACAAGAGCTAGAATAGAAATATAAAGAGACAACACAAGATATAGAATAGAAAATTCAATGTATTTTATCAATATTGTTACTACTTCAAATACATTAAATAGACAATAAGCACAAAAACTCAGACAAAATTGAGTAGTCTAGCTTGCAATTATATTTCACCTCTTATCCTCCTTACAAAATGATACAAATGATATACATAGTCTAAACCATCTTGGAATCCTTAAATATTAAGGATGAAAGATTCTTTGGATGGTTTAAGACCTAACCATAAAAGCTAGAAGAAGACAAAAGACAATAAGACTCCAAGCAGTGGAAGGAAAAAATAGGAATACAATCAAATTAGATTTTGAAATCTCTTGCTAGCTGGCACCTCTATCTGAATATGTTCTGGATAGCCTCCAATAGTTATTGCAAGATTTAGTGACCACCATTACAGGCTAACATACACTAATCTTTCTAATGACTAACCTCCCTGTGCTCAAATATCAAGTGCTAGGTGTCCTTCTACTCTGCATCTAGTATGTTAAGGTCAGCTATCGCAGGCTTCTTTTTCTTGGGCTTTCTAAGAACATCCCATGCTGCTACATCTTCCTCTGCAGGCCAATTAAAGATTTGAATGCTTTCTAATTGTGCCTTTTGCCCCTCCCATGTATCATATGTTATTCTTTTGACATCTATTAAACAAATTTATTGAAATTTGTCTCGGCCTTAAATGCCTCTTCAAGGTTTTATTAAACCTTTCCACCTTTCCATATCTAATTCATTATTGTCATAGATAAATGCCTCTTTACTAGGCAATAATGAATCAAATTCATTTCTCCATATCTCCATTTCTTTGTGTTGATTCTCCTCTAACCTTATGGAAAGAATAAAATTATTATAATCATATCCAAACATGTTCAATCCAGTCTCTATCTTATTTTCCTTGCCCTTGAAGAAGGATAAGGTTACCCCAATTTGTTATATCTCATCACCCACTTGTGTGACTATTTCTGGTAGGTTTGCCCTAAGTGGCTGCAGGGATGCTAACCTTTCAAATAAACTAGTCCTAACTAACCAAGTCCCAAAATAGGGGTTCAACGTTGATATAAAATTAGTTACCTCAACTTGTAGGTCGGGTAAATTATTATAGGATACATGCACTAAATCATCTTTGTCCTTTAAAATATTAATTATGTGTTGCAAAATATTCAGAAAGGCCTCTAAAGCAACATTATTCTTATCTGTATCTTTTTGATCTATTTCCTTCTGGGCATCCTCTATTTGTACAAGTGCATCTTAAGCTTGTTTAGGTTAAGCAGGAACAACTTATGGGATCTCTTGTAACTTCTGAGTTAAATCTGCAATTATTTTCTCCATAGCACTGATTTTTATCAAACCCAGCTCTCTATCCTTCACAATAAGACTTGTCTCATCAAATATCTTTTGATACCTATTAGACATTTGCACATCTTTTTCTTCATTAAGGTGAGAAAAGTGAGTTAGGGCCTGTGAAATTTCTAGATCCCCTGTATTGTGAACAAACCAGATGATTTTGTCCATGTTGCCCCATTTTTGTTCTTCATATTTTTAGACAAAAATGGATGTATTGTTTGCTAGTAATATTCTTAAAATCATTGTGTAAATCTTGATTCTAGGTCTATATTTCCCCTTAGGCTAGGAGGCCTTTATCGGGTTTTCCCAAATTAACTTCTCCTTTCGTAAATCGAGGGTTTTATCATTTTCATGTTATATATTGGGTAGGTTAGACTCCCAAATCTGATAAAGGTCACCATTAAAATATCTCTAACATTTACTTTATGTGAATTTGAAATGTTTGGCCTCCATACTTCATTTTGGTATATTGGTGGAAAATCAGTTCTGAGCTTCTCCTTGGCGGAAAATTGACTCTCGAGAGCATTTTCCACCAAAAAATTTTAAGTGACAAAAACAAGAAAATGGTGACCTTAAGGAACATTGGTAAGGCCTAAGGATATAATGGGGTTATCAGTTTGAGTTGGGTCAGTAAAATGTGAATCTATGGCCCTTGGCAAAAAATAGATTTTTGACCTTCTCCTCAACGAATTTTCACCTGCAGAGTGTGTTTTCCGCAGATGACAAGTTAAAGAATATCAGTGGTTGGTGGAAGTGAGAAATAGATTATTTGAAGTTAAAATGACTATTGCACTGAAAAGGAATCTCTATAGGTAAAATAAATGATCAATGATGAAAGATTTAAAGAAAGAAATCTCCCCGACAGGAAAATCAAAATTTAGCTTCTCCTCGATAGGCTTTGACCCATGAAAGCTTATTGGAAAAAAAGTGGAAAATAGCTTCTCCATTGCTCCAATAGGCGGGTTTTGACTCGCAGGGTACATTTTTTGCCAGATCATTATACACAAGGTCTGTAAGGAAAATTCAATCTCACATGTGACTTAAGGCATAAAAGAAAGATAACAAAGTTGTCATATGTTATTGAAGCATTGTAAAAAGGCTAAGAATATCCTTGGTGGATTTCTGAGTAAGGAGTACTCCAAAACCATTTCTCCGCTAAAGGAGAAGTGGAAAAGTAATTTTCTGCTGCTCCCAGAAAGTTACTATTACACTTACCCAAAGTGAAAATATACTTTCTAATGGCCCGTAGAAGTGAGGTAACAAATTCAAATAAAATCATTTGCTTCATAACGAAAATTTTCATATTGATTATTTTATTTTACTCATGTGGCGTGGGAAGTGGGCAATTAACGGTAAAAAGTCAGAAGTTTATAAAAATTGAACAAGTGCAATAAACAAGAGTTACCATCTATTTGACAATTTTCTTAAGTTAATCTATATTTCTAGATGCTCCTTGCTCTCATACCGCTAAGATAAGCTTTTGGTTCTCACTTCAAGTTGATCTGAGCATGGTCACCAGATTCATGGGATTTGATGGGTTGAACGGTATTACATCTGAGTGGCACAAAATCATAGACACTTCTCTAAGGTTCTTTGATATGCAGATCTTCCAGGATAGATTGAATGCAAAAAGGATGCACCCCATTACAGATAAGTTGAAGGAGAGTGGGTTAGTTGAAGTCACTGACTTTCCTATTGCAATTCAAGCCCAAGAGCTTGTCTGTGAATGCATAGCCCATTAAAATCTAGATACCAAGTTGATCCTTTTACCCAATGACACAGTGCTGCTCTCTATTGACTAAGACTCTATCCAAAACTTCCTTCATATTCCAGAGAAAGCTGAATACTCGGCAATGACCTACAGCCAATTGGTTACTGAGTATGGAGTAAAAAAGATGACATGGAGGAAAGAGATCATGAAAACCTGGTTCCAACAGCCCAGGAGCGCCAAGGGAAAATTTTGTAAGACTCTTTATGGCACGGACCTAAATCTAGAAATTATAGACATCCTGGTATTACTCCACAGGATCAGAGGTGAGAGCGATGCATTCAACTTTGTTGAGAATCATTTCTTTTTAGTCCAAGTGATTTGCTCCCAGCACAATTTTATTGATTGGGCTCACATGGTAAGCAAAAATATTTCAAATTCCCTCAATAGAGCTAAATACTAGAATGAGTTTTATATGTCTTCAGTTTTATTGTATATCCTAGCTACAATTCAAATTTGGCCAGGGCTTCCTAAGCTTGAAGAATACCCAGATAATGTAAAAGTTATGAATTCTTTCCCTGTTTACAATTGCAAACAGTTACGCTGAGTATATCAAGGTCAATGATGCATTTACAATGAGATTATGCAAGGAGTTGCAAGGTTGTCTGGAAAGGAGATTTTATCTAGGAGCTATGGCATTCATCAGCCAATATGTGTGTTATTTTATCCAATTTGCAAATTTCTCATATATTCATCTTGGAGGATTTCATGACTTCCCTTTGAAGCTTCCCAGGTATCCTGATGACATGATCGTGCTGGTTGAAGTAATGAGGCAAGAAACCCAAGTGAACCTAATTTGTGTAGATGCCATAAATAAAGGCTACAACTTCCCCATGACCATTAGAGCCTATAGCTGTGCATCCTGGTGTGATTCAAAGAGTGTTTTGAGTGCATTCTCAAAAAAATTTCAATTGGAAACATATGATATCTTGAGACCCCAGTATGACCATGTAAACTATGCTAGAGATTACTTGCAGATGGGTCACACAATTCATCACATGAATTACATAGAAGACTATTTGGCTAACTGCAAGGATGATCTAGAAAGTAGAGAAAGATTTAATGTGAGGTTAACTATTGAACAAATCAAAAATTTCAAAGTTAACATTGTAGTTGAAGGCATCAAAGATGATGAGGGTATATATATTATGATACATACATAGACAAGATTAAACCCCTCCCTATAAGCTCTGATCCCATGCTAGGTCAAGTCATCAATTTTTTGCAGAACTTAATGGATGGAATCTACAAAAGAACAAAGCAATGGGCCTAATAGATGATGGGCAGAAGGAAGAAGTTAGACAAGATGCCTCCTCCTCAAAAAAATCCCACAAAAGTGAAAATGAACACTCCTGCAGTAGCTTCAATGACTATCCCAAGCGTGATTAAGCAACCAGCTCAACCAGCGAGCAGAGGCGATGAACCTCCTGAGAAGGCAGTCCCGCTAGAAAAGACATGTGGAAATGGCTCAGTTCCTATCATTGGTTTGACAGAAGGAGGAGTTGCCATAGATTTGTTCAAGCCTACATCCAAGCCCATTAAGACTATGGAAATAGAGAAACCAGCTCAAGATAGCACTTTGGATGTGCAGGGTGACACCCCAAAGGCAAGACTCCCCAATTATAGTGGAGGTGGGTGAAGAAAGTTCTAGCACTTTGGCTACTGAATCAAATGAAGAGGCCAAAAAGAAATCAAAGGTTACTTAGGCCACTAAGGTAGTCTCCTCTACTTCAAATCTAGTAAATCCATTCACCTCTAGACCAAAGTCTACTCCCCTGGTCATCAAGAAGTTGTTTATAGATGAAGTGGTCTCTGTGACCAAAGTTACCAACATCGAATCTTGGATTGAGAACACCCTAGAGCGTAAAAGAAAGAGGATTGAAGAAGGATCTCCCAGCAGGGATACTCTTTTGCAAGCCTTAAAATCTAGTTCCACCATGAGCTAGGTGAAGAACAAAAAGACGTTGTCTACCTTAGGCTGAGATCTAGAAATCGGGCACTTCACCATGGAGGTAGAAAAGACTATAAAGGAAGGCAGGTTGGAAGATTTGACTACTTCTGATTTTGAGCTACAATCATTTGATATCGGGTTAGCACATCATGATACCAAGGTGGATTGGTGGAAATCAACTAATGTAGTAATTGAAGAGGAGCTTGAGGAGCTTAAGGCTGCTAAGGTGCAATTCAAAGTAGAAGTTAATGAATTGAATAATTTCATCAGGTAGTTGGTTACTCCAATTACAAGCATTCCTAGCTCCCAAACCACTTTTGACCCCAATACTACAAATAATCAAGTCATCATTTCTAAGTTGCAAGAAGACAGACACTTTGGGAAAATTAGAAAAAGGTGGATCGAGGGACTCAAATCTAAAGGGCTCATAGCTGTTGAACAACTGGGTAATGTTATCCTAAAGCTAGAAAAGGAGAAAATAGTGTTCATGAGAGCTTATAGACTCTCACATCTAAAAGGACGAAGTGTGAATACTGCATAGTGATTCTTTACATGGTATTCAAAATGAAAGCTAAAGAGGCAATAAAGGCCAAAATCTTCTAGAAGGGAGATGAACCCTTAATCGAATGGCTTCAAATCCTACAATTTAAAGTCGACACAATCATCCAAGTTGAAGGAGGTTTATAGTAGACAGAAGCCAAAATCAAAGAAGAACAGAACAAATATTTTGAACTTCTCAAAGGCCTTCACACATAGTCACAGACAAGTGGCCAAGGAAAATAACTAGTCAGAGTGGTTAACATGAAAAAATATTTCTCTGATTATGTAGATAAGCCGGTAGAGCAGTCTTCCTCTCACTTGGATAAAGTACCAGAGCTCCAACATTTGAGCGGGTGCATATATAAAGCTATGGAGGACTTGAATGATTGGGTAGATGTAGTTAAGAATTTGGTGAAAGATCATTCCCAATGGCTCATTAGATATACTAATGTCCATATTAATAGAGATGAGGAGCTTGTTCCAATCATTACAGCTGTTACCACCTATAAGGAAAAATTAGATAAGGGGAAGGAAACAAAGACATAAATTTTTCCCCCCTATACTAATTTTTGATAGATTTTGTAATCGATAAATGTTCACTTATCATTTATCATTTTTGGTTAGAGAGGTTGAACTATTTTGGTTACATATTTTATAATGGTCAAAGCTCTGAAATCTATATGTACTGTATTGAAAATCAATAAAAAGGTCATCTAAATTTTGGCATAAAGACTTCATTTTGCTAAGTCAAAAAAATTTATGTTTGAATGCCAATGTTTTAACTGTTCCATTGCAATTATCTTTCTGATTAATTTGAACTTTTCTTTATATTGGATTTTGAGTTCATGATCAAACCAAAGTGTTGTATTAAGATTTAATGCAATTAATCGAGGGAAAATCAAAGTGTTATTCAAAATCATGAGAGAAGTTCTTGTGAATTAGATTGATTTATCATTATTGCGTTATCATTGATCTTTCAGTTTTGCATTTGTATCATTGTTATCTACCATTGCATTACCAGTTTTAGGAACTTATATGATTTATAAGGCCTTGAGATTGGCTAGATTTAGAGTTGAATCTATTTTCCTGAGATAGTTCATGTCTAGGCCTAGCTTGGATTACCTCTTTTCTTCTCGGGTGAAGAACACACCCTATTAGATTAGGAAAGAACAAAATTTATTGAAGATCAATCACTTAAGGGAGTTTTACCTGCAAATTTAGAGGGGAATCAGTTATTTAGTTACATTTCCCAACTATTGTATTTGATTGTTTCTTTAATATTTGGGCATTTAAGAGTTAAAGTGAAAAAGAACAATCTATTTACCAACATATTTTTGGTAAATCTGCTAGGGAGAGAAATAGTCGCTAGACCAGAAGCAATATCATGAGGAAAGACGGTGCTTCCCCATGAGAATGTGATTCCTGTACTTTAGCCAAACCTTGGATTGCAAGAGGATCCAGAAGATATTATTTCCTCACTGAATACTCTTTCCTAGAGATACAGAAGAAACATTGAGCATTATAGAAACGGAAGCCAAGTGGTTGAACAAGAAGAGGCAAGAACAGAAGCACTTGAAAGAGCCATCCAAAGGAGACATTTAAGAAGGGCACAACACTAAGTAGAGTGCAAAGCTAGACTACAAAATTAGTTGAAACACTGGAGTCTAAAAGATTTCTTAGAAGTGTAAAGAAAGAAGGTAGTACAGACCCAATCTTTGAGAGACCTGCAGAGATTGATTTTTCTCTACTTGAAGTACCTCGCCAAAATAATAGAAGCGCTAAGAGAAAAAGTAGACCTCCTTCGCCTCCCAAATAATCAACCCCCTTATCTACTTCCTGTCAAGTGCTAACCTTGCACAAAGTGGTTCTCCTCCTATTGTAAACCTAGCACCTTATCTACCTCAGGTAGTTATGGTAGCTCCTTGGGCCGCCACATTTGATCCGCTGCAGCTAGCAGCATATAACCCACTTCCCACAAGATCGAGGAAGAATTTCCCAAATTCTTCGAAGATGGGAAAGTATCTACAAATGAGCACATTTCTGATTTCTTTGCATCCATTAATATCTTAGCAGTACGTGAAGAGGATGTTGTAGTCAGGTTATTTGTTGATAATTTTTTTGAGGGTGCATCAGATTGGTTTCATCACTTGCTTAATTATTCTATTATGGATTGGGCTTCTACGAGAGTGTCTTTTGAAAGAAGATTTAAAAATGCCAAAGATGAGCATGCTTTGTTGACACAGTTGACTTCTATCAAAAAAGATCCTTCTATAAGCATGAGGGACTTTGTTGCTAAATTTAACAAGCTTGTTAACTGTATTCCAGCAGCTAACCGACCCACTATAGGTAATTTGAAGACATTTTTCATAAGTGTTATGCCACCTGATATCAGCTATGACTTAAGAAGGATAAACCCAGCCAATTTGGATGTTGCACAAAGAACTGTTATAGAGTTAGAAGACCACATGATCTTGACAGGGAAGTAGAAACAAGAAATACAAACTAGGGCTAGTACTAGCAATACCATATCATCAGATGAGATGATCTAGAAATTATCTAATGAGTTCATCACCTTCAAGAGACAACTTCACAGATTTAACAATCCTTATCAGCAAAATTTTCAAGACTAGTCTAGAAGAAATAATGACATGAGAAATACTGATGGAAAAACATTACAATTTCCTACTCCACAACATAGGCTACCCATAGAAGCTCCTCCCAAAAGGGGAAACATGTGCACGTTTCACCTAACAACAGATCATGATGGAGAAATTTGCTCCAACATAGCTCATTCCTGGCAGATGCATCAAATGGATGAATAGAATGCTAGAGTATTTGGAGCTTAACCAGATTTGTACTCATATGGCGACTCTGAAAACTTATTTTTTGAGTACGTATCAGATTCAAAGAAAGATGCAGCATGTTATGCTACTATAGATGGGACCTCTTATGCACTATTGACTCAGAGTCAGAAAGACAAAGTCCCTATTTCCACACCTCCACCAAAAAATAACAAGGCATCTACTTCTTTCTCTAAGACGTCAACCAAGGAGTGAAATTTCTGCAACCAAGTAAGGAACAAAATTCTTTTGACATTATTCAATTCTGCAAAGATTCCAGAATTCAAATTTCCCCTATAGATTACCTTAAGTCTAACCCTGTAGAATTAAAAAAGTTAGTGGACTAATGTAAAGAATGGAATGATAATTTAAACCAAAATATCATGACTTCAATAGAAAATAAGTCTATATTGGCAAGTCCAATTGAGCAGGGAGAGTCATTTGTTTTGGCTACATTCCTGGGACAAAATCCTGACCCATTCTATGTGTCATTGTTTATTAATGGTTGTAAGTTAAGTAATTGTATAATAGAATCTGGTGCCTCAGACAATGTGATGCCATCAACTATAGCAAAGGCTTTAGGTCTCACCCTCACTAAAGCCCATGGTAGATGTTACTACATGGATGCTAAAGAGGTCCCTTTGGTTGGGCAAATCAAAGATGCTCAAGTGGTTTTAGCAACACACCCTGAGAAGAAAATGTTATTAACCATTCTAGTTGTTGATATACCTACTAGTTATGGTTTTTTGTTAAGAAGGATCTTTTGCAAAGATCTAGGAGGCAAAATAAAGCTATATTGGTCTTATGCTTTGATCCCTGTAGGCAACAAAAAGATAAAGCTGGTTCCTGAAGAGAAAGCAAAGTTCATAGTACTAAAATCTGATGACTCCAAAGCCCAAATTTTGTACCAAGAATTAGAATTTGGAAACTACATGATGTTTGTGGATAATCATGATAAAGAAATTGAACCTAGAGAGAAGGAAAATCAGTCCTCCACTAAAGGAATGGCACCAAAGATTTGGACTCTTAATTTTGAAGGTAGCTATGCAACATCAGGATCTGGTGCAAGTGTAGTTCTAATATGGCCAAATGGGGAATGTGAGCCCACGGCTTACAAATTGGATTTTGGGAACACTAATAACATGGCTGAGTATGAGGCCCTGCTTCTAGGAATCATTGTTGCAAATGAAAAAGGTGTGAAAATCTTAAGAGCTCAGGGTGATGCTGAGTTAATTGTGCACCAAGTTAAAAATCAATACTCTGTGAAGAAACATAGATTAAAAAACTATAGGAATAGAGTATGGGATGAAATTGAAGCCTTAGACACTTTCTCCATTGAGTCCATGCCAAGAGAATTGAATTCTAAGGTAGAATTTTTAGCGGTATTAGCCTCATTACTCCTCCCTCACCCATATTTCAAAGATAAGAAGTATCAAATAGAGGTTGTGTATAGACCATTTGTACCTGAGAATGTGGAGGATCAGAAAGTGTTTTAAGATGACAAGAATCTTCTTCTCTTTTTGGAAAGTGGTGGTGACTTCATAAAGATGCTACTGGTAGTCATAAAATAAATTGGCATGACAAACTGAAGAAAGATAAGTTAGGGATTATCTAGTTGCAAAGTAATCTAATCCCTCCTCACCTGGTCACAGTTGAAAAAAAATTCAATAGGCAAAATACCTTTATTAAAAAGAAGAGGACTGAGAGAGGTCCTACTACTGGTGAATATGAGGGAATAAACATTGGGAGTGAGAAAAACCCTAAGATGATCAACATTGGGAAATGTTGTACTGAAGAAGAGAGAGAAGAAGATAGAAAACTCTTCCTAGAGTACCAAGATGTCTTCGCATGGAATTATGATGACATAAAGAGCTTTATGGATGGGAAATTTAAACATCAAATTCCCTTAAAACCCAGAGTTGCTACATTCAGGCAAAAGAAAAGAAATTACAACCCCAAGGTTGCTGATGCTATATTCAGGGAAGTTGATGAAATGCTTAAGGCTAGGATCATATACCCTATCCATCATTCCACCTGGGTAGCAAATATAGTGCCCATGAGAAAGAAAAATGGGGAAATAAGAATCTGTGTCAACTTTAGAAACCTTAACCAGTCTTCCTTGAAGGATAAATATGCTCTTCCCAACATGGACCACCTATTGCAGACTGTGGCTAGAGCTGATATGATGTCCATGTTGGATGGCTTCTCAGGGTACAATTAGATAGAAGTAGAGGAAGAAGATCAACACAAAATGGCCTTCACTACTCCATGGGGCACGTTCTCTTATCACAGGATGTCATTTGAATTAATCAATGTTGGGGCTACCTTTCAAAGAGGTGTGGATCTTTCCTTTAGTGATATGAAAGATAAAATAATTGGTATTTATCTGGATGATCTTACAATTTTTTCCTAGAAGAAGGGTAGATCACATGAAGGATTTGAGGAGAGTGTTGCAAAGGTGTAGAGAGGATAGGATCTCTTTGAATCCCAAGAAGTCAGTCTTCTATGTGACTGAAGGGAAATTAATGGGTCACATTGTTTCCCAAGAAGGTATAAGAATCGACCCAAAATAGGTTAGAGCAATCCAGCAACTAAGCTTACCTATAAATAAGACTAGAGTAAAATCATTTTTTGGTCAGGTAAATTTTCTCAGGAGGTTTGTCCCAGACTTTTCAGAAATTACTAAATGTATAGTAGATATGATGAAAGGGAATTTGAATTTTAAGTGGAATGACCTTGGAAAACAAGCTTTCAAGAATATTAAGAATGCCATAGCTAACACCCCAGTTTTATGCCATCTAGATTACATGAAGGATTTCATAATTTATTGTTACTCCTCTAAGCATACCTTGTCAGCAATTCTCATGCAGGAAAACATGGAAGGATTTCAAGATCCTATTGATTTTATGAGCACGCCACTAAAAAATCATGAGTTGAAATATTCTCAGATTGAGAAACATGCTTTCGCTGTGGTAAAATCTTTAAAAAAATTTAGATTCTATATTTTGCACTCTCGCTCCATTGTATATGTGACTGACATTGTAGTAAAAAGTGTATTGACTCAACCAGACGTAGGATGTAATAATAGAGGAACATGGGTGGATAAGACACAGGAATATGACATAGAGATCAAACCAACCAAATTGGTGAGAGGAAATGCACTGTGCAAAGCAATGGCAGAAAACCAAGTGGATGAAGCTCTCAAAACAAAACAATTGGTCTTAGCGGTGAGTATGCAAGACCCTTGAAAATATTATTTATTTTTTGATGTATGGTGAGTGTCTTGAAGGATTGACTACGAAACAAAGAAGAGATCTGAAGCTGAAGGCTTCCAAATATGTTATCTGGGAAGATAGGTCGTATAAGAGGTTGATAGATGGGACTTTCCTCAGGTGTGTTGACAAACAATAGTAGGAGAAATTGTTGAAGGTGTTTCACGATGAAGCTTGCAGAGGACATCTAGTGGGTTCAAGATATTAAGATAGTGCTATTATTGGCCAGGAATATTCAAGGATGCCTATCGTTGGGTGGAAAAATGTGAGAAGAGAAAAATGTTTATTGGAAAGCCACTGCTAGCAGTACTTCCCCTTAGACCGGTTATAATTTAAAATCCCTTCCAGTAGTGGGGACTTGACTTTATTAGCCCTATAAATCTCGCATCCAGTGAAGGCCATACTTATATAATCACTATAACAGACTACTTCAGAAAGTGGGTGGAGACGAAAGAAACTAAGAAAACTACTTCCCAAGTGGTATGTTGGTTTATTAAGGATAACATCTTGGTAAGGTTTGGTGTACCTATCAAGTTAGTAATGGATAATGCCGCATATTTTTCTTATTTAGAGATTACTAAATTTTGTTTTGAGTATGGCATTAGGATCAACCACTCATTTGACTATTTCCCACAAGGAAATGGTCAAGTTGAGTCTAGTAACAAGAACTTGGTGAATATTGTGAGGAAACTCGTAGCAGATAACCAAAGAACCTAGCACAAGAAAATCCATGAGGCACTTTGGGCTGATAGGGTGACTCCCAAAAGAGCTATTGGCATTTCCCCCTTTGAACTTGTCTATGGAGTTGAAGCCAGTCTACCACTATCATTGGAGTTGGCTACTTGCAAGTTGAGAACAGCAGTAGAAGATGGTATATATAAAGATGGTTTAGAAAAGAGAATCATGTACTTAAACAAGCTCGAAGAAGAAAGGGAGAAAATGGTAAATCACATCACACAGCATCAAATGTGTGTGAAGAATTTATTTGATAAAAAAAGCAGACCCCAGAAATTTATGGAGGGGGATATGGTGCTACTGTGGGACAAATGCAGGGCACCTAAGGGAATGCATGGAAAATTTGAGACGTGGAAAGCACCCTTCAAGATTCATCAGGCATTTGAGAAGAATTATTTCAAGGTGACTTATCTAGATGGTGAGGCACTACCCATGACATACAATGGTTAGGACTTGAAGTTGTACCAGATCTGAATAAAAAATAGGTAACTGTTAGATTTGAGGAAAACAAATCCACCCAAGAACACCTACATGCAAGACTGTCACAGAGAAGAAGCAAAGACAGAAGAAGAGAGAAGAAGCTATGGAAGCCAAAAAGCCAGAGGAGACATTGTATGCAATAGAAAACAATCTATTAACAATATGTTTCTATGAATTACAATGTGATGTAAAAAACTCTGTAAAGAAAACTAAGAGGTGAATCCTTATAAAAGGAATCACGAAACCCTAAAAGGGAAAACCTAAGGTTAGCTTAAGCAACTAGAGTGAATAGGTGAGTTA
>MU227208.1:3377718-3391129 GCA_018584345.1 Thuja plicata
AGTAATTAGATCATAATGATTTAATTAATAACCTGATAGACTATTACTCTAACACCCCCCCTTAAGATAAGCTTAGGGAGAAGCAAAACCTAGGAAACTACTGCAGAAAGCAGGAAAGATGGGTCCTAGCAACAAGGCCTGATCAAGTACCCAAAACAAGAAATAAACTAGATGAAGGAAACTAAGCCTTAGACCTAGGGAAAGTCCCAGAGAGAGGAACAAGAATGAGCAAGAAGCATCTCCGAAGCATGAAGCTGAAAACTCTATCAGAAGAGACTACTGGAACCCCCACTAAAGTGCATGACCAGGTAGAGAAGACAATGTCTAAAGAGCTGATCAATTGAACTAGGAAGCAATAGAACCAACAGGTGAACCCCCCCATAATGTTAAACAGGGAGAGGTGACAGGAACATTGAAATGCAATGCCAGAAACATCTGCAGAAGAAAGAACCAGGAACACCAACAGTGCAACAAAAGTACAAACATAAGATAAAGGGTGGTGTCACCGACACACAGCATGGGCTAATGTCATGGAAGGTACGCTCACTTGACAAAGGTGGATGCACCTAAAACGGCATAATCATCATAGCCCCCCATGGCACTTTACAATAGAGTGCAAGTACAAAAACATACAAGGTGTACAAGATCCTAGAAATGCAAAAGTAGGCACTTTATCACAGTGCATTTATAGAAAAATGATGCAACAGAAGAGGCATACAAGCTCAGAAGTCAGAAAGAAGAGTGAGCCAGAAGTACAGTAGAAGAGATCCTAGGACCTGTAAAACCCAAGCAATCTACCAGAGTGCAAAAATGCCAAACTTAGAGGAGAGATAACCTAGAGTAGAATCTAGAAGAAATACCTTTGCAATTGAATAGTTCACTAAACCAATTTTTTGACGATATCTGGTTTGTCAAAAATGGAGTCTGGATGAGCCAGATATGACTCCCAGAAGGCAAAAACAAACACCAGATTTCAACAGAAAAAAATGCTATCAAAACAATAGACCCAAAAAACCAAATCACCATAGTCAGAAAGAGCTTGGAAAGAGCTTTTTGACGATATAACGAAGTCCAAAAAAGGCCTCGGTATGCTCCAGATAGAGAGAAAACAGCGATGAGGGCCCAAAAAAACTCTAAAAGCAAGCTTTAAGCCCCTGGGGCTAAAAAAATAGGCCCCTGGGCGCATGGCGCACGCAGGGGCTAAAGACTGGAGCCCACGGTCCATAATGTGACCGGTCGCATACATGTAAATGCCCGCGGGGGCTAAAGAAAACTGCGCAACCAGCCGAGCGGTGGCCGCCGGCGGAGCGGCGCAGACTGCCGAAGCGGGGCGGCGCAGTGGTCTGGCGGGGCGGCGCGGGCTGCGGAGCGGGGACCAGAGCGGTGGGGGAGGCCAGGCGGCACAGGGGTCTGGTGGGGCGGCGCGGGCTACGGAGTGGGGACCAGACCAGCGGGGGAGGCCGGGTGGCTGGGGCCGCTGCAGGGTGGCGGGGGCCGCGACGGAGGGGGGCGCAGGAGGCGAACCGCCGGTGGAGCCGCTGCCAGAGGAGCCAGAGCGGTGGCGCCTTTCAAAATGTAAAGCCCGCGCTAAAATATAATTAAAAAACCTTGAAAAATTAAGGTTTTTTAATTTTTGCCTCGGTTTTCATGTCGTACGACAAAGGAAACCAAAAAATTTTTTGCCTCAGAGTCTAGTAGTCCAAAATGGATGAATTTTATGTCGTTTCTAAGATTTTGGGGTCTTTTGAGCTCAATGGCAACGTTTTTTTGAGCCCAAAGTGACCATAACCAAAGCTTGCCCCTAAAACTCTACAAAAACCACTAAAAACCCTCTGAAACCCTCTGAATCTGAAATGCTTCAACAAAACACAAACAGCGAGCAGCAAGCGAGCTCTGATACCATGTTAGATTTGAGAAAAACAAATCCACCCAAGAACACCTGCATGCGAGACTGTCATAGAGAAGAAGCAAAGACAAAAGAAGGGAGAAGAAGCTATGGAGGCCAAAAAGCCAGAGGAGACATTGTATGCAACAGAAAACAATCTATTAACAATATGTTTCTATGAATTACAATGTGGTGTAAAAAAAATTTTAAAGAAAACTAAGAGGTGAATCCTTATAAAAGGAATCACTAAACCCTAAAAGGGAAAACCTAAGGTTAGCTTAAGCAACTAGAGTGAATAGGTGAGTTAGTAATTAGATCATAATGATTTAATTAATAACCCGATAGACTATTACTCTAACAGTAACCCCTATATTATATATAGTTATATTTAGTTCCTAATTTTGTTTTCCTTAGATAGTTTTCTTTATCTTGTTTTCCTTTCTGTTTGTTGCCTTATTTTTGTTGTGTCACCACCTTTTTATGAGCTTTGTGACACTAGAGACTTGAGTTCCTTGCTTGAACATGTAAATGTCCAAGTCCCTAGACAGAGCCAGCTGTTGCCCCATTTTTGAATTCATATTTTTAGACAAAAATGGATGTATTGTGTGTTAGTAATGGTCTTAAAATCATTGTGTAAATCTTGAGTCTAGGTCTAGATTTCCCCTTAGGCTAGGAAGCCTTTATCGGGTTTTCCCAAATTAACTTCTCCTTTCGTAAACCAAGGGGTTTTTATCATTTTCATGTTATATTGGGTAGGTTAGACTCCCAAATATGATAAAGTTCATGGCTCTAATATCTATAACATCGAATTTATGTTAATTTGAAATGTTTGGCCTTCATACTTCATTTTGGTATATTAGCAGAAAATCAATTATGAGCTTCTCCTTGGCAGAAAATTGACTCTCAAGGGCATTTTCCACCAAAATGTTTTAAGTGATAAAAAAAACAAATGGTGACCTTGAGGAACATTGGTAAGGCCTAAGGATATAACGGGGTTATCAGTTTCAGTTGGGTCAGTAAAATGTGAATCTATGGCCCTTGGTGGAAAATAGATTTTTGACCTTCTCCTCGGCGGATTTTCACTTGCAGAGTGCATTTTCTGCAGATGACAAGTTAAAGAATATCAGTGGTTGGTGGAAGTGATAAATAGATGATTTGAAGTTAAAATGACTATTGAAATCAAAAGGAATCCCTACAGATAAAATAAATGATCAAACGATGAAATATTTAAAGTAAGAAGTCTCCCCGACAGAAAATCAGAATTTAGCTTCTCCTCGGCAAGCTTTGACTCATGAAGGCTTAATGGCAGAAAATTGGAAAATAGCTTCTCCATTGCTCCAATAGGCGAGTTTTCACTCACAGGGTGCATTTTCTGCCAGATCATTATACACAAGGTCTTTAAGGAAAATTCAATCTCACATGTGACTTAAGGCATAAAAGAAAGATAACGAAGTTGTCATATGTTATTGAAGAATTGTAAAAAGGCTAAAAATATCCTTGGTGGATTTCTAAGTAAGGAGTACTCGAAAATCATTTCTCCGCCAAAGGAGAAGTGAAAAACTAATTTTCCACTGCTCCCAGAAATTTACTGTTACACTTACCCAAAGTGAAAATATACTTTCTAACGGCCCATAAAGGTGAGGTAATAAATTCAAATAAAGTTGTTTGCTTCATAACAGACATTTTCATATTGATTAGTTTTTTTTACTTGTGTGGTGCGGGAAGTAGGAAATTAATGGTAAAAAGTTAGAATTTTATAAAAATTGAAGAAGTGCAGTAAATAAGAGTTACCATATGTTTGACAATTTGCCTAAGTTAATCTCTATTTCTAGCTATTTTTTTCTCTCATACCGCTAAGATAAGCTTTTGGTTCTCAATTCAAGTTGATCTGAGCATGGCCACTAGATTCATGGGATTCGATGGGTTGAACGGTATTACAACTAAGTGGTACAAAATCACAAACACTTCTCTGATGGATTTATTGTTGTAGTTCAACCCCAAGAGCTCATTTGTGAATGCATAGCCCATTATAGTCCGGATAACAAGAAAATCCTTTTACCCAATGACACAATACTGCTCTCTATTGACTGAGACTCTATCTAGAACTGCCTTCTTATTCCAGAGAAAACTGAATATTCAAAGATGACCTACAGCCGAGCGGTCACTAAGTATGGAGTAAAAAAGATGACATGGAGGAAAGAGATCATGAAAACCTAGTTCTAGCAGCCTAGGACCACCAAGGGAAAATTTCCTAAGACACTTTATGGCACGGATGTGAAGCTAAAAATTATATACATCCTAGTATTACTCCACAAGATCAGAGGTGAGAGTGATGCATTCAACTTTGTGGAGCATCATTTATTTTTAGTCCAAGTGATTTTCTCCTAGCACAATTTTATTGATTGGGCTCACATGGTAAGAGAAAATCTTTCAAATTCCCTCAATAGAGATAAATACCAGAATGAGTTTTATATGTTTTCATTTTTATTGTATATCCTAGCTACAATTCAAATTTGGCCAGGGCTTCCTAGGCTAGAAGAATTCCCAGATGATGTAAAAAGTTATGAATTCTTTCACTGTTTACAATTGCATAATAGTTACACTAAGTATATCAAGGTTAATGATGTGTTTACAATGAGATTATGTAGGGATTTGCAAGGTTTCCCTGAAAGGAGATTTTCTCCAAGGGCTATGGCATTCATCATCCAATATGGGTGTTATTTTATCCAATTTGCCAATTTCTCATATATTCATCTTGCAAGATTTGATGACTTCCCTTTGAATCTACCTAGGTATCCCGATGACATGATCGTGCTAGTTGAAGTAATGAGGCAATAAACCCAAGTGAACTTGATCTATGCATATGCAAGAAAGAAAGGCTATGAATTCCCCATGACCACTGGAGCCTACAACTGTGCATCACGGTCTGATGCAAAGAATGTTTTGAGTGCATTCTCGAAAATATTTCAATTGGAAACATATGATGTCTTGAGACCCCAGTATGACCCTGTAAACTTTTCTAGAGATACTTGCAGATGGGTCACACAAGTCATCACATAGATGACATAGAAGACTATTGGGCTAGCTGCAAGGATGATCTAGAAAGAAGAGAAAGATTTTATGCCAGGTTAACTGTTGAACAAATCCAAAAGTTCAAAGTTAACATTGCAGTTGAAGTCATCAAAGATGATGGGGGTATATGTATGATGATACATACACAAATAAGATTAAACCCCTCCATATAATCTCTGATCTCATGCTAGGTCAAGCCATTGATGATTTGCAGACCTTAATAGATGGAATCTACAAAAGAATAGAGCAATGGGCCCAATGGATGATGGGAAGAAGGAAGAATTCAAACAAGATGCCTCCTCAACAAACTCTCGCAACAGTGATAGTGAACACTCCTGCAGCAGCTTCAATGAAAATCCCAATCGTGGCTAAGAAACTAGCTCAACCAGTAGGTGGACATGATGAACCTCCTAAAAAGGCAGTCCCACTAGAAAAGACATGCGAAGATGGCTCAATTCCTATCATTGGTTTGATAGAAGGAGTAGTTGCCACAGATCTAGTTAAGCCTATAGTTGAGCCCATTAAGACTGTAGAAATAGAGCAATCAGCTCAAGATTGCACTTTGGATGTGCAGGGTGACACCCCAAGGCAAGACTCCCTTATTATAGTGGAGGTGGGTAAATAAAGTTCCAGCACTTCGGCTACTGAATCAGATGAAGAGGTGAAAAATAAATTGAAGGTTACTTAGGCCACTAAGGTAGTCTCCTCTTCTTCAACTCCAGTAAATCCATTCCCCTCTAGACTGAAGTCTACTCCCTTGGTCATTAGGTAGTTGTTTATAGATAAATTGGTCTCTACAACCAAAGTTACCAGCGTTGAGTCTTGGATCAAGAACACCCTAGAGCATAAAAGAAAGAGGATTGAAGAAGGAGCTCCCAACAAGGATACTCTTTTGCAGGCCTTACAATCTAGTTCCACCGTGAGCAAGGTGAAGAAAGAAAAGACGCTATATACCTTAGTCCAAGATCTAGAAACTGGGCACTTCACCATGGAGGCAGCAAAGCCTACAAAGGACGGTAGGTTGGAAGATTTGACTGCTTCTAATTTTGAGCTACAATAATTTGATATGGGGTTAGCTTTTCATGATACCAAGGTGGATTGGTGGAAATCAACTAATGTATTAATTGAAGAGGAGCTTGAGGAGCTTAAGTTTGTTATGGTGTGACTCAAAGCAGAAGTCAATGAATTGAATAATTTCATTAGGTAGTTGGTTACTCCAATTGCAAGCATTCCTAGCTCCCAAACCACTTTCAACCCCAATACTATAGAGAATCAAGTCATCATTTCCAAGTTGCAAGAAGATAGACACTTTGGTAAAATTGGCAAAAGGTGGATTGAGAGACTCAAATCTGAAGGGCTCATAGTTGTTGAACAACTGGGTAATGCTATCCTAAAGTTAGAAAAGGAGAAAAATAGTGTTCATGAGAACTTATAGACTCTCACATCAGAAAGGGCGAAGTATGAAGAATGCATAGTGACTCTACACATGGTAGTCAAAATGAAAGCTAAAGAGGCAATAAAGGCCAAAATCTTGAATAAGGGAGATGAACCCTTAATCAAATGGCTTCAAAGCCTACAATTTAAAGCCAATATGATCATCCAAGCTGAAGGAGGGTTACAGTAGACAGAAGCCAAAATCAAAGAAGAATAGAACAAAGATTTTGGACTTCTCAAAGGCCTTCACACAGATTCACACACAAGCGGCCAAGGAAAAGAACTAATTGGAGTGGTTAACATGCAAAACAATTTCTCTAATTTTGTATCTAAGCTGGTAGAGCAGTCTTCCTCTCAGCTAGATAAAGTACCAGAGCTCCAATAGTTGAGCGGGTGCATATATAAAGCTATGGAGGAATTGAAAGATCGAGTAGATGCGGTTAAGAATTTGGCCAAAGATCATTCCTGATGGCTCATCAAATATACTAATGTCCATATTAATAGACATGAGGAGCTTGTTCCAATAATTATAGCTATTACCGCCTATAAGGAAAAAATGGATAAGGGTAAGGAAACAAAGACATAAATTTTTCCCCCCTATACTATTTTTTGATAGATTTTGTATTCGATAAATGTTCACTTATCATTTATCATTTTTGGTTAGAGAGGTTGAACCGTTTTGATTACATATTTTGTAATGGTCAAAGCTCTAAAATCTATATGTACTTTGTTGAAAATCAATAAAAAGGTCAGCTAAATTTTGGCGTAAAGACTTCGTTTTGTTGAGTCAAAATTGTTTATGTTTGAATGCCATTGTTTTAACTGTTCCATTGCAATTATCTTTCTAATTAATTTGAACTTTTCTTTATATTGGTTTTTCAGTTCATGATCAAACCAGAGTGTTGTATTAAGATTTAATGCAATTAATCATGAGAGAAGTTCTTGTGAATTAGATTGATTTATCATTATTGTGTTATCATTGATCTTTCAATTTTGCATTTGTATCATCGTTATCTACCATTGCATTACCAGTTTTAGGAACTTATATGATTGATAAGGTCTTAAGATTGGCTAGATTTAGAGTTGAATCTATTCACCTGAGCTAGTTCCTATCTAGGCCTAGCTTGGAATACCTCTTCTATTCTCGGGTCGAGAACACACCCCTTTTAGATTAGGAAAGAATAAAATTTATTGAAGATCAATCACTTAAGGGAGATGTACCTACAAATTCAGAGGGAAATCAGTTATTTAGTTATATTTCCCAACTATTGTATTCATTTTTTTCTTTAATATTTGGGCATTTAAAAGTTAAAGTCAAAAAGAACAATCTGTTTACTAATAGTCCCCTTCCATCTTCTCTTGTACATTTATTAATGATGGCTTTTGGTTTTTGGGAGCTAGAGCCCACATAGTTAGGGTTTGAGATTGTGCGTTATAACCACACCCTTTAATCATATCCCCTACATGTGTCTCTATTGAAAATGTGATGATTTTTTGCCTTCTAATTTGGTCAATGATGAAGGCTGAAGCCAGGTCCCAGCCCTCTACTAGTAAAATGCCACTAGACCTCACTAATTGTCTAGCTTCATCAGGTATCATGTTCTCATATTGTGGATCATATTCTTGGAGATTTTGTAAGGCATCACTTGTGATTGCTTCTCCTCCTTCTAGTTTTAGCTATGCCCCCACTTGTTGTTTTTTGGCCCATATAAGGAAATCCTTGGACTCCTTAGTTTTTATGAATTCAACATCCTTCAATAATTCCTCTTTTTTCAACTCCCTTTCATCTTGACACAATAAGAGAGGCATCTCAACATTATCATTTGTGTCTTCTCTTTTCTTTTTACCTTCTCTTATGACCTTTCTCAATTGATGATCAGGCTCTTGTCCCAGTGAATAGTGCACTCACTTTGTCATTTTTCCTCTTCTGTGTCTTGACAACAGAAGGCTCGCATGTTTCAACCTTTTTTTCTTTTTCTTTGGAGGTTCAACAACTACCTCAGCCTAATTTCCTTGTGTTATTTCAATTATTTTTTCCCCGGTATGAGGTGGTTGATGCATTGGTGGTGGGTTGTGTACTGAATAACTACTATTACTATACTCTAATGATGATTGTTTATTAGGACCCTTTTCCTTATCCTCATTTTGTTCCTCTAATTGGCTACAAAGTGTTCCATAGGACTCAATCATCTTATCTAACCTCTATAGATAAGGAAAACCAAGGAAATATCCTCCGAATGGGATCCCTTTCTTCTTGAGTCGATGCTCTAAATCCATCAATTCTTGGTATTTTTTTGTTCTATCTAAACTTCCATCCTCTTCAAGGATGTTCATGATCAGGTCCTCCTCTGAACATTGCTCATACACCTTAGTATTAGGAATAGTGGGTGTTAAGAGTCTTTTTGCACTGGATATAAATCCCTATGTATCCACATATCTGTATAATGCTACATTCATCCTAAAGTGGCTTAACCACCTACTCACTGAATCATAGGCTCTCTTACCAATTGTAAAGTCAGAAGCAATAAAATTCCTAGGTGTGAATGTTCCTTTCTTGTGTGGAGCCAAATTCTCCTTATCTATCAGCATGAGTTTCCATCACTTAACTCTCATTTATTTTTGTGATCACACAACTGTATGAGAACTTCAACCCATCTTTAACTCTGATTAGCTTTTGATACTACACGACTAAATGATCTCAAAGTCGCCAAAGGATTCTTTAACTCTGAGGTTTTGAATGAGACTTTCCGCACACCAAAAGATCTAAATATTCATCAATGGCCCGCATGAAATCTCCTTAACACTAAAAGCATATTCTTTTCTCTTCACGGTTACGCGACCAAAGCATTTTTCTAAGTCTCTAAGTAATATGGAATATTCTTAAAAATTAAAGAGACATCACGACCAACTTATAAAGCATGAAAATAGGCACATGACATAAGTGACTCGGATCTTTTCTAAAAAAGTAACTGTGAAATAGAAATCATTTTGAAGAACTAGGGTTTTTCTCTTGGATATGCATGAAAAATGACCTAGGACTTAGGGTTTTACACACTTACTTAAATTTAAGGTTCAGAAACCATTATTTGCAAGGAAATTTTAATAGCATTGGACATGATTTTGACATTTAAAGCAGGAAACTGACTGAGAACTTAAAAATTTTACTACCAAGCTTCAAAACTGGAAATACAACCAATTGTGGCTTTATCTGAAGATGCTTAAATGCAAGTTTAATGAAAGAACCAAAGAACTCTGGGAAGCAGACCATGCAGACTATGCTTATTAACCTACTGCAGAAAGCAAGCATACAACAGAAAGAAACATACCTATATACATATGATACAAGCTAATGTGCATGGAAATTTTCAATTTTAACTGAAGAAAGGTTTCAAGAATTTTCCATGCACTGGAAATTCAAATTCTTCTCCATCCATTTTTTTCAAAAGATATGAATCCTTTCCAAAGCTTTGACAAATAAAAAAGGGACCAAGCCATAGTGATTCAAACTTCTTTTGCTTCCCTTTGTCTTCAGCCCTTACATTCCATTGGAGTACTAAATCACCAGGCTCAAATTTTCTGTTAGTTTCTCTCTTACCAAAAAGATATTTCTTTTTCTTCTGCAACTTAATTTTCTCCTTCTGACTTTCTTTTCTGACCTCATCAAGCTCTTCTAACTGCATCATTCTATCTTTCATTGGGTCAGAAACATCTAACTCTTCTTCCTGAATAAACTTATATAGTGGCAATAAATTATTCATGGGCATTATAGATTGTAAACCATATACAAGTTCAAAAGATGACTTACCTATTTCTTTTTTCACTGTTATCCTGTCAGCCCATAGAGCAAGTTTTAATTTTGTATGCCAAGCCCTTTTATTATTCTCAAGGGTCTTCTTCAATATTTTCAATATGCTCTTATTGTTGGATATTGCTTGGTCATTTGCTTGAGGATGATATGGGGAAGAATATGATATCATAATCCCATACTCATCACATAAATATTTAATTTCATCTTATCTTAATCAAATAGCATTATCCATTACTAATTTAGCAGGAACACCAAATCTAGTCAGAATGTTTTCTATCAAAAAATCAGTGACCACTTTACTAGTTGCCTTCTTTATGGGAATTGCTTCAATCTATTTTGTAAAATAATCAGTAGCAACAAGTATCCAACTATGTCATCCACTGTATTTCTCTAAAAACTCTCCAATGAAGTCAATGCCCCACATAGAAAAAGGTGCTTCAACACTTACAAGGTTTAATAACAGGGCACCTGAGAATTTCAACTTATTTGAAAACCTTTGGCAAAGTTCACATTTTCTAACAAATGCATGAGTATACTTGAATAAGCTAGGCCAATAATATCCAGCTCTCAAGATTTTATGGGCAGTGGTCTTGGCAGAGAAATGGCCTCCACATACTCCAGCATGTATTTCAACTAATACCTTCTCAGCTTGGCTCTGATCTAAACATAATAATAGTACACCATTTATATCTTTCTAGTACAAATATCCTTGAACTAGGGTGTACCTCTGAGCTTGTAATCTAAGATTTCTTTTCTAGTTGTATGTCATAACTTTAGGACACTTGGAATTATTTAAGTAATACATGATATCAACATAAAAAGGTTGTCTTTCAATACTAGTTATTGTTGAATCCTGTATCTTTATGTTACTTGTACCAAGTCTAAATTTTCTTTTGTCCTAAGTTTTTCTAAGCCTTTTCCTCTCACCAATTTAGTAATATGGATTTCTAAATTGAACTCTTTAATTCTATTAATCCATTTACACCTCTTACAAGTCACTTCTGATTGAGTAAGGATGTCCTTTACTACTAAATGAGGAACATATGCTAATACTTTGGCACAAACCAAATAAGGTCTGAATGATTTCACATCTTTCACCAAAGCATATGCATGTTTCTCCATCACTTCATAATTTAACTCTGTAGCTTGGAGGGATTTGCTAAAAAATGCAATAGGATGCTCAAAACCCTCCTCATCTTTCTATATTAAAATAGCAGCAATAGTATGAAAAGATGCAAATGAAAATAAAGAGAAAGGATTACTATAATCAGGTGACTTCAAGATAGGTGCCTCCTAAACTACTTTCTTAATTCTTTAAAAATTTTATTGAGCTTCTTCATTCCATTGAAACTTTACATCTTTTTTCAACAATTTAATGATTGGTTTGACAATCTCAGCAAAATTTGCAATAAATCTTCTCACAAAATTTATCTTTCCTAAGAAAGACAATACACCTTTGATATTCCTTAGAGCAGTGACCTTTTGAATAGCTTCTATTCTTTCTAGGTCAATCCTCACTCCATCTTTGGAAACTATATGTCCCAGCAACTTTACTTCTGTCACTGCAAATTGACATTTTCTAGGATTCAGGAAAACACCATACTCTAAAGCTTTATTGAAAATTTTTTCTAAGTGTTCACAATGATCCCCTGCCTTTTGGAAAATGCTGTCAAATCATCTTGGTAGATTACCATGAACAATTCAATAAAATCTTTGAATGCAACATCCATGGCTCTCTGAAAAATTTCTCCTGCATTTATTGATGAACTATAACTAATTGAATGTTTGAAGATGTTAAGTTGATGATCACCAAGACATAGAAATTTAATGCAAGACATTAAATCTGTTAATGTATTATATTGTCATTTATGTCAACTTGATATAATCTATATGGTCATGGAAATATTTATAAAGACTTCAAAGAACTGATGAATCAAAGGCTATGTTATCAGTAATGCATATAAGTTAAGTATTCACATAGTTACTATATACACCGACGGATTGCACACCGATGGTTAGAGTAAACCAACAAGATAAAAGTCATAGTGTTACCCGATAATAAAATGTACAGCATTACCAATGAGCAAAGTCACAGTGTTGCCTAATGAGAAAAGCACAGTGTAACCCGACGGATAGAATTACAGTGTTGCCCAATGGATGGAGATCCCGAAGATAACTGAAGTCACACCAATAGAATAGTCATTTGTCACTGATGACTAACTAAAGTATTGACTGACAGAACAGAGAGTTCAGAAATGAAAAAATGCATAGCTTTCAAGAGCTAAATATAGACTTAACTAATACTTAACATTGTTTTAATCGACAAAATAAAGCTGGAGATAAGTAAAGGATTTAAATCTGCTTTGTCTAGTTGGCAAGAAGATCTCTACGAGATTAAACTAGATTTTTGATTTAAATCTAAGTGGTGATAATTTTGGATCATGCCAAGATCAAGAAAGCCAAGAAATGGTGAAATCATGTCTATATAAGAGACAAGCTTATTCATTATGAATAACGGGGAGTGACAAGAGAATAGATGCTGAAGAGATTCAAAAGGAGAAGAAAGTCTTCATTCATACCTGATCAATCAAGATGAGGAAAGATCTGAATTTTGTAGATACTAAAAAATAGTGATATAGCATCATAGAGCATAACAATGTGGAGAACAGGTATTGAATTAATAACATTGATCAAAAAGGTAATGTACTTACAATAGATCTAAAAATCTGCAATTCAAGTTCTATATGTGAATAGATCAATTTATTGTTTGAGTTTAACCACTGAGGCATCAAGTCTTTTAACCGAGCAGGACTTAAAATTATTTTCTAATTGAGATACATCCCAAGGAGTATCAAAAAGTTTGATCATACAAAGTAGCATTGGATATGCCTTATACCTATTGACAGGCCAAGTGAGTGTTTGATGAAGGATGGTAGCATTAGATGCCAGATACTATGTGAAAAACTATGTATTTAAATCCTCTAACAAGGTCACACCTAATAGTGTGTTTGTAACCTTTAATAGGGTTGACTCTTAACCGAGCTCACTTCAGAATAGTGAAAATTTGGGATACCAGTCCCAGTGGTTTTTCCCTTAACAGGGTTTCCACGTTAAAAATCCATGTGTCATGTGTTTATGAGTCATTACTTTATTATTTTGCATTTCACATAAGTAAATCTGGATTGATCGGTATACACTAGTTATTTACTGTG
>MU227208.1:3399726-3410463 GCA_018584345.1 Thuja plicata
GGACATTGAAGATGGCCTTTTGCAAAGAGGTACCATCAAACATTATACTCCTTCCAATAATGATAAACCAAAATTTTGGAGTAAGAACAAAGGAGTTGTCAATGATGGAGTGACTGATTCCAAGCACATTCAAAATTTTCAAGCATCCAACAATACCAATCAAAATAATTGCAATAACAATCAGAGTCAAAATTAGTACCGCAACAACAACCACAACCAGAATCAGAATCAGCCCGATCAAAACAATCAAAATCAAAACAACAATCAGAATCAGAATAATCAGCAACTGCGTAATCAATCATTCTTGTTCCCTCACAATAATTATAACAACAACAATAATGATAATTGACAGCGAGGATAATTCACAGCTTTAGCAGAGCCTTTAGATGTGATTTTCAAACAACTCGCGGATCAAGGAATGATAGTTTACCCAAATACTCTACCTTTTAATGAGAACCAACCAAAACCTGTTTGGTATAGAGATAATGAGTATTGTGATTATCATCGCATCAAGGGACATGACACCAAGAAATGCATGAAGCTCAAACACTTTGTGCAAGATCTCATTGAGGATGGGAAAATTGAGGTTGAAGGTCAGAATGTGTCCTCATCCAATGTGAAACTCAAGGTCTATAATCAACCTTTCCCACCTCATAATCAAAAAAATGCATCAAATGTCATCCCCTATGACTATTCTACCAATACCAATACAGGCCATGATCGAACATGTGGGAGTCTAGATGAAAATGATATCTTTGGGTTTGATTCCCTTTGTGGCCACATTGAAGAAGTTGACATGCATGTTAATACCATAAAACTCAAGGCTACTAATTGTAATGCTACTACACGAAGACCCAGAGTCACTGTTCAAGCTACTGATAAACCTTCTACATCTGCAAATCCACTAGCTGCACCATCTACTGTTGCTCGACCTGCCTCGCATTTTGACTTGTTGGCCCAATTACGAAAGACACCTGCACAAATATCCATTCTAGAGCTCTTGACAACATTGCCAATCCATAGAGAAGTCCTTGATAAAGCTCTAAATGAATCTCGTGTTCCTGAGAACCTTAATGTTGCACAATTCAAAGCCATGATAGGGAACTTAGCTGCACAAGAACATCTAGTTTTCACTGATAAGGATTTTAGTGGTCCTGATCCTCATCATAATAAATCCCTCCATATAGAAGGCAAAATCCACTCCACAAGAGTCAAAAGAGTCCTTATAGATGGTGGATCTGGCCTAAATTTGTTCACATTGAAAATGATTCATAACATTGGTCTTTCTGAGGACCTCATTGATAAAGACAAGAGAATTACAATAAAAGCTTATGATGATAGAGAACGAGAAAGCAAGGGTTTGATCACATTTCCCTTACAAGTGGGCCCGGCCCTAATTGAAACTGTTTTCCATGTACTAGATCTTGATCTACCTTATAACATCTTGCTAGGATGTCCTTAGATACATGCTATCAAAGGTGTACCCTCTACCTATCATCAATGTCTGAAATTCCCACATCATGGTAGAGAAATCACAATTCCTAGAGATCCTGAGCCCTTTCAATATTGCAAAAGATTGGAAGGCAAACAAGATAATTATTGTCCGTTGAATGAATTTGGTCGACACTCCAATCAAGAAACCCCTTGGTTCATAAAAGACATCAGAAACATCAACTGAGGAACCCAAAGGAAAAGAAAAGGTTACTGAGGACAAAGCTACTGAAGACAAACCTTCCTCATCTAAAGCAAAGGCAACATTCACAGACCAAGGTATGGGAGAGTATAAATTTGAAAGTGCCTTATGTGTTGGGAAACTCCCCTTGTCTCCAAAATCTTATGGGAGACCATCACCATTACCCCTTTCCAAGGATAAAGCACTTATGCACTTCAAGTCAACTATTTTTGAACATTGGGGGTCTTTATCAGATAAACACATGGAATATAGTGTCCTTGATTGGCTCTATAATGATGAAGAAGAACAACCTGTAACTTTCCCCAAAGGAAAGTATCCTAAAGTTACTCCCATTGTTGAAAACATGGGATATCATGGTATTGTTCTTGGAGCTAATGAAACAGGAAAGAAGAAAATCATAATAGCTAATGGTTATCCTAAAGGACATGTATTGGGTTCCATAGAAACTAAGACTAACTTCGCTAAGGATTATTGTCTAGCTACCTCAGAATCAGACACTGAAGAAGAGTTCTTTGAAATCCCTTTCCAATACATTAAACATGACCTAATTTATAATCACCATGTCCTCACTATTACCCAAGCTGACCTTTCATCCCCTTGTTTACCCCTCACAAACCCTGAATTAGTTGACTGGGATCAGCAAGACTCACCACCAGCTTTGGATATATGCGATTTGGATGAGGCAGTTTTAGCCCTCTTTGGACTTAAGAATCTCCGAGAACATGAACATCATATACACTACAGTGAAAAAGCCTACTTTGGTAGCCAAGTCATCTCTCTCAGTCACAAAAATGGAAAAGAAAATAAAAATCAAAAAAATGAAAATACGTCCTCTAGTGAAAACCTCTCGCAGGCACCTAAGGATGAAGAAAAAGACAAAATAAAGGATGAATCCTCTAGTGAAAACCTTTCTGAGGTGCTAGAGGAGGGAGAGATTGACTTTCTATTTATATCATTAGAAGTAGAAGTGTCCTTTATGATCATTGAAGACACCATTCCAATCAACCTTGGCACAGAAGAAAATCCACATATCACTTACATTGCAGCTTCTCTTAGTGATCAAGAAAAGAAAGACATGATAGCATTTTTACATAAGCACAAAATCAACTTTTCCTAGACTTACAAAGACATGCCTGGGCTTGATACAAATCTTTTCATGCATCATCTTGCGGTAAATCCAAATGAAAAACCTGTCAAACAGAAGCTTCGCAAGATGCATCCTCAAGTTGCATTAGTATTCAAAGTAGAAATTCAGAAGATGCTGGATGCTGAGGTAATCAGACCAATTGACTATCCTAAATGGGTTTCTAATATTGTACCAGTAGGTAAGCCTGCTGGGGCATTTGTATCTTCACTAATTTTAGAGACCTCAACCTTGCATGTCCCAGGGATGATTTTCCACTCCCTAATATTGACATTATAGTGGATTTGACGGTAGGACATGAAATGTTGTCACTTATGGACGGATTATTAGGTTATAATCAGATTAGGATAGCACTAGAAGACCACCACAAGACTACATTCACAACACCTTGGAGCACTTTCTGTTATCAAGTGATGCCTTTTGGTCTAAAAAATGCTGGAGCTACCTATCAACGAGAAATGACTACCATCTTTCATGACCTTTTTCATGTCATCATGGAAGATTATGTGGATGATCTTATAGGAAAATCAAAAACAAGGGAAGCTCATATCCCTATCCTTACCACCATCTTTGAGTGACTGGAGAAATATAAGCTTAGGCTGAATCCCAAAAAGTGTGTCTTTGGGGTACAATCTAGTAAGCTGTTGGGATACATTGTATCACGTCATGGAATAGAAGTTGATCCAAAGAAAGTAAAAGAAATCCTAGAAATTCCACCACCCAAAACATTGAAGCAATTATGTATTTTACAAGGAAAATTACAATCAATCAAAAGGTTCATGTCACAGCTGGTTGACAAAGTGCATCCATTCTCCCATCTTCTACGCAAGAATGTCAAGTTTCAATGGGATTGTTTGTGTCAAAACGCATTTGAGAAACTGAAAGCCTATTTGGCTAATCCACCAGTGTTGGTGCCACCTATTTTTGTTTTTCCTCTAATTTTGTACATATCTGCTACAGAGGTCACTTTGGGAGCCCTCCTGGCACAATTAGATGATACCGGCAAAGAGAGAGCAATTTACTATCTCAGCAGAACTCTTATTGGCTATGAGTTGAATTATTCCCTAATTGAAAAAGCATGTTTGGCTATTGTTTTCTATACACAAAAGCTACATCATTATATGCTTAATCATAAAATTGATCTTGTTTCTAAAATTGATCCACTCAAGTATCTCTTGGCACATGCTGCTCTTACTGGTCGTACAGCAAAATGGGTTTTGATTCTTAGTGAGTTTGACATTATTTATGTGGATCAAAAGGCCATCAAAGGACAAGTGATTATAGATCAGTTAGCTGAAGCACCTATTGATAGTAAACACCCTCTAATCATAGATTTTCCAGATGAATAAATCTTAAATCTTGCCCCAAGTTCACCATGGAAGCTGTATTTTGATGGATCATTCACTCAGAAAGGATCAGGGGCAGGAATCTTGTTTGTTACACCAAAAGGGGATCTCATCCCTAAATCTTTTAAGTTACAATTTCCTTGTACCAATAACATTGCAGAATATGAAGCCCTTGTACTTGGCCTTCGACAGGCCATACAATGGCAGATTCTCACTCTATTGGTGCTTGGTGATTCACAATTGGTTATCAAACAAGTTATGGATGAATATCAAACAAAGGATGACAAGTTGCTTCCCTACCACTGTATAGTTGAAGATCTCAAGACACATTTTACTGACCTAACATTTCAACAGATCCCTCGTGCCAACAACAAAGCAGCAGATGCTATGGCAACAATTGGGTCTCTGATCACTATGCCAGAACACAGCGCATGGTGTGAGTTTCTTGTTGAGAATCTTATGGTCCCTGCCTATGACACGCCGAATTCTGAAATGGTGTGTGAAATTGCTGATCCCAATTCCCCGTGGTACCAAAAGATATATTCCTACTTGCATGATGGACATACCCCGCTTACTTTAACTCCCAATCAACGAAAAACCTTCATTCACCGAACTTCCCAATACACAATCCTCACTGATACCCTTTACCAAAAGCATTTTGATGGAACTCTTTTAAGGTGTCTGAATTCTTATGAAGCATAAATGTCCCTAGAGGAGGTACATCAAGGAATCTGCGGGGCCCATTCTAGTGGCCTTACATTGGCCAAGAAGTTGTTACGCACTGTATATTACTAGCCTACTATGGAGAAAGATGCCTACAACTATGTGAAGAAGTGTGTACCTTGTCAGCAGCATGGCAATTTGATACACGCTCCATCCCAATCACTCCAACCCACCATCACCCCTTGGCCCTTTTCACGCTGGGGTCTCGACCTTGTTGGCCAAATTTTCCCTAATTCATCCAATGGCCATAAATACATCCTGGCTGCTACAGAGTACTTTACCAAGTGGGTTGAAGCTATTCCTCTCACCTATACTATTGGAAAATAGATTTTGAAGTTTATTCTGAATTATCTTATCTGTCGCTATGGTATTCCTTAGGACATTATTACTGATAATGGAGGACCTTTCAAGAACAAGGATGTCACAGAGCTATGTAGGAAGTTTAGCATTACCCACCATACCTCTTCCAAGTACTTTCCACAAAGCAATGGTCAAGTTGAGGCTACAAATAAAACCATTCTCAGAATCCTCAAAAAGACAGTCGATGAAGCTGGCCATGATTGGCACCTTCACCTTAATCCCACCCTTTGGGCTTACCGCACCTCCATTTGAACCCCCACAAGAGCCACTTCCTTTGCCCTTGTTTATGGTACTGAGGCTATTCTACCCATAGAAATTGAGCTCCCTTCCCTCAGAGTCTCTCTGAAGAATCTATTGTCCGAAGAAGAATATAGAGTTGCCCGCTTACAAGAGCTGGAACTCCTTGATGAGAGACGCCTCAATGCCCTAGACCACCTTCACATGTATCAAAATCGCCTTCACCTTCAGTTCAACAAAAGGATCAAACCTCGTCAGTTTGAGGTTGGTGATCTTGTCCTACAGCATAACATGAGGAACCTTCAGAACAGAGAAAAGAAAGGGAAATTTGAACCTAATTGGTTGGGTCCCTTCATTGTTACAACAAAGTATGGTTTCAGCACCTATTAGATTGCATCTCCAAAGGGAGATCCACTCCCTGATCCTGTAAATATTGTACATCTCAAGAACTTCTATGCTTGATCAGTCAGTAGCCCGTTGTATAGCAAAAATTGTTCAGAAAATCCAAAAAAATAAGAAAAGCAGAAAATCCAAAAAAAATCTGAAAAGTAGAAAATCCAAAAAAATCAGAAAAGCAGAAAATCTCAAAAAAATTCAGAATATTCAAAAAGCAAAAAAATCAGAAAATATCAAAAAAGCATAAAAAATACAAAAGCTCAAAAAGAAACACAAAAATCAAAAAGAGAGAAAAAAATCCGTCCATATGTGAAAACTACTTCAGTGGCGCAATGAATAAGTACCTTGGTGAAAACTTGTTTCAGGCGCCATGCGTAGTCAGATCCACCATCCATTCCCACCATTTGTCTATACCGCTTGCATTGCCTTTTCATAATAAGTGTCGCTACCCATATTTATGCAGGTAGTCCTTTGACCATTCTCTCGCTTCCACAATAATGATTCCCGCACGACTGAGCTTACCAAATCATGAAACTGAGCTTTGTTCTAGACACAGTGATCACAAATGTTTTACATCAAATCAGCAGAATGATTGACTTTCCTAATGATCATTTTATTCACAAGCAATTGCCCGTGAATTTCCATTTTCTATCAATCAAATCTTTAGCCCATCAGGATGAATCCTTCCGGTGTCGGCTATTCTATCAATCATCCCATCAAATTGTTCATGGAAAGAACTTTTGGATTGAATGACCACTTGGTCAAGATGCCTTTTTGTTGATTTTATCTTGTTTTTTACTATCTCCTTATCGTGACAGCCTAGATCTCTTATATCTTGGTTTGTTGTGGTGAGTATCTAGTGAAATACGTGTCTTTTGTGGTATGATCTTCTTATCATAGTTTGCTAGTGAATTTATATTTTGATATTTAGTTATGACTATGTATGCCTCACTGGGGGCAGGATTCATGCATCCCAAATCCTTTAAAAGATCTGGGTGTACTGTGTCTCCTCATGAGTAACATTTCATAGCTCTCATCATACCTGATATCTCACATTATTGTTCCTAACAATCTATTTGTTTCAAATTCTAGTCCACGCAAAGGAACCATGTCACTTGTGTTTTCTAGCACAGGGTGCATAACTCCTTTTGCAATACCAAACTAGGGTGTGCTCTCCAACATTAACAAGGTATTAATCCCACTATCATGTAGTTAGTCTTTGCATAAGTAGTTAGGTCATATTGCTTTATGGTTTTGCTCTTGGCAAAGGTTTCTATTTATTCACCTATCCAGTCATCTAAGTGATTTTATCAGATTTATTCTGATACACACAAAAATAGTGTCCTCATTAGTCTTGCATCCATTGCATTCATTAGTCATTAAATTATTATCTCTTGCATTGATTATTTCATTAGTCATTATCCATTCATTTCATTAATTATTTGCATTGTTATACATTTTGTATTATCTTTTGCATTGCTAATTTCATCAGTAATTATTCGTTAGCACCATTAGTCATTATTCATAGCATTGTTCACTAATCATTAGTCATTAATCATTAATCATTAATCATTATACATTTGTCTCACATTTCATCCATTACGTTCATTAATCATTAATCATTACAACATTGCATTATCCTTCATTAACCATTATATATATTACATTATTCATTCATTTAGTGTTCATTAAATCACTCATAGTTGCATTTTCATTAGCATTAAACATTTATAACCCTTTGCATTTGCATTCCATTAGTTGCATCCATAACATTCATAACACTTTTAGCATTCATTCCATCAAACATCATATAAAACATTTAAAACATCATCCATACATGTTAACATATAAGCATTAACATATCATACATAAATCTGCATCTCATCCCTGCATCACAAATTTGTCAGTCTCATCATGCATACATATGTTCATCCCATCCTGCATGTCAGTCATAAGCATCATATACGATAAAATTAAACATCATAAGTACATCCATACATAAGCATGTAAAATCATCAAAGATGCATAAACATAGAGTCCCATATTCCGAGATAAAGTCCATGTATATATCTCAAAAATATCATATCAGACATCATGTGTCAAAAATGTCAAAAATGTGTATCCAAAAATCTGGGAAGAATCATGGCGATGGCTATGATGGTTTTGCTCCACTGTTGGGACATGGCGGTAACCCCACTAATCCCTGTGATGCTCGCCCTGTACTGGCCGACTGTGTCCTCTCAGAGTATGTCGGCGCCCAGGCCCCCTCTGGCACCACTCCATAATATAGTCCCATATAATATTCGGCCTCTCGGCCCCTGCATCCTGCCTCTCTCTGAGCGGCCATAGCATCGGCCATCATCTGACCCACCCCTGTTGCAGTGTCTGCCAGCCGCACTATATTGCAGTCCGCCCTATAGTCCTTAGCATGTCTAAATGCTAGATCTCGCTCTGCTGTCAAAGCTTCTATCTATGCTACCATCTCTACCTGCTCTGCCTTCCAATCCCCGTGCTCCTCGAGGACGGCAAACTCTCCACTGTCCACCCAAGCCTGTAAAATGTCCAGTGCCCACTGTGCACTATCCCCTCATGCTATCTCTGAGGCCAGCTCTCCCTGAATTCAGGTAACCTCTGCCTACAGGCTGCTAGATGTAGCCTATGTTGTCGCCAATAACCCCTGAACCCTCCCCAGCTCTATCTGCAGGCTATCTCGCTCTGCCACAATAGTATCATATGTCTTCTGGGCTACAAAGCACGCTGGTGGTCCCTGTCCTCATGGTGGTCCCTGTGGTGGTGGACCCTGTGGTGGTGGTCCCTATGGTGGTGGACCATGTGGTGGCCCCTATGGTGGTGCTCCCCTATCCTAGGTCCTGTCCCTATGCACCAGGTATGATAGGTGGCTGTCCACCTACTAGTATCTACACCTGTCCTCTCTGTCGTGGTGCTACCACCCTGGGCTGGACTCTCCTCCTGGCCCCTCCATCTCGCTATCCTTGTCCATCTTCCCCCTGTCCCTATCCATCCCCTCTGCCCCTGGCTGCTCATCTAGTTGCACAACCCCTGGCACTGTCAATCTGATCGGCCTGTGTGTTGCCCACCACTATGCATATGCTGGCACTACCCCTGCATCCAGAAGAGACTCTCATGCTCTGATCCAGGGAACCTCAATCATGCCCATAAAGGATCCTCGTGTTATCCGAGGATCTGCCCCCATCCCCCATACACTGCCTACCTTGTGAGTCACCAATGGATGTGTGAACCCGTCTAGTACTGCCTCCTGCACCTACCCCATCTATCTCTGTACCCTGGATGGCATGTAGTGCAAAATCATATATGTTTTCCTCCCAAACATCCTCCTATCAACCCTGCTAGGTAAAGCGCTAGTCACCGTGGTCGTGGCTCCATATCCATCGCTCTTGTCCAGGACATCCACTATCGTGTAATCGGCAAATCGGCATACCTCCACCTCATATCCATCTTCATGTATGGCTGTGATCCCTCCATGCAATACTCAAGTATGACCCCCCTAATGGGCACTCTGTAGATCCTCCATACATCATGAAGGGTGATCGTCGCTTCCCCCATCGGGAAGTGAAAGCTAGAGGTGGTGCTGTGCCACCTCTTTATCAACATAGACATGAGCTTATTATGCGCTCGAAGATGTGGCCAATGTTGCACATGCTCTAAGCCACACAACGTAACCACTCCCCACTCAGCCACCGTCAGATGCTGCTCCAGCTCCATTGTCACGGATAACATTCCCTCACTCAGAATGTGATCGTCTCCTCCTGCAGTTAGCAAACCTATGTCAGCAATCAGATAGCATGTTGGGGCATTGAAACATGTCCCAGGCCTATCTGGGGCATCAAAAAATGTTCTCGGACCCTTGTCTTTTCTTTTCTTCTTCTCTTTTCTTCTATTTTTGGGTCAATCCGCGCAGCCGGTGATTGACCCTCGCAGACGGTGAACTTTTGCAGTCACCAGTCTAAGGAGACGATGGATCTTCGCAGATGCCAGTCTGTGGAGATGGCGGTCTAAGTTGCCGCCCTTCTTGCTGCGTAGACGGCAGTGTTGAAAACCGCTGTCTCCATTGTGCATTTTCTGCTCTCTTGCCTTCGTAGATAGAGATTGGGTAATTCTTCATTTGCGCAGATGACCATCACCTGTGAGTCGTCTACGTAGACGGCAGACAGGTGATCGTCGTCTGCGCTACGCACCCTTTTAACGACATTTATTGCACCTATCTACCATTGAAAAATATTAAAAACTTTAAATCAAAGGTGGGCGCTCGACTACTCACTAGTGGTCCTGCATCTATCAGCCACTGGTATACCCGGACGCGCTCTCTAAGCTGTGATCGCTCTCGCTGTGCTGCCATGGCTCTCTTCTTCTTCTCTCTTTTGCTCTTTATGGGTGAAAGTGACTTGTCCATGGGCCCCAGTGGACTATTTATTGCCCTTTGGGACCCATTTCTTCCGTTGGTCTCCTCCTTTTTCTGTTTTGGTCCCCATTTTCCCTCCATTTTTCTTGGAGATGCCATGCAATTGGTCTACTTTCCCCATTCTCTTGTCTTTTCGAGAAAATTTTATTAAAAAATTATATTTTTTCTTATTATTTTTTTGAGGGGGCACTCTACTCCACTCTCGCTACCGTAGGTTTTCTGAACCCTCTGGGCATCTTATTTTATTTTCTTTGACGCAATGTCACTTTTGACAATGTATCAAAGAGGGGCAAAATGTAGACGTCCAAAATCGTCCTTATATTAATTTAATTAATATTCCCATAACATTATAGTTAATTTTAATTAATTATATTTGTTATATTCTTCTATCTATTTA
>MU227208.1:3411314-3464648 GCA_018584345.1 Thuja plicata
TATCATTTTAATGCATTTCTAGTGGGATTACAATATTGTGTTGGGAGAGCACACCCACAAATCTCTCTAAGAGCAAATCAACAAGGCTTGGGTGCACTTGTTTGGCTCATCGGAGGTTGTGATGAAATTCTTCTTGTTTTTAGTAGTATGCTTTAGATATGCATAATGTTGTTGTTTAATGTTTATCTCTAATATTTGCATGTCTGAGCGTGCTCCCAACATGTTAGGTTTCATTGCATACAATTACTTGCTTATGTTGCATGTAAAGGATTCAAGGTATACCAAATGGATGTCAAGTCTAAATTCCTAAATGGAATACTTGAGGAAGAGGTATACATTGAGCAACCAGACGAGTTTGTTGACCCAGACAAAAGAAACATGGTATGTAGATTACAAAAAGCCTTGTATGGATTAAAACATGCACCCTGAGCCTAGTATGAAATACTTCATTCTAATCTCATAAGTATTGGATTTGTAAGAACTAGTGAAAATAGTAATCTTTATTTGAAGGAAGATACTGATGCTAACATTTTGATTGTTGAAATATTTGTTGATGACATCATATTTGGAGGCAATGATATGCTATGCAAATCATTTGCAAATGAAATGAGCAAAGAGTTTGAGATGTCTATGTTTGAAGAGATCAAGTTCTTTCTTGGTCTATAGATCATGCAACAAGATGAATGTATTTTCATTATGCAATCCAAATACATCAAGGAAGTGCTGAAAATATTCAAGATGGAAGATTCCAAGCCAGTTGGAACACTGATGGAAACTGGATGTAAGCTGACAAAGGAGGAAAATTCACCTGAGGTAAAACAGACTTTGTACAGATAAATGATTGGAAAACTCATGTATGTTGTACATACTAGACCAGATATTGCACATGTTGTAGGAATAGTTGCAAGATTTTTGGTTAATCCCAGAGAATCACATATGACTGCTGTGAAAAGAATCCTAAGATATCTAAAAAATGCCAAGGAATATGGCTTGTGGTATAAAAGAGAAGGCATATTTGAACTTAAGGTCTTTACAGACGTTGATTAGGCTGGAAATATTGATGACCAAAAGAGCACAACTAAAGGAGCATTCTTTATGGGTGACAGACTTGTCACATGGATCAGCAAGAAGCAAGGATGCATCTCTTAGTCTACTACAAAAGCAGAGTATGTTGTTGCTGATGCAAACTACTCAAATATTGCATGGATCGAATAGTTACTGGAAGGTATGCATATGAACATTCTTGAACTGGTAATTATCTACTGTGACAATACCAGTGCAATAAACATTTCCAAGAATCCAATCATACATGCTAAGAAAAAGCATATTACTATCAAGTATCATTATTTGAGAGAAAAAGTTTAAGCAAAGGAGGTGATACTTGAGTATGTTCAATCAAAGGAAAAATTAGCTGATATCTTCACCATGCCACTGCCCATGGATGCATTTGAGTACTTGAGAAAGAGACTAGGGGTCAGACCCTTTTCTATTGGTCAGTAAAATGGCTAGAAGGCTACATCAGTCTACATATTATCAGAATATCATTCATGTTGATGCAAGAAAAGAGATGGACTTCAAAGATAAATCTATACACATCAAGGTATTTATCTACTCTGAGCACCAGAGTTGTATTGTTGATGGATTGGGAAATTCAAGGAGTATATTATGGATAGAAAGGATTGTTTGGCACTAGTGTCAAATATTTGTTTATAATTGTTGTTAAAGGGAGAGATTTTATCCATTATCATATTAGGGAGATATTATATCCATCACATTATCCAAAGGGAGAGATGTAACCAGAAAGGGAGAGTACATACAAAGGAAGAGAATTGCTGACAAGAGACATCAAAAGAAAAGAGAACAGTGAAAGGGAGAGAGTTTGACATAGGAAAAGAACACATCACATCAGAGGAAGAAATATTACATATATTTAGTAAAGGGATTGAAGACAGAGAGTAATTTGCAAGAATCAAATCTAAGCTATATGAGTTTTTCGAGCACCGAGTATTTGTATCAGTTATAGTACATAAGGTTGGTATTTTGATGAGCTTCAACTATTATATTTCATATTGTATTAGTAATAATATAGTGTGATAATGTAGTATGTTTCCATCAATGCCAAAGGGAGAGATTGATGAACTATAACTGATTGAATGTTTAAAGATGTTAAGTTGATGATCACCAAGACACAGAAAGTTAATGCAAGACATTAAATCAGTTAATGTATTATGTTTTCATTGATATCAACTTGATATAATCTGTATGGTCATGGACATATTGCTAAAGACTTCAAAGAACTGATGAAACAAAGGCTATGCTATCAGTAATGCATATAAGTCAAGTATTTACATAGTGACTGTATACACTGACAGGGTGCACACTGACAGTCAAAGTAAAACAACAAGAAAAAAGTCACAGTGTTACCCGATGATCAAATGCATAGCATTATTGATGAGCAAAGTCACAGTGTTTCTCAATGAGAAAAGCACAGTGTAACCCAACAGCAGAATTATAGTATTGCCCGACAGATGGAGATCCCAAAGATAATTGAAGTCACACTGATGGAACAATCAGTTGTCACTAATGACTAACTAAAGTATTGACCGACAGAACAGAGAGTTCATAAATGAAAAAATGCTTAGCCATCAAGAGCTAAAAATAGACTTAACCGATACTTATCATTGTTTTAATCGACAAAATAAAGCTGGAGATAAGTAAAGGATTTAAAGTTGCTTTGTCCAGTTGTCAAGAAGGTATCTATGAGATTAAACAGGATTTTTTGCTTTAAATATGAGTGGCAAGAATTTTGGATCACGCCAAGATCAAGAAAGCCAAGAAACGGTGAAATCATGTCTATATAAGAGACAAGCTTATTCATTATGAATAAGGGGGAGTGACAAGAGAATATATGCTGAAGAGATTCTGAAGGAGAAGAAAGTATTCATTCAAACCTGATCGATCAAGCTGGGGAAAGAGCTAAATTTTGCAGACACCGACGAATAGTGATACAGCATCACAGAGCATAACAGTGTGGAGCAAAGGTATCGAATTGATAACATTGATCAGAAAGGTAATGTACTTACAATTGATCTAAAAATCTGCAATTCAAGTTGTATATGTGAACAGATCAATTTACTATTTCATTTTAACCACTGAGGCATCAATTCTCTTAACCGAGCAGGACTTAAAAGTATTTTCTAATTGAGATACATCCCAAGGAGTATCAAAAAGTTTGATCATACAAAGTAGCATTGGATATGCCTGATACCTATTGACAAGCCAAGTGAGTGTTTGATCAAGGATGGAAGCATTAGATGCTAGATACTAAGTGACAAACTATCTATTTAAATCCTCTAAAAAGGTCACACCTAACAGTATTCTTGTAACATTTAACAGGGTTGGCTCTTAACCAAGCTCACTTCAGAAGAGTGAAAATTTGGGGTACCGGTCCTAGTGGTTTTTCCCTTAACAGGGTTTCCACATTAAAAATTCATGTGTCATGTGTTTATGAGTCATTACTTTATTTTTTTGAATTTCACATAAGTAAATCTAGATTTATATGTATACACTAGCTATATACTATGTTTTGGTAAATAAGAAGACTGCTTATCGGTAAACATACAGTAGAAGGTTTTACAAAGCATTCCGACAAGTAGTAATTTGATATAAGTATTTCAAGGCATTCATCTTGCAAGACTGAAGATAACTAGAGGTATAATTTTGTGGTACTAAGTTTTAAAGGGTTTATTTAAGGATTAATTATTGAGGCCATTGATACACACCCCTCCTCTTAGTTATTACGAACATTTATTAGTCCAAATGGCATTCTAGTATAGACATAAGTTCCCCATGGAGTAGTAAATGTAGTTTTGAACTATTCTGATTCTTTTACTAACACCTGGTTGTAGCCTGAAAAGCCATCCATCATTGATAATAGCTCACAACCAGTAACCTTATGTAACATTGCCTCCATATTAGGTAAAGAATAATTGTCTTTCAGAGATGCAATGTTCAAATTTCTTAAATCAACACATAATCTTATGTCACCATTATTCTTTCTCACTGGGAATAGATTAGAAACCAAAGTTGAATGTCTGATAGGCTGGATAATCCCTACATATTTTAGTTTCATCAACTCTTGTTGCATCTTGGGAGCTAACAATGGATTTATGGGTCTTTGTTTCTGTCTGAAATGTTTTAGATCTAATTTTAGTGGTATTTCATGTTGGAAAAGGCCTTCCCTATAATCTTTCAAATCTTCATAAGACCATGCAAACACATGCTTATGTCTTCTTAATAATTTTATCAAGTTTGTTCTGACATGGGACTCTAACCCTTTTCCAATATATACTATCTGAGGAGTGGTCTCTGATCCTAAATTTATTTCTTCCAAATCCTCAATTTTAGCATTGCTTATTTTTTATGAATGATCATTATGATCACTAAACAATTCTTCTAGTTCTACCAATCCTTTAGGAATCTTATTATAACTTAGTTGAACAACCTCATTCCCCAAAACACAATCCTTGTCATCAATGACCTCAAGTAAAGAATAACAATCTATGTGATGGTCTTCATAATGGTCTAGGCATTGAATAAATCTAAGAATATCTTGGTCATCTTCAAAAAATTGCCAGTTGTAAATATTGTCAGGGACAACTGGTCTTATCTTAATTTCAACTATTGACACCCCATTTAAGGTCAAATAATCAGTTTTCAAAGCAACATTAGCTAAGAAATCTTCCATAATGTTTTTGGACCTTTATATCTAGTTAATATTAAAGGCATCAAAAGATTCAATTTGGTCCAAAATATCATGCTTATACATTTTTAGTCTATCATTTTTCATAGCATATTTGGACCTGACTTGGGCTACTACTACCTTGGAATTACCATAAACTTTTAGACATTTTATTCCATGCTTAGTAGTAATGTCTAGCCCTAAAAACAAAGCTTCATATTTTGCTGTATTGTTTGTACATTGGAATGATAATAGGAAAGAATATTTAAAAGTTGTACCTAATGGGGAAATAAGTAAAACACCAGCTCCTGATCCTTCCTTAGAACATGCTCCATCAAAATACATCTTCCATAAACCATCATTCTGTGTAATCAATTCCTTCACTAAGGGATCAACATTTTTACATTGATGAGCACTCCTCTTCACTCTGAAGTTCTCCATGTCAATATCTACACAATAATTGATATTATTATCTTCATGTAACTCAATCATATGGGGTTTCCTACCTTCTTTGGACACCTTGACATTATTCCTAGCAATATTGAAAGTGGCATAAGATAAATCACACTAAATTTTTCCCCCCATTGAAGCACTCCATTTCCTGGAAAGCAACATGCCATAATGTGGTGGGATATCAACCACTAGTACACTCATTGTCAATATTGTGTCAAGGAATATAGCTAACTTATAAGGTAAAGCCTCAATGGTACCAACAATAGGGATCTCTCTTTAATCCATTGCTTGACACCTCCCATTAGGAGTATCAACTTGTAATCCCATGGATCTCATGATTTTTGTAGCCATGATAGTATTAGATGCTCCTGAATCTATCATGTAGTTTTTTAGCATCTTACCATTAATGACCAATGTTAGGAAAAAAGGACCAACAATTCCTGAAAAGTATTTGTGTTAAGATAAATCTGAGGGATCTCAAAAATCATTCCCTCAGGCTCTTTTCCCTTGTTGTTAGACTTCTTTTCAACATATTCTATTTTTTGGGGTTTCATTAGAGAATCAATGTTTAATACTTAAAGGACCTATTCTTTATGTTTCTTTATCCTCATCATTTCTAGAAATGGGACCTTGACAGTCATCTAAGATAGACACTGGCCCATATCAACAGGAGTATATTTCACATCAGAGGATTTTGGTTTTTCTACAATGATATTAATATCCTCTATTTGAATATTCAAAGTAGACTCTTCCTTCTTTGGTTTCCTATTTTTCAAATTTGGAAGAGGAAGTACTTATGTCTGGCACTTTAGTTTTTCCTTCATGTACAATGTTTGGATCATTAGCTTTTCTCACAATTTTAACCTTAGGCTTATTTAAATTTTCTCCATGTCCATCTCTTTTTGGTATATACTTGGCATCTATTTTGTTTTTTTTTATAAAGATTCTTGTTGGCTGACTACCTACATCACCCACTACTCTATTTATCAAGTGGTAGTTACTTCTTGCTTTATTTACTAGATCAGCCATGATTCTAGCCTTTTCTGCATCAAAAGGTTTTCTTATTGTGGTAGATTCTTGACTATTCTAAGCATAGCATCTTATATCATCAACATCTTCATCTTCACTGTCAGACAAGACTTGTTGATGATATACCTCCATTCTTCCTTATGAACCATACATGTCATGGTTCTCCACTTCATCTTCAAAATCTATATCACGGCATGCATAAGAATTAGTCATATCACATCTATTATGATCACATAATTTATCCTCTTCACCTTCATGTTCTTCACTAGCACTTATGTCTAGGCTACAACACAAAAATCGCGGTTGTGTGGGGCTTGACAAGCTTCACACCAGTAAGTATCACTGCACATGTTCACAAAATTTTTTTGTAAAGGATCAAGGGTCCTATTTTATGGTTTATCCTTTCTTGGTGGAACAATAGTCTTTCCATCCTTGAACTAGGTACCATAGGGATGATTTTGCATCCTATTCTGTGGATTATAATTATTTTTGTAGGATGGTCTGTTATTTTGTGGAGTTGTATATTCTTTATACTCAGGTTCTTTACTCCTACCAAAACGTGCATCATCTCTTCTACCCATTTCCCTGACACCCTTCTATTCATTTCTATGTTTACTGCTATCTTATATGCATCAATAATACTTCTATTATTTTTATCTCTGAGAGCATACCCCATCTTAGAATTAAAATAATTCAGATATGTAGCCAGACATACCTTTTCATCAAGTCTGATCTTCTGAAATAGCTTGTGCATGGCTCTTTGAAATCTTGTGTTGAATTCAATGACTTCTTCATTTAAATATTTCTTTATGCTATTGAATTCATTTAACAAGAATCCTTCATTTGTTTTGTCACCGTATTGATCTTTGAATAAGTTTATTAATTCTTCCATAGATGCTACAGAACCATTAGATAATCCTCTGAACCATTCCCTAGCATCTTCTACTAAGGACTGAACAAAGAGTTTTATTAGGACATCTTCATGATTAATATTCAAATCATCTATGATATCTATATTCAAATCATCTCTGATATCTATAAAATTTCATGATTAATATTCAAATGCTTGACGTCCATACCTATTGCATATAAAATAATAACCATCAAACTTAGGTATACGCAGTGATTTACCTTTCCTGCTCTTGCAGACATTAGCAGTATGTCCAGGCTTCCCACAGTAATTGTAACTTGGCTTCTTTTGTCTCAGTGGGGATGCAGTACTTTCATCTCTTTGTGCTTTAGATGATTCTCCTTTCTCAGTGGTGTTGTCATCTTTGTATCCAATGCCTTTTTACCATTTCTTTGTTTCTGATTCTTGAATTTTTGATCCAAAGAGTTCAATGCTTCTTCATTTATTTTCAATATTGCATTTGTATCTTTCTCATCTTTCAATCTTTGTTCCATTCTTTCAATTTCAGCTTTCAGTGCTTGATTCTCAAATTCATTTTTGGTGTTGTCTTGATTTGCACTCAGAAGTTGATCGGCCATGTCATAGTGAACTTGTGTCATTCTCATGATCTCATTATCATTTTTCCAGTAGCTTCAACTCAACTTGTCTTTTATCATCTTCTGCCATTTTCTTTTCATCTTCAACAGTCTTTTTTCCCTCAATCAACTTGATCATCCTTATCATGTTGGTTTCAAGATTTATCTTCATTATTTCTAATATCTTAGTAAGTGTATCATTCTTCTCCAGTAATTATTTTATAGTTGTTTTAGATCCATCAGTAAAATTACCTTCAGATGTTGTTGCAAGTGTATCAACTTGTTCTTGTGTAACCTTCAATTCATCATAAATTCTCAGTCTAACCCTTAGAGATCTTTCAAGTTTCTTCTTCAAAGCAATGATTAACTCTCTTGCACCTTCCAATTCAGATTCAAGACCATCAAGTCTTTTATATTGCCTAAAAATTTCCATGACTAGGATATTTAACTCTCAAGTGGTCAAACCCTATATCTAAAGAGTAACAACTCTGATACAAATTGTTGGAATAAAGTATGGAAAGTAAGGACTAAGAGGGGAGGGGTGAATCAGTATTTATAAAACTTTTATCTTAATACCATAATTGATTAACCATAATCTTGTTGTTCTTTAATTATCAAATCTATTGCATTGAAATGAAAATAATGTAAAGTATGTAATTCAAAATATTAAAACCATAACAAATAAACTCATAACAGAGTGATCTGGTTACACATAAATCCTTGGTTAGAGGAAAAAACTACAGTGGGGATGACACCCACAACTTTCACTAAAACTGTAGTATGAAAGGTTTCTCGATTAGAGCTACAAAGGTTTGCTACTTCTGATAGCTTACATGGTTAAAAGTATACAAGACTTATTAGGTCTACCAGATTAGAGGATTTTACAATCTCTACACTTAGAGATGTACCCAATTAAAGGATTTATAATAACAAGATCTATTAGGATCTACCCAATGTTGGGATTTAACCTTCACAATACAATAGTACTTAAACAATGAAATATATGTTATACTTTGCATCAAATACAAATGATAATTCAGACTCTATGTGCTCTAATATGTGTTACCTTAATTTTGATCTCTATAACACTTCACTGTTCTACTTTGTTGTAGCTAAACCTGCTCAGTACTACTCTTCTTTGTGTTGTTCTCCCTCAATAACTTAATAATAGCAATAACTACTTCATTAACAACATTCACAGCAACATTAACTCATAATTCATCCTTTATAAATATGAAGTTTTAACCTCTTAATCATGTGAGTTATTTGGCAAATGATTATCCTGAACCATTCGATCTTATTTCTCACTTGGTGAATGTATCACTTTTACCTTGGTACTTGGTGTTCTACTTGGAAATACAAAAATCCCATTAACTATTTGATCTGTGCCTTAGATCTTCATCTTGAATTATCTCGATCATTGATCTTGTAACCTACTATTATTAATACTTGTATCAATGTAATTAATGCAGTAACAATGTAGTAAATGTGTCCTTATTACTTTTTAAATTAACTTCCTGACTTAGTTACATATTCTTTCTGACTCAGTTGTATGATCTCTTAGTGCTCGGTAACTAGAAACTCAGTGTAGTATAACCACTTGGTAACAAAATGTGCTTAGTATACTTAGTTCTCAATTCTTTGCTTCACCGACTGCATAATGATTTATGTCTTGACCGACTGCCTCGGTGTGTATTACCAACTAGTCCTTTATAAGACTTTCTCCTTTCATTAACTGTGTTCTCCATGAACTGTGACTTTGAAAAGACTAATGACAACAAAAATAACTTACAGATGTAGTAGAACCTCCCATTTTTCATCTAAACATAGTCGGTGCCTTCCTTGCTTTACCACCCAATGGTAAGTAAACATGTTACTCGACTGATGGAGATGATGATGAAGATCAAGATTAGAGGTATACAAGATTTTAGAAAGGATTAGACCAATTGTTATTTTTTCATTGATGTCAAGCAATTGATTTATGGTTCATATTGAATTTGCATATCTTTCGGAGCTAATTTAATTGGGCAATAGATAAAGATAAGAAAATTTTAAGTTCATATTGAGATAATTGGTTTCTACTTTATCAAGTTGGTAAAGTAGATTGGGAAAGTTGATACAACGAAAGGAGTTAAGTGACTAAATAGGAGAAGTCTATTGGTAAAGGGTTATGTAAGTCGATCATGACACCGAGACATTGAAGAATCGATCAGTGCATGTTAGTCACCAAACTGAGAGTTACTTGTCAAGAACAAAAGATGTTAGAAACAAGGATAAGAACACATTTATATTAGGATAATGTAGATGTGTGTACTAAGAGGGCGGTGAATTAGTACCCTTAAAAACTTTTAATCAATTCTTTGTAACCTATTGTTCTTCAATAACCGATTGAGTAGATTGCATACACCAAAAATATAGTGTCATTGCTGAAATGTAAATGCATGTAAATTAAACAATACACATACATGAAATTAAGTACTCATGACACTAGTATTTTGGTGTCACAGAAAACCCCTGTTAGAAGGTAAAAACTGTGGTGGGGATGAGACCCACAAAACTTCACTACTACAGAAATAAAGTTTCTTGTTAAAGCTTACAAAGAATGATCACTTCTGATGGTCTTACCCTGTTAGGAGTAACAATGAGATTGATTAGATTTACCTCAAAAGAGGATTTAGAAACACAAAGTATGTGTGCACTCGGTTAAGAGGTTTACAAAAAGGTGGTTAAGTCTACTATGTTAAGAGATTTTGGGGGTCTATTACAATTGTTAGAGAGTAACCAAAAAGTGATCTGAACATATAAAATCTCAATATTACTGATACAGATCCATTAAGTACATACAAAACATATCACCTCAATGTGAATGATAATACCTTCTACTTTGTTCTACTCAGTAGCCTTGGCTTAGTTCTAAAAACTAATTGCTGCAATGTAGTCTCTGTCCTTAAAACCCTTGTCTTATCTCTGATGTATGTAGTATGGCGGCTACTTGATCATTTCTTAATCAACATACATTACAAAATGACATCTATACATTTATATATCAAACTCTATGACCTAATTAGGGCTTTACAATTACATCATGAACCTAAGGTTAATGGTGTAAATAATTTACCTTGATCATCTAAACATAGGAGATATAAACAATTAATGATGTAAATCTATAATTAATGTTCTCCTCGATCATGTAAACCATTCTCTAGGTCGAAAAAAAAAATTTACATAGAATGATGTGCCATATCAAACTTTTAGGTGGCCTCTGGTCCATTTAGTTAATGTTGTCTCTCGGTTCTCATTGTAGTCTGTGTATGTTGATTATATTGTTGTTTGGTTATATTGTGTAGCTCAGTGATGTCTACTTCTCGGTATAGTATGTATGCTTGGTTATCACTACACTCAGTTAACTCTAGGCGTGATCAGTGCTCTCAGTTAACTCTGCACTTTGATGATTATACTGACTTTCCTATTTATGACTCTATTACCAACTGTCCATTATGTCTGCTTGAATACTAATGACAAATTCAATGCTCAATTGGAGTAACATTCTCCCCCTTTGGCATTAGTATCAAAAACTTATTACTGTACATAATACTATACATAGTGACTCCCCTTTTGTACATACTCGGTATATATATATGAACTCCTCCTAAGTATAGTATCCCCCTTAAATATACTTATATAAATATATTTCCCCCTTTTTTGAAAATAATAACAAAAGGAATATAACTTACAATTTGTCAAAAATATTAGGATGGGCATCTTCAACTTTTCTAGTATCTTCTCCCACTCCTCTTTTAAATACTATAGGGTTAATAGCTCTAAATTTAACTAAGCATACATATTGATGCAGAGAGCACTGCAAGAAGACCTTAATGGGTCCTAACTTTTTGATATCTCTTCAAACTTCATATTTGATAAATCTCACTCCACACAATTCTTCTTAGGATGCCTCCTGACTTGTCCAAGGGGTCAACATGCCTCCCTTGTTCTCTCTTGATTCTCCAAATCAAGCTATGGAACAAAGCAATTTCTCCTTTAGGGACTCTTTCCCTAAACCATACAATAAGGTGTAAAACTTCACCACTAGATTCAAAACCTTATCCTAAGAGATTGAAGACTCTTAATAGATCCTAGGGACCAAGAATCCACCATTAAATTTAATCTTGAAGACCCAAAGTTAGTCAAACCCCAAATGGCCTAGGATTCCTTATAGCCCTAACCAATGGGTTTTTGGGACTTAACTTCTTGTCAAAATTGGATCTAGAGGATCTGATTGGGTTTATAAACACCCTTTATGGATTTTTTAAACCCCTCAAATCATTATCACCTCACTCCACTCCTGCACCCCCAAGCTCTCACAAAACACACGGACCTATTAGCTAGTTTAGGCTTGGTTTGTTAGGAAAGTGATAGAATGTGGGTTTGTGGATGAAATTCAGAGATTTTTATGGATTCCCCTACCCCAAATTAGTCTAGAAACACTCTTGGTTAGATCCCACAACACACATATAACTCTTACATGTGACTGTACCGACAGACTAGGCTAATTACATAGGGCTAATTAGCCTAGGGCTTGATCTTAAAAATATAAGGACTAAGAGTGAGAGCTTGAGATTCTAGATTCCTAAAGACCATGATCCTAAATATAATTTTCCAATTTTCTAAGGATATCCAATAGATAAAGCTCTTGTTAGGATCACATCTTTAAGACTGGTCCAATAGAGCCTTGGTTTCTCAAACAGCAACCAAGAAAAATCTATAAATTTTCACAAACTTAAAAAAAACACCTCAAATCAATAGTAAAGGTTAGTAGACTCAAGGCATTACAAAATTCTACAACTTGATCTTAAAAATGAATCTGTACCAGGTTGTACCATGCAAAAATGGCTCAAAACACTCTTCTATTTCCTTATTCAAACATCAAACTTTGTAAACACAGTATTCTGATCTTCATGGAAGGCATACTCTCACCTAATAGCATCCTCCAAGAATTTCAAAAGCTTCAAAGAGTGTGTGAGATCGGTTACAAAGGATTTTTTCATTCTCGAGCAACATTTTGCAAAAGTTGCTCATGCAACTTTGCAAAAAGACAACTTTTGGCAATCATGAAGGAAATTTGCTAATTTTGGAGAATGTTAAGTTCAATGACCCCAAGGATGTGGGAGAGGGTCAACATAATAAAATAACCTACTTAAGGACTTTAAACATGACTTCTAACCAAACTTTAAATACTTTTAAGCAAACATGGTCTAACTCTGGTTTTAGGAACCTAGGTTTATAACTTCACCTTAGGTCCTTCACCTTACATCAAAGACGTGCACAACTACACACACACAAGGGTGATCTCAAGGATGCACCTTATTACAAACATGAAATAAAGCAAGTGAGGATCTTTAGGAGGTGCCCTACACCATACTCCTCATGACAAAATGAACTCAAGTCTCTTGAGTTGTGGGTTCTTCAAGTGGATAACCTGTCTTCAAAATGTCTTCAGGTTTCATCCAAGTAGTATCTTCAACTGGTTGGTGTTTCCATTTAACCAAGTACTCATAGTAAGTTCCCCTCCTAGTTTTCTTGTTCACTCTTTTGTCTAGGATTTTTTCAATCTTAGGAGGAGTTTCTTTTGTCATGTCCTTGAGTGGTTGGAATGTAGGAGGTTCTGGAGTACCTGCAATATCAGTAGTACTATGTTCTCCTTTATAAGCATAAATGTCTGCCACATTGAAAATAGGTGATAATCCAATGTGCTATGGTAGATCAATTCTATAGGCATTTTTGCCACACTTCTTTAGAATCTTGAAAGTGCCAATCTTTTTCATCATAAGCTTTGTGTATTTCTTTTTTGGTAGTCTCTCCTTCTTGAGGTGAATCATCACTAAGTCTCCCACCTTGAATTGTAGATCTATCCTCTTCTTGTGAGGATGGGATTTATATTTCTGAGTGGTATGCTTCAATTTGGTATGCACCTGATCATGTATATTCTTCATTATCTCAACAAAGTCTTCATCTAATGCACTTCTTTTATCCATTTCTTCGATGTCCCTGAGTTCCAATACTCCTCTAGGGTGAGTTCCATAGAGAATCTGGAATGGAATTAAACTAGTACTCTGATTTACTAAATCATTGAATGAGAACTCTTCTTGTGCTATAATGGTATCCCAAGTGGCTCCATGTTCCTATGTGAGGCATCTCAGAAGTTTTCCAAGGGATCTATTAATGACTTCTGTCTAACCATCAGACTGTGGATGATATGCAGATGACAGAGAAACATTTGTTCCTAGTTTTCTCCATAATTTCCTCCAAAAGTGACCTAAGAACTTAGGATCCCTATCTAATATGATGGACAATGGGAGTCCATGGAGTCTTACAACCTCTCTAAAGAACAACCCTACTATGTGAGATGCATCATGAGTTGTCCTACAAGGGATAAAGTGTGCCATTTTTGAAAATCTATCAACTATAACATAAATGCTATCAAATCCAGACTTGGTCTTTGGAAGACCTACGACAAATTCCATACTTACTAAATCCCAAGGTTTGGTAGGAATGGGTAAGGGAGTGTATAGTCAAGCATTTGATGTGTGTCCTTTGGCTCGTTAGCAAACTGAACAACTCTCCACAAAATTCCTAACATCTGTCTGCAATTTTGGCTAGTGGTAGAATCTCCTAACTAGCTCCAAATATTTTTCTACTCCAAAGTGACCAGCTAGGATTCCATAGTGCTTCTCTTTGATAATTTTCTCCCTCATAGATCCCTTTGGGACACATAAATAGCTCCATTTGAAAAGAATACCATCTTTCACAATAAACTCAGAGAAATCAATATGGTATATGTCTATCATCTCAATGCAAATCTGATAAGCTTCTATAAAATCTACATCTTTAACATACATATCCTTCATGGCATGGAACCCAACACTCTCTAACTAGATGGCTTAAGTGTTCAAATGTCTCCTACTGAGAGCATCAGCAACTTTTTTTAGAACCCCTTTTTTATGCTTAATGGAAAATGTATAAGACTGCAAGAACTCCATCCACTTCACATGTCTGTGATTAAGTTTCTCATGTTTTTTTAGAAAGCTAAGTGCATGGTTGTCAGTAAAAACAAAAAACTCCTTGGGAAATAAATAATGCCTCCATTTCCTAAGTGACTGAACCATTGCATACATTTCAAGATCATAAGTGGAGTATTTTTGTTTAGCTTCATTGAGCTTCTCACTGAAAAAATAAAATGGTCTTCCTTCTTGGCTCAAGACTCCTCCAATGGCTTTGTTTCTTGCATCACATTCAACTATGAATACCTTGTGAAATTCTGGTAGGACTAGGATAGGCTGCTCTACAATCTTCTTCTTTAGCAACTCAAAGGACTCATTAGCTTCGTTAGTCCATGAAAATATGCATTTTCTTCCACCTTTAATAGTGTTAATAATGGGAGCACATATGCCACTAAAGTTTCTGATAAATTTCCTATAAAAGCTATATAGGCCATGAAAAATTTTTACCTCTGATGGAGTAGTGGGAGGTGGCCAATTGAGAATGGCTTCAACTTTGGTAAGATCCATCTTAAGACTATTTTTGGAGATCACAAAGCCCAAGAACACAAGTTCTTCTTGAAGAAATACACACTTATCTATATTGATTTTCAACTTTTTCTCATGGAGTTTCCTCATCACCATGTCCAAATGCTTGATATGTTCTTCCCTAGTCCTGCTAAAGATGAAAATGTCATCAAGGTATACAACAACAAATTTGTTAAGAAAAGGTTTCAATACTTCATTCATCAATCTCATAAAGGTTCTTGGAGCATTTGAATGGCCAAAAGGCATCACAAGCCACTCATAGAGGCCTTTTGTAGTCTTAAATGTTGTCTTCCATTCATCGCCCTCTCTAATTCTTATCTGATGATAGCCACTTTTGATATCTATCTTGGAGTAGTAACTTGCACCCCCCAAATAGTACATCAAATCCTCTATTCTAGGCATAGGAAACCTATATATGATGGTTATCCTATTTATTTCCATAGAATCCATACATAACCTCCATGTGCCTTCTTTCTTGGGTGGTAGGACTGTTGGGACAGCACAAGAACTCACACTCTTCCTAATGAGACCTTTAGACAATAATTCTTCAATGTGTCTTGCTACCTCTTGATTCTATTCAGGGGTCATCTTATATGCTGCCTTATTGGGAAGAGTGGCCCCTGGTATGAATTCTATATAGTGACTTATTTCCCTCTTAGGTGGCAAAGACTCTGGTGTGTTCTCAGCAATGATACCTCTATACTGGTCTAACAATGCTTTCAATTATTTGGGGCCTACATCCCTAGTGGGGATTTGAACTTTGGACTCCTTCAAAGATGTATTTTTGGGCCTCACTACTAGGGCATAACAAGGGGTATCCTTCTCCTTTAGTACTTTCATGAATTCCTTTTCTCCTATGTGCAAGACAGTACTAGTAGTATGTTTTTCTTTCTCATAGTCAGGGAGTGGGTTCATTACATATTCAACACCATCCTTAGTTATAGTGTAAACATTGGATTTTCCATCATGCCTAGCATCTACATCATATTGTCAAGGCCTCCCTAATAACATATGGCATACATCCATCTCTGTAATATCACATAGAACCCTGTCTGTATACTCCCCTATATTGAAATCTACCCAAATTTTCTCATTGATAATGGTTTTCTTTTCTTTTGTCAACCAAGAAGCCTTATAAGGAAAAGGATGAGGAATTACATGCAAATTTATTTTAGTGAATAACTCCCTAGATACAATATTATCTATAGAGCCAGAATCAACTATAACCTTGCATACATTATTGTTCACCTTGCAGCTTGTTCTGAATAATGACTTCCTCTGAGGTGGTTCTACACTAGTAGATACTCTTAGGAGTGTCCTTTGCATCATTAAACATTCTCCTTGCTCTAGATTTGCAGGTCTTGAAGTTGAAGAGTGGTAGGAGGATACACTTTTGTTATCATCCTCTTGGGTAAGTTGTACTCTTCTATCCCCTCTTTGTTTTCTGGTGCCACTCTTTTCAGGACATCTGAAGCACTGGTGTCCAGCTTGATTACATGTAAAACACTTCCCTATGAAGACACTAGGCCCTCTTCCTCCAAACCTTCCTCAAACTATTGGATCTCCTCCCTCTGAAACAGTTTCTATTATTGTGCTCTCCTTCTGACTCATAATGATTAAACTCCCCTTGACCTCTTTGGAATGGTCCTCTACCATTGAATCTACCTCTTCCCCTAAATTTGTTCCCTCTTCCTCTATTATTGTGTTCTCCTCTTCTCTTCTACCTTTCTTCAATTTTTAATTCCATTTGAAAACATTTGTGTACTGATTCAGGGTTAAAAAAACTCATTTCATCTTGGATACTATATTTTAGTCCATTGATGTATCTTGCAAGTTTGTTCTTCTCACTTTTAGGAACTCTTTCCTTCAAGGTCATCTTGTGAAATTCTTCAGTATAACCACTCACATCAAGGTCCTTCTGCCTAAGATTTTGCAGCTTCTTATGGAGGGTGATCTTGTAGTCTTCAGGTACAAACTACTTCTTGACTTCAACTAGCATCTTCTTCCATGTTGAGATAGGATTCCTTCCATCCTCCACTCTTTGATTTTGTAGAAATTTCTACCAACTGAAGGAAGGACCTCTCATTCTGGATTTTGTAACCTTAACCTTTTGATTCTCAGAGATGTTGTCATACTCAAAGTAGTTCTCCAAAGCTTCCACCCAATCCATGCATTCTTAAGGATCCATTTTCCCACAAAACATGGGCATGTCTAATTTCTAATCCCTTCTTCCAACTCTTTCAAGAGCTTCAAGAATTTTTAATTGGTCTACAAGCATTTTCTTTGTCTCATCTTTTTCCTTCTCTTCCTCTTCTTCTTCATCTTCTTCTTCTCCTTCCTCCTTCTCCATTTGGAGGTCTTTCAACTTCCTTATCTCCTCTTCCATCCTCTTGTTCTTGGCTACATGTTCCCTGTCAACGTTTGCCAATTCCACATTAGTGATTCTAGTGGGAACTTCTTCCTCTAGAGAACTTTCTATTCCCTCATACATCCTTCACTCCTTCCAAGATCTTCACAGGCTTTGATACCACTTGATGTAGAGAGCACTACAAGAAGACCTTAATGGGCCCTAACTCTTTGATACCTCTTCAAACTTCATATTTGATCAATCTCACTCCACACAAGTCTTCTTAGGATGCCTCCTGACTTTTCCAAGGGGTCAACATGCTTCCCTTGTTCTCTCTTGGTTCTCCAAATCAAGCTATGGAACAAAGCAATTTCTCCTTTAGGGACTCTTTCCCTAAACCATACAATAAGGTGTAAAAATTCACCAGTGGATTCAAAACCCTATCCTAAGAGATTTAAGACTCTTAACAGACCCTAGGGACCAAGAATCCACCATTAAATTTTGTCTTGAAGACCCAAAGTTAGTCGAAACCCAAATAGCCTAGGATTCCTTGTAGCCCTAACCAGTGGGTTTTTGGGACTTAACTTCTTGTGATAGTGGGATCTAGAGGATCTAATTGGGTTTCTAGACACCCTTTATGGATTTTATAAACCCCCCAAATCATTATCACCTCAATCCACTCCTGCACCTCCAAGCTCTCACAAAACACACGGACCTAATTAGCTAGTTTAGGCTTGTTAGGCAAGTGATAGAAGGTGGGTTCTCAGACACAACAAATGTTAGAAACACATGGACCTAATTAGCTAGTTTAGGCTTGGTTTGATACGTTTGGTTTGTCAAGCACAACAGATGTTAGAAACAAGGATAAGAACACATTTATATTGGGATAATATAGAGGTGTGCACTAAGAGGGAGCTAAATCATTACCCTTAAAAATTTTAATCAATTATTTGTAACCTATTGTTCTTCAATAACTGACTGAGTAGATTACATACACCAAACATATAGTATCATTATTGAAATGTAAATGCATGTAAATTAAACAATACACATACATGAAATTAAGTACTCATGACACTAGTATTTTGGTGTCACAGAAAACCCCTGTTAGAATGTAAAAACTACGGTGGGGATGAGACCCACAAAACTTCACTACTACAAAAATAAAGTATCTTATTAAACCTTACAAAGAATGATTACTTCTGATGATCTTACCCTATTAGGAGTAACAATGAGATCGATTAGATTTACCTTGTAAGAGGATTTAGAAACGCAAAGTATGTGTGCACTCGGTTAAGAGATTTACAAAAAGGTGGTTAAGTCTACTATGTTAAGAGATTTTGGGGGTCTATTACAATTGTTAGAGAGTAAAAAAAATATGATCTGAACATATAAAATCTCAATATTACTGATACAGATCCATTAAGTACATACAAAACATATCACCTCAATGTGAATGATAATACCTTCTGCTTTGTTCTACTCAGTAGCCTTGGCTTAGTTCTAAAAATTGATTGTTGCAATGTAGTATATGTCCTTAAAACCTTTGTTTGATCTTTGATGTATGTAGTATGGTGGCTACTTGATCATTGCTTGATCAACATACATTACAAAATGACATCTATACATTTATATATCAAAATTTATGACCTAATTAGGGCTTTACAATTACATCCTGAACCTAAGATCAATGGTGTAAATAATTTACCTTGATCATCTAAACATAGGAGATATAAAAAATTAATGATGTAAATCTATAATTAATGTTCTCATCAATCATGTAAACCATTATCTAGGTCATAAAAAAGTTGTTACATAGAATGATGTTCCATAACAAACTTTTAGGTGGCCTCTGGTCCACTCGGTTAATGTTGCCTCTCAGTTCTCGGTGTAGTCTATGTATCTTGATTATATTGTTGTTTGGTTATACTATGTATCTCAGTGTTGTCTAGTTCTCGGTATAGTATGTATGCTTGGTTATCACTACACTTGGTTAAGTTTAGGCGTGGTCAGTGCTCTCAATTAACTATGCACTTTAGTGATTATACTGTCTACCCTATTTGTGACTCTGTTACCGACTATCCATTATATCTGCTTGAATACTAATGACAACTTCAATGCTCAATTGGAGTAACATTCTCCCCCTTTGGCATTAGTATCAAAAACTTATTACTATGCATAATACTATACATAGTGACTCCCCTTTTGTACATTTTTGGTATATATATATATATATGAACTCCTCCAAATTATAGTATCCCCCTTTACTATACTTATATAAATATATTTCCCGTTTTTTTGAAAATAATGACAAAAGGAATATAAGTTACAGTTTGTCAAAAATATTAGAATGGGAATTCTTCAACATTTCTAGTAGCTTCTCCCACTCCTCTATTAAATACTATAGGTTTAATAGCTCTAAATTTAACTGAGCATACATATTGATGCAGAGAGCACTGCAAGAAGACTTTAATGGGCCCCAACTCTTTGATACCTCTTCAAATTTCATATTTTATCAATATCACTCCACACAAGTCTTCTTAGGATGCCTCCTGACTTATCCAAGGGGTCAACATGCTTCCCTTGTTCTCTCTTGGTTCTCCAAATCAAGCTATGGAACAAAGCAATTTCTCCTTTAGGGACTCTTTCCCTAAACCATACAATAAGGTGTAAAACTTCACTAGTGGATTCAAAACCCTAGCCTAAGAGATTGAAGACTCTTAACAGACCCTAGGGACCAATAATCCACCATTAAATTTGGTCTTGAAGACCCAAAGTTAGTCGAACCCCAAATAGCCTAGGATTCCTTGTAGGCCTAACCAGTGGTTTTTGGGACTTAACTTCTTGTGACAATGGGATCTAGAGGATCTGATTTGGTTTATAGACACCCTTTATGGTTTTTTTAAACCCCCCAAAGAATTAGCATCTCACTCCACTCATGCACCCCTAAGCTCTCACAAAACACACGGACCTAATTAGCTAGTTTAGGCTTGGTTTGTTAGGCAAGTGATAGAAGGTGGGTTCATGGATAAAATTAAGAACTTTGGATGGATTCTCCTACCCCAAATTATTCTATAACCACTCTTGGTTTGATCCCACAACACACATATAACTCCTGCATGTGACTGTACCGAAAGACTAGGCTAATTACATAGGGATAATTAGCCTAGGGCTTGATATTAAAAATAGAAGGACTAAGGATGAGAGCCTAAGCTTCTGGATTCCTAAAGAAAATGATCCTAAATAGAATTTTCCAAGTGGCCGAGGAGATCCACTAGATATATCTCTTGTTAGGATCACATCTTTGAGACTGGTCCAGTAGAGCCTTGGTTTCTCAAATAGAAACCAAGAAAAATCTATAACTTTTCACTAACTTAACAAAAACTCCTCAAATCAACTAGAAAGGTTAGTAGACTCAAGGAATTATAGACTTCTGCAACTTGATCTTCAAAATGAATCTATATTAGGCCATACCATGCAAAAATGGCTCAAAACACTCTTCTATTTCCTTGTTCAAACATCAAACCTCGTACACACAGTATTCTGATCTTAATGGAAGGAATCATCTCACCTAATAGCATCCTCTAAGAATTTTAGAAGCTTCAGAGAGTGGGTGAGGTCTGTTACAAAGGATATGTTCATTCTCGAGCAACATTTTGTAAAAGTTGCTCATGCAACTTTGCAAAAAGATAACTTTTGGCAATCATGAAGGAAAGTTGCTAATTTTGGAGAATGTTAAGTTCACCAACCCCAAGGATGTTGGAGAGGGTCAAAATAAGACAAGAACCTACCTAAGGAATTAAAATATGACTTCTAACCAAATTTTAATGACTTTTAAGCAAACATGGTCTAACTCTGGTTTTAGGAACCTAGGTTTATAACTTCACCTTAGGTCCTTTACCTTACATCAAAGACCCACACAACTACACACACACAAGGGTGATCTCAATGATTCACCTTATTACAAACATGAAAGCAAGAAAATGGGAATCTTTAGGAGGTTCCCTGCACCACATATCATATATGCTTTCTGTCACTGACAATTCTGGGGTGGCAATCAAGTTCTTTTCCAATCTCACATGTTTTTGCATTATTACCAAATGCAGTAGTAAAATTTCCTAGAGCTTGGTTACTTGTTCTTTGATTTTTTCTTCTTCTTTATTCAAGTCTAGTCTTAACCACTGGATTTTAATTACCTTATGGTAATGCATCTGTAATGCATGTTGCTCGGTTGATAGATTATTGGCACTATCTTTTAGATCTTGATCGATCTTCTTTATCTTTAAACTAATCTTGGTAGTGAAGTGGTCTAGAGTGCATAAATCTTGTATAATTGTAATGGCTTTAGATATGATAGTTTCTATTCTATTCACAAATTCAGATAGAGTTACCTTGTGTACTGCCACTACTTGGCTGATTTTCTCTATGATCTTGTATTGTATCTTCTTCTCAGCTCGATCTTCCAATTTTTTCTTGGCATCAATGTCAGGTTTGTTAATTGCCTCAGTGAGCAGTGCAAGTTGATCAATGATGGGGGTTGACTCATTGATATCTAAGTCAAGAACAACTTGTTGTAGAATCTCCTTGGCGGATTCTAAGACTTGTGCATTCTTATGTTCTTGACTTAACTTATCCTATGTTGCTTTCCTGGTGCATAATTCACCATATTTCTTCAATGTTTCTAGATCAAGTGTCCTTGGATCCCATGCTAGTATCTCTATGATTTCATCTAAAGTGACTTTTTCCTTGTTTCCTTTCTTCTTCTTCTTTTTCTTTCCTTGGATACTAGATGAAGGAGATAAAGTTAATGCTAATTGAGCCTTTTGCTCAATTTCACACTTTTTCTTGCTCAATACATGGTGTGATGACTTGGTGAGGTGCCTTAGTAACTAACTTTGTATCTATACAAACCCAAAAATTTCTGGTGGGTGGGAAGGAAAACACCAAATACTCATTATGAACATATGCAACTTGAGCAACTGAAGGAGCATCATTTAATGGTTTAATGGAAGATTCAGAATAAGAAAAAGATTTAAAATATACACAAATATCCCAATCAGTGCTCAACATTATATCGATAAAATCTTCACCCCTTGAATCTAAGACAACACTAATGTTCTCATTATCTGCAAGTTTAAATTCAATTGTGTTATAGTCTAGTGAGATGGGAGTACAAAGAGAATCAATAACACACATGTCAAAATCAAAATCTATTGACTCATATTCTTTATCAAAATTAATGTGTATTGGGCATGATAGTTCAGAGCTATCCCTTCCTCAATATCTGAGATACTCATAAGACAAAAATTTCTAAAATTTGTTCACTATGAAGTGAACAACTGTCATCATTTATACTCATCACTGATACAATCTCACAATCAATATCTTCATTATCATATTTCACACCCTCAGCAATTTCATTATTATCAAAACTTATATCTATGGTGCATGAAGTTTTAGATTCATTTTTAGATACATACCTCTGCAAATCAACGACTAAGAATTCTGATATTTTTTCACTACTTAGCAAGCATTGGAATCCTTGTTTACCCTCGTTGTCTTCTTTCTTTATGCTACAAATTTCTTCCTTATTGGAAACATGGAGTGAGACCTCTTGTACCATATAATTTTGTGAAAATAAATCACTACAGACACTCACATCCATGTCATAATAATAATCTTGTTGTCCACACAAAACATCTTCAAAGTTAAACAAGGAATCTACATTGTTATTCTGAGAAAAAGAGCAGTCTACCAACTCAAAAGGAACATTTCTAGCTATACATTCATCTTCATCATCTTGTTTCTCATAGATTTTATTTTTGGCGTCATAATCAACAGTTTTATCCAAAGTAAAATCAGCATCATCTTCATAATAGCTAGATTCAATATCACTAAACTCAGTCTCATCGGCATAACTAGATTCATATTCAGCATGTTCAGAATTTTCAAATTCAATATCACTAGATTCAACCTTAGGTATGACTTTAGATGAAATATGTTCAACATGTTCCATCCACTTCATAGTATTCTGAATATATTCAACCCTCTGAGAGATTGGAAAATTAACTGAATAAGGAAATTAAAGCTTAACAAACAAATCAGCCCAAAGAAATTGCTGAGGACAGAAAATGATACTCTACTCCTTAATATGAGCAGAAAACCTTATGTAAAATTCATATTGAGATTCACCCTCTTCTTTTCTCATACTTTCTTGTAATGTCAAAAAAACCATTTCTTGAAGCTTTTGTCTTAACATCTCTATTTTAGCATGAACAAGTTCAAGTTCTGATAAAGGGTCTCTAGATTCGAACATGTCATGATAATCAATGTGCTCCATATCACCATATTTCTCAACAAAACAATCTTCTAGTGTTTTCATAGATCCTATTGAACCATGAGGTAATTCCTTAAACCAATCCCTAGCACCCTCAACTAGAGATATTGCAAAAAGGGTCATTAATACATCCTCATGTGTGATGTTATGATCATCTATTAAGTCAACAAACTTGGATATATGTTCCTTAGCTGATTGCTCACCCATGCCACTGAATTTAGGAAAGCAATCACTGACTGCTGATGGAATAGGGTTTGGGTATCCAGGGATCCCTTCAAAATTTATAGCTCCGCACAACCTACCCCTAAATAGTTGTGACATCTTAGTAGGTTGGATTATTACTAATTGCCTCTTTCTTTTCCCTTTCAATTAGTGCTAACCACTTAATAGGGAGAATATGTATAACTGATTTTCATGGAACAAAAGAATTTATCGAATGAAAAGAAAATACCTGGAATATGATGAAGCTGCTGAAAACTATTTGATTTGAAGTCACCTCCAAATCACCTTCAAAACTTGGTAGAGTCCTCACCTGTTTACAGAGGAAAGGATTTTATTTTTATAGTAGTTGAGATCTCTTTCCCAACTCTGACCTTCTTCAAATCAGAAACTTACATACATCTCCAATATAGGGTCTCTTAATGAGTCCTCTCTTGACTATGCTATAGTTATAAGAGCCCAAATATCTGTTGCCTCTCCACTGCAATTCCACCTTCTTTGTAGTCTTTCTTCAAACATGCACACTGGTGCAAATCAGAGAACTCAGAGTCGCCACTCATGGCCACATGTGAGATAGTATGAATATACCTTTGAGGAACTTGGACTCTCGGACACTTTGCAATGGAAAATGGAATAGACTTGACTCACTTTACAAAATAAGAGGAATGTTTCTTTGTAGAATACGACTCTATAACCAGACTCTGGGATTGACTTAGCAAGGCAAGGCTACAACTCACTTATACTTACTAATCACTTTTGCTTTTTTTTTTTTAATCCCCAACAGAGTCACCAATTTTTTAGTGCAACTTGGATGGGCCAACTCAATATGAAATTTGATTTAAAATTTTAAAGCACTAGAGATTTTCTGAATAGTTCAATTAAACCTTTCCCTAGTAGAGTCACCAATTTGTTAGAGCTTTATCTTGCAAGGACAAAACAGACTATAACTTAATCAACTCTATGACTCCCAACTTCTAACTCTTGCAAGACTAAGTATAATTAATGAGGATTAATTCCTCCTTCTTCTTCAAGCTCCACATCACTCATGCGAGTATTTCCTAATCTGCACACATATGACTTCTTTGTGACAAATACAAGCTTGTAGATAAATAATTGTGGCATAGTTTTCAGACTCTTTGGTAATAGATACCTCAATACTTTATCACATCTTATGTGATTTTGAAAACTAGAGCAATCCTAACTTCTGACAATATGAAAAGGAAATGATTTTCAATTTATGTGTTGATGTATGGATCTCTGAAATATCCCAAATCTTGCATAGACCAGTGCCTTATCCAATGGGCAACAGAGTCAAACATAACATTGCAAACAGATTATGAACAAAGGACAACAACACTGTTTGATATGTCTATATGCCTTACATAAGACAAACCCTATCAATCAATTTCTTCTTATAAATTCACCTGTGTATTTCAAATATGCAACTTTCTACTCAAATAATTTAACCCCCCCCCCCTTACAAGAGACCTTGGAATAGAGTATACATAACCAACACCCACTGGAAAGACAAGATTGGCAATACCCTTGATATTCCAACTCATACAAATCTTGAATCATAGTTATACCTTGAATAACACTATTGCTAATCAACAACAGACAAGATTAAAACATCCTTAATGGCTTATTCTATATGATTCAAAACATAAATGGAGACAACTTGATATCATAAACAACAATGTTGAGATTCATTCATAAAGCCTACTGTTACAAAAATTTCTTGTTTGAGACAAAAGGATAACAGAACACTTAGTATGCAAAGAAGAAGAGAAAATATACAGAAACTCCAATATTTGGAACCTGCTCTGAAGTTTTTTACAGAGGAACAGAACACAGTCTAAAACCTCTCCAGAACATAGTAGAAGGCAGGAACCCCTAAAACTGAGAAAAGAAAGAATTAAATACAGCAGAAGGAGACCCTAGAAATCATTCTTGATTCACACCTATCCCCTTTGCAATCTGATTTTATATTTATCCTTCTTTTTCCTCAGAAAACAAATCTCCATCGGTGACTTCAAAGCCTGATTTCAACTTGTCTTTTCAAATAAATCTGATTCATTCTTCAAGAAAATCTGATCTCAGTTGTCTGTCTCTTCAATAAATATAAACTTATCCATTGCAAACATCCTCCAAATCTGATTTCAAACTCTGAGAAAAATCTTTCGTGAAAGCTTCTTTCCCAAGCTCTGCAATAAAATATTTTACATTTTGTCTTATTCTGTGCAAATCTGATTTTATTTTCCTGAGCAACTGTCTTTTCAAAAATATAAGTTTATCTTCTGAAGATATGATCATATTCTACGAGCATTTGATTTTATTCTCTAAAAAATCCCTCCGTGAATGCTATTTCAAATTTGATTTCAACTATCTGATGAAAAATCCTCCGAGAATGCATATTTCAAGTCTTTGAAATAAAATATTGCACCATACTATGGAAAAGACAAATATTGCCCTAATGTTTGCTCAATATTTTAATCTTTTACATTTTTAATAATATTACATAAACAATGATTTTTTAAATCCTTTTAAGGTTAATTTTGTGCACATTCCTCCTATTTTGAAATTCACTTTCATGCAAGTTTTGCAGAGATTTTACCAGAATTGGACACTTGTCACCTTCTGATTTTGTTGCTTCTAACTAGATTTTAACTCATCTTCTAACCATCGTTATCTTCATAGTGTAGTCTCTGAGTCTCTATAAGAATTTCTTGACCCTGGGTTTACATCGAGATTAAACATAGGCCCTTGATCTCCAACCTGATTCGACGATGGTCACTGAATCTTGCAAGGTTAAAGAGTTAGCATTTTTCCTTTCACGACTGTGCAACCCGGTTAACGAGCCTCCAATCACTCAATCTATGATGATATCTCTTAACTGTGGATTTCTTTCCTAACTACGCAACTGCATAATCGTGTGATCTTGGACTCCCTGGCGATTAGCTAGAATCACTTCACAACTACACGTGTGGTCAGTCTAACAGTTAGTTGCGAAGTCTCACACAGTTTTCTCCAACCGCAATTTCCTTCTACAACTTCATGACCTTGCGCCATGTGTCCTCCAAGCCATCTATTATCTAGCACTATCTGCACATTGTCACCAAAATTTCATTTCCATCACTTGGGCATGCTTCCCAAAGCACCCACTGTCACATGCATGCGCGCGTGAAGAGAGCCTCCTACTCTGCTTCGCATTTCTATATGTTTTTATTCTTCCTTATAAATATCTCATATTTCCTCTCTAGGGTCAACGTGGGACTTATCCCTCTCCATTTTTAAATTATTTACCTTATTATGCACCCAAAATATGGGGCCCACCAGCGAATTGAATCCTCCATCCAAGGGGCCCACCAACAAGTCTCTTGGTCTCTTATTCATTACATAATGTAAGTGTTTTCATATAAAAAGACCAAAGAAAACTCTCACCCACTGAATGTGGGATAATGCACATTACCTTCTTCAAATTTTCAAGCCTCCCTCTATACCTGCACGGCTTTTGGCCATTGCATTTGAGTTGAAACATTTCAAACTGTCTTCAATGTGTGACATGTTAATGTTTACAATGTTCCTTAATTCAGCGCATGAGTTCCTTCTTTGTAATTAGCACAAGCCTCTGGCTTATGTCTTCAAGAGGCTGCACAATTCCCCCTTTTAGACACTTGTCAAACAGTTCACAAACTTGTATGTGCTTCTATTTTGCAATGTTTTTCCTTTTTAAATGCTTCCCCTATGTTATGTGTTGGCTTTAGACAAAGTTGGGAATAGCTTCACTCTCAATCTGCGTAGGCATATAGCTTTTATTTCTTCATTGTTTTGGTTTTACACTTGGCAATTGGCTGTGTAGGCCTTGTCCTCTTGTCACGCACCAAATGAATTTGTTTCAGTTTTTAAAAACTTTTAAATTATCCATCTTCCCTTTAGCGTAGACTCTTCACAAATCAGTGTGGGCTCCATCCTTTAAATCTATCACAGACCCAATGTCTTTACAACTGTAGATTACATTGCATTTAATGTTTTAAATATTCCACCACTCTAAACTTGCGCAACCTCTTTACTTTGCATTTGAGTTAAATTCATCCACATTGCATTTGATAATGACATTTGTCTACTGTGTAAGCCTCCAGTTTAACATATACATTGTGCAAGTTGTAAAATCATTTGCTTTGAAGTGTCAACATGTTTTTTGTCTTCTTCATGCACCAGGCAGCCTGCTCCCACTCCTTGCACAGCATTTGGCATGGCACTTGGGTTAATATGTTTCAAACTCCTTCCCTAAAGCTCTACATAGGCCTTCCCCAGGCTATGTAGACTTTTCAATGCGTTTGTTAATGTTTCAAATGAATGCTTAATGCCACCTCCTTTATTATTTGCATACATGTCATATTTTAGCATTGCGCTGGTCATTTCTTCACTTGCATTAACATTTGGTTTTCTATTTTGAAACAATTATGCTTCCCCCAATCTGTGCATACTTTCTTCACTGGTATCTTTGGTTATCTTCATTTGAATGAAATTTTTCTTTTAAAACAAAAACTCATTGACATATGTATTGCGCAAGCTAATGTTTTGTCCGCAATGCCCATACTATGCGCAAAATCTTCTATTTTTCATGCACTGGCCGGTTATGGAAAAGATTGTAAGATTTGGTTTCACATTTTTCATTAGCATTGGATAGGAGATGCACTGCACAGGCCTTCTTTATGCTTTCCAATGAGCATAATGTTACTCAGCCTTTATATTTGAACTTGCATTGAATTGGAAGTTTTTCATAATGCTCACCTCATACGCTGACCTACCAACACTCCTTTTGGTTTTCAACATATGTCACATGAATTTAGTTTTAAATACCATTGTTTCTTCCTTCCAAACAATATTGCACCATTTTTTGTTTTGAACACATCATTTGAAACTGATCTTCACCTTCCATATTGTCCAAATGTAGCTTTTAGTGCAATTGGATCACGAAAATACTGAATTGGAGATCATTTTGAACCAACATGTATACCTCTACAAACTTGTCCCACAAATAGAAAATGGCCTTAGGAACTGGACTTAAAAATTGACTAGAAGACCCTCTGCAAGTATGAGGACTGGAAAACATACTCTTCTCCAGCATCTAAACATGGTCGCCAAAAACTCTGTCCAACATGCAACTCGAAAAGACCTCGGATCAACTCCTAAGGATCTGTCACTTGACCAGGTGATCTATTCATCAACAATCAGTATGCATGCAAAAGGGCTTCACCAGATCTTACTCCAAGTGCAAGGTATAACTAATCAAAAATGGTGATTCAGGAATACTGTGTAAGTGCAAATGCCAAAACAGCATAAAATGCAAATGGGTTAGCCTTTGCAAAAATAGGAAAACATGTTTTTTGAGGCTACACCACCGATCATAGTAATACATTCAGGTACAAGGAGCACAAAGAAACAATTCACAACTCAAAATCACCATCTGATACAAAGTTTCAATCTTCTGAAGATACTGCTCTGTAACTGCAATTTTGTTTAACACTGTCAATCTGCAAAAGCTCCTTTAGATTTGATTCCAAAAACTTAACAAAAGAAACCCTTAGAGTCTAAACCTCTGAACATGGTTTCATTTTCATATATGGATCATGAATCTTCAATTAATTTTCTTAGATAATGAGCTAATCAACCGACAATATGCAAAGTCATCACTTTCAAAAGTTTTATGAACTCAAACTCAGTAAATATGCAAAATTTGGATTTGGAATCAGTTAGGTAAAGTGGACAACTCGATTGGTCAAAGTCTAAAAATATTTAGGAAGGTACACTTTCATTATTATAATTTAGGGAATAAGTCAATTCTTCAATTTCTTGAACCGGGCATAAATGGTGGGATCTCAAAGTAGGCTATTCAGTATTCTAGGCAAAATAGAGACACCAAACAGTTCTGGAGAACCAACTTTGGGGAATCTGAAAACCTATCAAACGAAATCAAAATGGCTTAGGTTTTGAAACATAGGATCTATGATATACATGTTAAAAATTCCAAAAATGGTGACCCATGAAACACAAAAGGATGCAAGTTATTTAATTGTAAACTGTGCATGTTATAGCAAAATGACACTTAGGCAACAAATACAGAAATAGAGAAGTGCTCAAAACAAGACATCAGAGAATAACTCGAAACTTGAATCTGACAACTTGGGATGTCTTCATATGTAAAAACAAGAGTGAAAAATGCCTGACATGCATGGTAGACCTCAAAATTCCATCTGAGAAAATAGGCACAAAAAGCATTTGTAGGTGGTCAAAATACAAAGCATTAACAAGGTACTCAAAAACCCTTATTGTATTTTTGAGTACCAACACCTTACATATTTCTTCCTTTTTCTTGGTGCTGGCTTCTTGGTAGTGCCCTTCTATTTTCTTGTTTTATATGTGAACTTTGGTGACGGTCTTGTTATCTTTGCTACACCTTTCTTCAAAGGTTGGGAATCTGTAGTCACTAATTGTAATCTGGTATGTGGTGGAGACTCAGCCTTGATGCTTTTCCCCTTTTGGCCTTAGGTGTCCTATCTTGTTCTTCATCTAATTTGGTGGCATCGGCATCAATTTCAGGTTCATCATCTTGACCCACTGAGGTCTGCTCCTCAGTATCATCTACAGATTTGTCTAATTCTTCATCTGTTATAGCAAATTTTATCTTCAATGTCTTCACAATCTTAGTCTTTTTCCTTCCCATCTTTTGTACTTGTAGACCTATAGATATCTAGGTTTGGGATTCATCAAATGTGCCAAATCTCATGGCACATTTATCAACAGGCTCATTCAATAAATTTTCAATGGCCTCAAATGCAGTATCAATATCTAATTCATATTCTAATGGAGGTATCCATGTTGTCTTCGATTGTACTGCCTTGATTAGAGTGGTGCCGATGTCTACTACAAAACATATATCATATTTATACTTATCTACTAATTGTAGTGGAATTCTATTCTTCTTTTCCATCCTAGCCTTCAACTTAGAAAAATAGTCATTCATGACTGGTTCAAAATTTGTTCCTAGGCTTGTAATCATATCATTGATTTGCATTGTAATTGGTTAGTTGGACTTCCATTTAACTATACCGATGGATAAAAATAATTTTTTTAGGTAGAAAAATGTGCATAGTAGTAGTGAACCAAACTTACATGTATTTGACCATGATGATCTGATGGTCTTCATGTTTTCTTCAAAGTGTCTCTACAATATCTCGATGAGGTCATATTGTACTCCTTTATTAACAATCTTATAGGCTATGTTGACAGCTCTACATGCTACATTGTTCGGTCTACTAGAATGGAATATCTTGTAGCCAGTGATATATGCACTGAACATCGGTTCAGGATCACCGATGCAGTTGATCTTTAGACCTCTACCATCTTATTCGGCTCCTGATAACTTCTCTATTTTAGTTCTTAGTGGGTTCCTTAGAGGGCTTTAGATTTATCATATATGGGATAACCTATCATGGCATGAATAACATCCTTTATTATATTTTTGGGCTCATCTAGCTAGAGTTTTCCTTCGTGTACTCTGCTTAGAAAAATGTGGATCCACTCAGTCTTGAATACATTCAAGAAATTTAGGGCATTGGTTAACCCTTTAACCTCCAGATGTTTATGATCTTATTTCAACTTCCCATCTATGCATAGTGACTAATAAGTCAACATGAGTTCAAAATCCCCGATTTCACTTATTTTGTAGTGAATGTAGGCACAAACATCTTGGATTAACAAAACCCTAGGCAAGATTGATGAAAATGCACCTTTTTCATCTGGTTGGGCTGCAACCTGTAGATGGATCTTATAATGTGGCTTTGTGCAAGTTGATTTCTTCACCAAATCAATCTTTTTATCCTTCTCCATCTTGGTTTTCATGGTTTGAGATGTAGATGCCATGATTTCTGGTTTAGGGCTTGCGTGAAAGTGTTTGAATGACTTGGTAGTAACATAATGTGAAATGACTAAGCTTTGTGTGCTCAGAATGTGCTTGAATCTCTGTAGAATGCTCCAAAATGCTCTACTACAACTTTTCTCTCTTTTCTCTATTTTGTTTTGTGATCGCGGTGTGAACAAATGAGTTCACATCGATCAAACTTATAGTAAATGGCTTAGTGCAATGCAATAAATGCTCTTCACCAACCACTCAGTGAAAAGACATGATAATCAGTTAACACTATTAATGCTTCAGCTCGATGAGTATACCATATACTCAGTTGTCATAAAAACTCGGTTGTCTCTTCACATTTTCACCGACTGACAGTTCTAACTTGGTACATATTAACTGACTCAACAAGATCAAAGTAATCAAAAATATAATACCATAGTGCATCTCTATTCATGTTGATTTGGCATTTGCATAATGAATATAGGAACTGATGTAAGATATAGCTTTACAAAACATAGTTCCTTACCTGCTTATATTGGTCAGTTGGAGACGGTGGAGCCACCTAATCCTTTGGATGAGGTGTCACCAACTATTGTGCTTGGTCTTGCATATTCATTTGATGCTCTCCTACATATTTGATTTCTGATCCTTACAATTGCTTCATTTGTATTGTCACTTCCATAAGTATTTATTTGGTTTGCACAATCTCTTCTTAACTAACCAACTTTATGACAGTGAGAACGTGTCATTCTAGAGTTTGACTAATTCCTAGACTTGGTTCGCCATTATCTTATACAATTTTCTGCTATATGTCCATATTTACCACATGTTGTACAACTAATCCAAGTTTTATAATCCCATGCGTAAGCATTTCCTTGTCTTCTTGGTTGATTTACCTTTTATTTTCCTTTAGGCTTCTAGATTTTCTGTGTGTTCTTCCTACATGCTTGTGATGTAGGACCATGCATGTTGCAATTTTGACAATATTTATCCATGTATCATTTCTTCTATGGTTTTTTCAACTTGGATCTACACTCATGTGCTTTATGTCCATGCATATTATAGTTATAGCAAATACCATTGAATTTAGGATGGTTTCTAGGAATACCTTTTTCTTTTCTCCTGCAAACATTTGATGTGTGGCCTAGTTTTCCATAGTGATGGCAAGAGGGCTTCTTAGGCTTTGGACTTGAGTATACATTCCTTTGTTCAACTTGATTTGATGATTCTCCTTTCTTATTATACCCTAATCTGGTATTGTTGTTCAATCTTCTTTGATGGGTCATAAATTCATCCATTCTCTTAGTGCTTTCTTCAGCTCTCTTAATCACTTCATTATGTTGTTGTAAAATCTTCACTTCATTTCTCAATTTTTCATTTTCTTCTTTCAATACACCAATAACTTCTATTCTTTTTTCAAGTTCAGTATTCACTCGGTTTGCTTCATGATTCATAGCAACCACTTGATTGGTGATCTCAAAGTAATGTTCAGTAAGTCTTAGTATCTCAAATTATTTTTCTTGTAACTTTTTTTTCATGCAGCTTTTTTCATCAACAACCATATTTCTATCTTGTTCAACTTTGTTTGCATTGTTCAAGACTTCAACCATTATAACCATTTGTTAGGATTAAGTAATACTGAGAGGGGGGTGAATAATTATTACAGCACTTAAAATTAACTTTAAACCAATTCAACATAAACCATAAGCATAGTGAAATCAAAAGAACATAAACAAATAACACAGTACTCATAACACCATTATTTGTTGTTGAGGAAACCCTGGTCAAGTGAAAACCCCAGTGGGGATGATACCCACAAGCATGCACTAAATTATAATATCCATGTTAGGAGCTGAATATTACAAGTACAATTCCTTGTTAGAGGAATACAACCCTATTAAAGGTATACAACACCCTGTTAGGGGCCAACTGAGCTTACATCTCTTACAATATACTTATGTTACAAAGTGTTCTCAATAATGAAAAAACAAGCATCTTCAATGCTTAGATAGTTCCAGTCATAACTCTTCACTGATCTCTATCAACCCTCTTCTCTTCCATTCACATCTCTTTTATACCACATATTCCATCAATACATATTTTCATACTTCACTCTTCAAAAGTCTTCACACACACACACACACACACACACACACACACACACATAAAGATATATATATATATATATATATATATATATATATATATATATATATATACCAAGTCGGCTCTCTAAATCAAATATTACATAGTCAACTCTCAATACAAAATACAATTAATAATTTAAATATAAAATACATAGTCAGCACTCTTACATAATCAAAATATATATTATCAACAATCATAATCTATCTTAGCTTTCCAGGATTCCACGTCATACTCCCAAAATCATCGCTTCAGTTCAACTGCTCTGTATCACTGTTATGTTGTTGTCATCTATCTTCATTTTACTGTAACTCTCTATAAATTTTACCAAAATCAAATTGATCTTAGATGTAGTTTTTACGTACCCTATAGTATCTCCCTCTAATCTCACTCATCTTAACTCGTCGATATTGATCTTTGATACCTAAAATACCTCTGTATTTCTTCTCTGTACTTAACCGATTCCAGAATAGAATCACCATAAATTAACTCCAGATCAATAGATCAATATGCCATATGTGTTGCCATAAATAACAACCAAAAATTGAATCATAACACAAAAAACTTATCAATTTCCAACAATCTTTCCCTTTTGCATTGATGACAACACTTAACAAAAATAGACTAAGTGTTCCAACAAAAACAAAAATTGTCTCCTTTGTATTTCTTTCTTTTTTTTACCCTTATTCATTTTACTTCTTCTCTCTTCGCCTCTAATCATTTTTATTTTTTTTTCATATTATAATTTTTTTGTTCTTCTCTTCTCCGATTTTTATTCTCTTCTCTTCTCCCCCTTTGAAAACTATGACAAAGGTGCATAAAAAGTAATAATACTAGTGCTTGCTCACCATTTTCATAATATCTTGAAAAGAATCTTCCAATATCTTCACTTTTGCACTCCATGACTTAATCAATAGCTGAATAACATGAATTATTCTATTTAGTGCAAATGATTTTGTCTCAGCTACTTTCAACTCTGTGGGCATAGAGTTTGTTAGTGCTTATGCAGTCTTCTCCATGTCAGATAAGTGGGTTTCAAAAAATTGATAGCTTAGGAGTGATTAAACTCTTTAGAAAACCAAACCTTGTCATGAATCTCCCTTTCTCAATATCCAACACATTTAGCTTATCCAAAATTCTTGTTACTTCATTGTCCATCTCCATCTCAAATTGTGAGGAGGTCTCACAATTGTCCATCATATTGTTCAATTTTTCCCTGTCCTTAGCAATAATTTCCTCAATGTTCTAAACATGTGTGATTGGGTTCATGCAATAACTGAATAACTTCCTTCCATGTGCAACACAACTCTTAGCATTTACTATAATAGTTCTTATAATGCCCAAGTCCCATGAAATATAATGGCAAAATTCATTCAGTTTCTTCTCTAAGTATCTCTTCTCTTCCTTATCTTTTGTAATCTTCAGTAAGTTCTCATAGTGATCATCAAATTCATCAAGTGTCATCTTCAAGTTTTCTATATCATCTCTTCTCTAGAAAACAATAGGTACTAGAGGCAATTTATTCACAGTATCAATTACCCTAGATATTACCTTAGTCTTCTTGTCACTCTTCTGCTCTGATCTCTCTTTTTCTTTAGTAAGTGCGGTGAAAGCTAAGCTCACCAACTCATCCTCATTCATGCGATCAACATCAACATCTATAGGTTTTTCTTTGCTTACAAACAATAGGATAGAAGATGTGTTTACCTCAATTTTGACTTCATATTTTGTTTCTTCTTCCTACTTCATTTCTTTTTGTACTTCCTCTTCCTCTTTCTATTCTTCCTCTTCTAGTTCTTCCTTTTTCTATTCTTCCTCTTTTTGTTCTTCCTCTCCAATCATATTAATATCAATGTTTCCTTTGAAAGTGTCCTTCTCATCATGAGAAGTGTCAAGTGTTACAGGAACACCAAAAACATAGAAATCCAATTGCATGTCATCTTCACTTTTCTCAGTACTTGCCTCAGCTGCTTTTGAACTCTCTCCCATTCCTAAGGGTGTAGGCATTGTAGTCTTAGGAGGTGTAATCTTCTAAGGAATAGTAGACAAGTATTTTATCTAGTGCTTTCTCAGTCTCTTTAGTAATATCTTCATACTTTCTTGCCATGATTTTCACTGGCCTTTCCTTGGTCCTCAATAATGGTTTTAGTTCTTTGAATATTATATCTCTCTCTATCATAGTGTTTTTCTATTGTAACCAGCTTTCCCTGCTTAATATCTCTCTTCTCAATCATTTTTAAGTCAGTCTTCCATATTTTTCTATCACTTTCAGATTTCTTCTCTTCTCTCCCAGTCCTTTGTTCTTTAGGTGGTGATTTATGTTTGGTGGATCTAGTGCTCACTCTAGGAACCAATTTTACTGCTTGCGAGGTCTTCAAAGTTGATGAAGGGATGTCTACATCAATGACTGTAGTAGTTGTAGTAGCTCTCATCACAACTTTAGGATGTGGAAGGGCTGAAGTACTAGCACTTGCCAATCCAGAATATCATTCTGCCAATTTCCTCTTTACTTCCCTCAACTTTTCCTCAATAAATCCTCCCTTAACTCCACATTCATGAATGATTTTCTTCACTTTTATTTTCCTCAAACCTCTGGTCTATAATTCTCTCACTTCAGCTGATTTTTCTTCATAAGTACCCCATCGCTTCTCAGATGTATCTACCTTAGATGTTAGAACATGTTCAATCTGTATAGTTAGTATTTCTAAACTCACTTCATATCCCATAGGATAACACCATTTCTTTCTAGGAACTACTGCCTCAAAGAATACACAATTTGTTTCAACCATGAAATAGATTGTATCCTTGTATTTTTCAACTAAGTCTTAAGAGATCATGTATCTTTCTTTCATCTGCCTCTGAAGAATCTTAATCATTCCAAACAGTTCTCCATCAACCCATGTGTTGTTATGTCTTCTATAACTCTATGAAATATGAATACCAGTAGGTATCCCTATTCTCCAACCACTACAATAAATTCCTAGAAATATGTGCTCAAGGAGTATGTACATGTGCATTAGAAGTGAACCAAATCTGAAGGTTTTGCATTTGTCTTTCTTTATCAACTTCACATTCTCCAAAAACTGTCATGTCAACACTTTGCATAGGTTATACTTTGTGTTTTCATTCACCATTTTATAGGCCATCATAATAACTCCAGTAGATACAAAATTAGGTTTGCTACTATAGTAGAATTTGTAACCAAGTAACATAGTAATCAATCTCACATCCTATTGAAAGATGTCATTCACTGTCATAGCTCGTCTATCCCATTTTGAGTGTGTTAGGGTTTCAAATTGCTTTTTAACATGTTTCTCTACCACAGGAATGATTCTAGTATTGTCCAATCCTATAATCTCATGTATCAATTCACTACATATCTTCATAGGTTGTTCACCTATCCAAATAAACTTATCATGTACTCTACTCAACAATATCTCAAACTATTCTTCTTCATTGAATTTGTGTAAATCCAAAATTTTCATAATGTCTAACTCATTAACATGTTTGAATTCATCATTCATTTTTCCATTATCAGTCATGTATTCCATTTTAGTAGAAATTTCATCGATACCCAGTATGTCATACTTGCAATGAATATATGCCCTAATGTCTTCTACATGCAAGACATCGTGAGGTGTTTGGGAAAATGCTCCTTCAGGGTCTTCTTCACAAGATTGGAAAGGATGTTTCTTGAATTTATATCTATGTCTATCCACAACATCAAATATCATAGGTTCATCCATAGTTTTTGTATAAGTACATGATGTAAATACCTTTCACATGTTGAATTCTGAGTATTTGCTTCAATCGATCACTCAAGGTAATTTCTAGATATTCTGGATCTCTTTGCTCTCTGATCTCCTTAGGTCATTGTTCATCAAATGGTAAGGAAATAAATAATCATTTGGTTCTTTATACAATGTTAAGTTATAAAATCTCACATTACTCAATGTTGTCCAGTCAGTCATAAATATCGTGATCAAAATATATACATCGTCTGATGTTGCAATCTTAAATATAAGTTCCATGATGTTGACCATGATCATACCTAATCTTGCTAAAGCTCACTCTTCAAAATTAGGGGTGAGATATATTCTAATATCTTTATCCAATGCTCCCCCTAAGTCCATAATCAGCCAATTAGGTTAATTTTTCTTTGCTATCATCAGTCAAAGATCCAGTAGCATCTATTGTCTCTCCCTGAACCATTGTCTCACTTGTCTCTTTAATCTTCCATATCTTTCCACTGTTGTTACCTTCTGCTTTCTTGAAACAACTGTCAAAATCACTCTTTAATTCTACAATACTCTTACCAATATCATTTTTATTCTTCTATGTAGTCCTAGGAGGTGGTATTATTCTGTTGTTTACTCCATTATATCTCCAAAACTTCACTATGTGGCCTGGATTGCTGCATTTGTAACATATAGGATGTCTTTTGTCTTGGTTTACTTTCAGCTTACAAAACTTCAAAATGTGTCCAATGTTATTGCATCTGTAACATGTAGGTTTCATTTTATGTTCTCCTCTACTATCTTTTCTATATCCAAATTGATTTAGTTTCCTGCATTCTTCCTTCTTGTGCCCATATACATTACAGTTAAAAAAATAACCAAAAAAAGTATTAAAAGGGGCATTACTTCTAGACTCTCTTTTCATGTGTCCAAAATTGTTACAACCAAAGCATCTACCTCTGATAGGTATGATATGTTCTTTAGGCTCTTCAAGAGTAGGTTTTTCTGCATCAATCTTTGGATCTAGTTTCTCTTCTTGATTCTTGGAACATTCAACTTCATTGAATCCAATACCAATCATATCTCCTTTAGGCTTTTGTATGTCTCTTTGTTCATCGATCAAGTTACTACTCATGTTTAGTTTCTCAATGTGTTTCTTTGTCTCACCAAGTTCACCTTTTATGATCTGATTGTATTTTTCCAATTCTAGATACTTGTTCTTGTAATGGTCAGCCTCATTCTTCATTTGTTCCATCAAAGCATTTGCATTTTTTAAAGCTTCTTCAATCTTATTTTTATCATCCTTTTCCAATTGAATTTCTTTAGCAATGGCTTCATTCTCAAGCTTCAAGGTGCATTCTCTTCTTCAAGTTGCTTTATTTGATCTGAATTATCATTTTCTGAATGTTATTTTATCTAAACCATAAGGTCTTGTCTCTAATTTCTAGAAAGTTCAAGTTGTTCTTTTAGTTTCTTTATGAATCCATCTTTTCTCCTTAATTTGAATCTCAAGTCATCATTTTCTATTTTTTCCTTATCAAGGTCTTCAAGTGTAGCTTCAAAGTTTTCTTGCAAACTATCTAAATCCATTCAAATCTCCCTTAAGTAGTCAAGCTTTCTCTCCAAGGGCCAAAATCTCTAATACGAATTGTTAGGATTAATTAATAATGAGAGGGGGGTGAATCAGTATTACATCACTTAAAATTAACATTAAACCAATTCAACATAAACCATAAGCATACTAGAATCAAAATAACATAAACAAATAACACAGTACTCATAACACCATTATTTATTGTCGAGGAAACCTTGGCCAAGGGAAAACCCCAGTGGAGAAGGTACCCACAAGCATGCACCAAAGTATAATGTCCATGTTAGGAGACCAATCCTTGTTAGGAGCTAAATATTACATAGTACAATTCCTTGTTAGAGGAATAAAACCCTGTTAAAGGTATACAACACCTTGTTAGGGGCCAACTGAGCTTACAGCTCTTACAATATACTTTTGTTACAAAGTGTTTTCAGTAATGAACAAAACAAGCATCTTCAATGCTTAGATAGTTCCATTCATAACTCTTCACTGATCTTTGTCATCTCTCTTCTCTGACATTTGCATCTCTCATATAACATATTCCATCAGTACATATTTTCATAATTTTCTCTTTAAAAGTCTTCATATATATATATATATATATATATCTTTACCAAGTTGGCTCTCTTAATGAAATATTACGTAGTTGAATCTCAATACAAAATACAATTAATAATGAAAATATCAAATACATAGTCAGTGCTCTTACATAATAAAAATATAGATTATCAACAATCATAATCTATCTTAGCTTTCCAGGAGTCCACGTCATACTCCCCAAATCATCACTTCAGTTCAACTACTTTGTACCACTGTTATGTTGATGTCGCTCATCTTCATTTTACTGTAACTCTCTGTAAACTTTACCAAAATCAAATCGATCTTAGATGTAGTTCGTACATACCCCATAGTATCTCCATCTAAGCTCATTGTCTTAACTCATTGATATAAATCTTTGATACCCAAAATACCTTTGTCTTTCTGCTCTATACTTAGCCAATTCCAGAATAAAATCACCATAACTTAACTCTAGAGTAACCGATCAATATGTAATATGTATTGCCATAAATGAAAACCAAAAAGTGAATCATAACAAACAAAATTGATCAATTTCCAACACCATTTGTGTATTTTTACCGATCTGTAGTGCTTTCACTTGTTCAGTAAGTTGTTGATTTCTCTCAGATAGCTTTGATATAATTCCTTCAGATGCATCAGATATGCCACCCGATTCAGATCCAGATGTGAAAAATGGGTCATGAATCTCTTCTTCGTGATAATCAATGTCATGAAAGTGAAGTGCCATGTCCTTTCTCTTAATCAAAATCTCCCTGAGTTTTCTTTGGCTTCCTTGTACTGTTCGACATTGATCTGTAGTTGTAACTTCTAATTTTCAATAGTTTTGTCAAGTGTATACATTTCCATTGTAAGATCTTTTCTCTTCAATTATTAAACATTCAAAATAAGAGAACTAGCTCTGATACCAATTATTGTGATAATGGAGAGGTGTGTACTGAGAGGGGAGGGGTGAATAAGTACCCTTAAAAACTTCAAATCAATTCTTTGTAACATATTGTTCTACAATAACCGACTGAGTAGATTGCATGCACCAAACATATAGTATCGTTGCTCATGTAAATTAAAAAATTCACATACATGAAATTAAGTACTCATGACAGTGGTATTTTGGTATCGCATAAAACCTCTGTTAGAAGGTAAAAACTGTGGTGGGGATGAGACCCACAAAACTTCACTACTGCAGAAATAAAGTATCATGTTAAAGCTTACAAATAATAATCACTTCTAATGATCTTACCCTATTAGGAGTAATAATGAGATTGATTAGATCTACCTTGTGAGAGGATTTAGCAACACAAAGTATGTGTACACTCGATTAAGAGATTTAAAAAAAGATGGTTAAATCTACTATGCTAAGAGATTTTGGGGGTCTATTACAATTATTAGAGAGTAACAGAAATGTAATATGAACATATAAAATATCAATATAGCTGATACAAATCCATTAAGTACATACAAAACATATCACCTCAATATGAATGATGGTATCTTCTGCTTTTTTCTACTTGGTAGCCTTGCCTTAGTTCTGAAAACTGATTGTTGCAATGTAGCCTTTGTCCTTAAAACCCTTATCTGATCTCTCATGGTTGTAGTATGCTGGCTACTTGATCATTGCTTGATCAACATACATTACAAAATGACATCTATACATTTTTATATCAAACTATATGACCTAATTAGGGATTTACAAATGCATCCCTAACTTAAGATCAATGGTGTACATAATTTACCTTGATCATCTAAACATAGGAGATAAAAACAATTAATGTTGTAAATCCATAATTAATGTTCTCCTCAATCATGTAAACCATTATCTAGGTCAAAAAAAATTTGTTACATAGAATGATGTGTCATAACAAAATTTTAGGTGGCCTCTGGTCCACTTGGTTAATGTTGTCTCCCGGTGCTTGGTGTTCTATGTGTATCTTAGTTATACTGTTGTTCGGTTATACTATGTAGCTTGGTGTTTTCTACTGCTCGATATAGTCTATCTTTTTGGTAATCATTGCACTCGATTAACTCTGGGCATGATCAATGCTCTCGGTTAACTCTGCACTTCAGTGATTATACTGACTCTCCTATTTGTGACTCTGTTACAAACTGTCCATTATGTCTGCTTGAATACTAATGACAAATTCAATGCTCAATTGGAGTAACATTTTAATGGCAAGCCACAACGATCTAGAGGATTTCAAGAATAAATAAGAAGTTAGTTACAAGATCAATGCATGGGAAAATTCAAGGAAGAGATCTATGGTACAGATTGTTAGAGTATATAGTTTTCCTCACTTATTAATTATATCATGTTGATATTAATTATTAAGATAGTCATACTCTATTTTTCACTTAAGCTTTCTCTTAAATTAGATTTTTCCTTTTTTAAGGTTTCATTCACCTTTAAGGTTGAATGCTTGTAATTGTTTTTCGCATACTCTCGGAATACATTTTTGAGCTCTCACATTTTGAGCACAAAAGGGTTTCAGCTTTTTCAATCTTTTGCTTCATTCTTTGTAACAGGTATCTTGCATGCAAATTGGTCTTGGAAGTCAAAGCTGTATTTCTTAGTCTCTACATGGTATCAGAGCCATTCTACTGCTGCTTGTTCGAGTTCTTTTGAAGCTGTGGATCAAGCATCTTTTTCTCTACTTTTTTCTATTATTTTTATTGGATCTGGGGAGTCTCATTTTTTTTGGTGCACTTTGAGAAAAAACCAACCTCACGGTTGCATCTGAAAGGCTGAAAAACCCTAGAATCCATATAAAACATGACCTATTTGGCCTCCAGAGCATCTGGAAAAAAATTTTACCCTCCTAGGGCCGTACGGGTACGGAAATAAAAAAAATTAAAAAAAAAACAATTTTAATTATTTTTTGGGGCGCGCCACCACCGTGCCACCCCAACACCACCAGCACCTGGCCCACGCCTGGCTTCCCGCCAACACACCGCCCTCCGGCCCGCTCCGCTCCTCTCCGGCCGCCACGCAACCCAGCACCGCCTGCACTACGCTCCCCTCCGGCCGCTCTGCTTCGCTCCAACCTCTGCGCTGCCGCTTGGGAGCGGCCCGCCACCGACCAACCTCTGGTCCACCATCAGTCTACATCAGCCCACCTACGTTAGCTGGTACAGTGCTGACATCAGTTGACGTCAGCCACCAAAAAATATTTTCTGGCCAAAATCTCAAATTTTCTAGCGAAATTTTTATTTTTTGGCGATCGGAAAAAATTCTCTAGCGAACCCCTAACGGCTGTCAATTTTTTTCTCAGAAGTTGTGATGGTCATCTGGATGTCAAATTTTTTCCAATGACTATGTTTTTCCAACAAGCTCTCTTTTCAGGGTACCTATCAGTTTTTTGCTCGTAATTTGAGCATACGGTGTCCATTTTCAAAAAATGAAATATCGCCAGAAAGGTGTTTCCAAGCCAGACCTGTTGATCTTGGTCTTGATCACTGGTTCCACCATTTGAGCTCCTGGTTTTGGCATCAAATTTGAGGTTTTGTTTTCCTCCTTCTCTACATTTGGACCTCAGGTTTTTCTCTTGTTCTTTCTGTTTTTTGCTTCAGTTTTTGGTGTACGGGAGTTAGTTTGATAGCTTGTGGGGGGGTGCATATTTCTTTCTACATTTTCAATTCAGAGAGACCCTTCTACTTCTGTCTTATTCTCTCAATGTCAGACACATCCATTGTTGTTTTGACTCCACATAACTACCACACATGGAAGCCACAAATGACCAGACTCCTCATGTCATGAGGTTTATGGTCTTGCCTGGATATAGTTTAGCCAGTTCTACAGAGGCCTTATGAGGCTCTTATGCATAGAAATAGGATGGATGAGGCAATGGGCCTCATTTCCATGAATATTTCAGATGGGTTGTTGTTCCACCTAGATGGTCTGACCACACCCAAGGATATGTGGGACAAGTTTTCCACCTTGTTTGGCATAATGAATTAGTTCAGGGTTCTCCAGATAGATGCAGAGTTCACCTCCTTGGTACCTAAATCATTCACCAGCATTGAGGACTTCCTGATGAAGTTCAAGTCTCTTCGATCTATTTTACAGGTTGCTGGAAAGACAAAGTCAGACGATGAGTGTATCTTTTTGATACTCTCAAAGCTTCGTGGCCCTTATCAGATTTTCACTTCTACCTTCTACTCCACTATGGATGCACTGGGTGCACATCATGTTATGCCCTCTTTTGAGACCTTCTGTGATAGGTTAACTCATGAGCAGTCCAAGCTTAGTCAGATGGATTCTCTTATAGGTTCACAGTAATAGGCATTGCTTGCCAAGTCATCTCAGGATACACAGAAGCCGAAGCCAAAGCAGATATCTGATTCCTCTTCTCGGCACTCTACTGGCCCACCATCTTCTTCTAAGAAGGAGAAATAGAAGACTCAGAACCCTACATGTTCCTATTTTCATAAGGGGCCCCATGATGAGTCATAGTGTTTTTAGAAGAGATTTGATGGCTATGAGAAATGAATTTCAGATTTTCAAGCTCTCCTTCAAAAGAGCACTATTTCCTCTCCATCCTCTTCCACCTCAAAGGGGTCTACTTTTTAGTCTTCTGCCTCATCTTCAACATCTGGATAGGATTTTGGACAGGGTCATGCATTACGGGCTTCTGTTGCATTCCCTTCCCAGGTCCCTTAGATACTGGATTCCAGTGCTTCTCACCATATGGCATCTTCTCTGGTGATCTTCTCTTCTATTGAGGCTTCTCCCATTCCCCACATTCTCATGGGAAATAAGATTGTTATTCTAGTCTGCGGGAAAGGTTCTGTATGCATTTAGGATGGCACATTCAATGATGTATTGTATGTTCCATCTCTATCTGCAAACCTTCTCTCGATTTACTAGATTACACACAGTGGATCAGGGAAGACAGTTGAGTTCATGCCAGATTCAGTCTTCATTTGGGATAGTGTGACAAGTGGCATTGTTGCTATAGGGATAGTTGATCATTCCACCCATCTCTACACCTTTTCTCACTTTGGTCCACCATCTCCATTATCGGAGCATAGCACTCCTCTTCCGCGAGTGCATCATGTGGTGCAGTCAAGTCACTTGAACCTCTATGTTGTTCCTAAGACCACTGCTATGACTGCCACAGCACATCTTGCTGAGGTTCTTCCTCTTCAACAGGACTCTTCTTCAGCACTGCCAGACCCTCCAGCTCCATTCATCAAGCCACCAGGTGCAGTTGTTGAGGATTCTACAGAGGACACTCATCTCCTCTCTCATGATAGTGTCAGCACACCTATCATACCACTTGCATTGGGGATTCCATTTCAAGATCCTCGTGTCTTCTCATTTGAGCTTCAGCTCGGCCTTCCAGTGACACCTCATCTTTCGAGGTCACCTCTTCAATGCTCACTTCCTTTCAATCCTTTGTATTGGTGTCATGGTGGTTTGTTCATTGATCCAGGGGTTCTTTCATTCTGGGGGGGCTTTAGATCCTCGACCCTCTCTCATGGGGGGGTTGGCAGCACGCATTGTAATCATGGCTTTGAGAGAGTCTCTTGAAGTCATCCTTTATCTTTTGCTTGCTTTTATATCTCTTTTTGGAGAGGAGTTTTTCTCACTGGGTTTCCTCCTTTATCTCTGGTTCACAGAGATTTCCTTGTATTGGGTACCTGATCAGGCCTTGTTGCCAAGACCCATTTCTTTATTTCATAGTTGTGCTAGGTTAGCTTACCTCCTGATCTTTGCTTAAGGGGGGGTGTTAGAGTATATAGTTTTCCTCACTTATTAATTATATCATGTTGATATTAATTATTAAGTTAGTCATACTCTATTTTTCACTTAAGCTTTCTCTTAGGTTAGCTTTTTCCTTTTTTAGGGTTTCATTCACCTTTAAGGTTGAATGCTTGTAATTGTTTTTTGCATACTCTCAAAATATATTTTTGAGATCTCACATTTTGAGCACAGAAGGGTTTCAGCTTTTTCCATCTTTTGCTTCATTCTTTGTAACAGGGTTCTTGCATGCAGATTGGTCTTGGAATTTGAAGCTATATTTCTCAATTTCTACACAGATTAAGTGACAAAAGTGAAGGTTTTATTTCCAAAAAAAGTGCAAGTTCCGAGGTGATACCAAAGAATTTACCCATGTTTTAACCGAGTTTCAAGTTCACTGAATCAGTTCAAAAATATAATTTAATGGCTAAGACTAATTGAAAAACCTAATCAAGGAGATTAAGAGGCAAAAAATAAAGTCTATTTAAAGGATGAATTCATATAAAAAAGGGTTGGCAAGTTGAAGTGCTACCGATTGATGCAGTGAAGACCAAAGAAGTGAAAAATTGAGTATATACCAAAGACAGATGAAGTATTGATGCTAGTAGTCAGAAAGAGCACATAAGAGATTTGATCAAGCAATAGGTAGTGGTAGTTTAATAGATCATTTTATACATTGTTGCTTATTTATGTTTGTAACAGCAAAATCTCTTAGCCAAGTGGACTTAACAGTCTTATTGTAAAATCCTTGAGAAAGGTGACATTCTAAAAGAGTGTTCAAAGCCCTCTAACCAGGCCACTCCTAATAGGGTGAAGATTTTAACGGGTCTGAGGTAAATCCCCTAACAGGGTCACATATAACAATGTGTTTTGTAATCTTTAACAGGATAAGATTTTAACCGAGTATACTTCAGAAGAGTATTTTCATTTGTGGGTGACAATTCCCACAGAGGTTTTTCCCAAATTGGGTTTCCTCATTAAATCTAGTGTTAAATTTGTTGAATCTTTCATGTGCATTATATTTACTCTTTACGCAAGTTATTGTTTGAGTTACTGAAGTTATTTGGTGATTTGGTTATTGTTGTTGTTTATCCTACTGAGTTGAATTAGAGTTGAGTTTTAAAGTCTAAAGCATTTTTTTTTTTACTCACCCCCCCCCTCTCAGTAATCCAACAATTGGTATCAGAGTTTGGTACTCTAAGAGATAAGTTTAAAATAATTTATTTAAAGATCCGAAGATGTATAAGAGGGGGGCACCAAATTTATTAAGGATAAATTCTCTACATGGAAAAATAGAATGAGGTTGCACCTACCTTGGATTGGAGAGTATGCATTATACTATCTTGACAATGATTATTCACCACCACCATTTGGACCTTTGACACTTGAGAAGATAAGAGAAACACAAGACCACACACAAGTGATGATTAAGATATAATCTACTCTCACCAATTTGGAGTTCAATAACCTTAAAGATTGTGATACAACAAAGTAGATGTGGGACAAGATTGAGTTGGTACATGGTGGAGATCAGCATGTTCAGAAGGCAAAAGTTGAAATCTTGAGAGGAAATTTTGATTCTATGAGAATGAAAGAAGGTGAAAATGTTTCACTATACAATGCAAGATTGAAAGAGACTGTGAATGCTATCAGAGGTGCTAGAGGACCGATAACTAAAGAATATGTGAAAATAAAATTGTTGAGATCATTGTTACCGATGTATGCCATCTGAGTATCTGTAATACAAGAACTGAGATCCATTCCTCAGATGACTATTTCACAAGATGCTACTATTGGTAAGTTGATTTTTTTTGAGCTTAATGATTTTTTTAATAGTTTACCTACTACTGCTAGGATTTAGTATGTATTTAAATCATCTTTGAAGATTGGAAGTTCTATCAAGTCTAGATCGAGTGATGGTTATGCAAGTAGTGCTAGAGAAATATTTTATAGTCGCAAGAGTGAGTTAGAAGAACTGTATGCTGAAGATGAAGAAAATGAAAGAGATTTTGAATCTCTACTAGCTAAAAGACTATAGAGAGGTAAAGGAAAGTACCAAGGTAAGCTACCCTTGAAATTTTTTAAATGTAACAAGATTGGACACCTTGTTGCAAGATGCCCTGAGAATGAAAGTGATGAGAAGAAAGACAATCGATATGATAACAAAAGAGAAATTGGATTCAGGAGATTTTGAGACTAAAAAAATAAAGGTAAGTTGTTCAAGATTTTCTAGCACTGTTGATGCTACATTTACTAGGATTTCATCAAGCACCATGTGTTCTATGTGTTCCTCTTCTAGCTTCTTTCCCTGCATCTGATCCTTGTACATGACTTTTTCATTAAAGATGACATATCTACTCCTAATGATTTTATGATTCTCAAAATCCCACAAACAATAACCAAAATCATTAAATCCATATCCAATGAAAGTAGACTTCTTGGATTTTTCCTCAAGCTTTGATCAATTTTCTATTTCGATATGGACAAATGCTTTACAACCAAAAGTTTTAAGAAATAAGTAGTTTACCTTTTTTCCTCTTCATGCCTCCTCCTGAATACCACAATCCAAGGAATTTGAATGCCCTTATCAAGTAAACAATAGTATCTATAATATTTTCCCAAAAATGTAAAGGAAATATTACATGCAATCTCATGCTCCTTGCACTCTCCATGATAGTTCTATTCATCCTTTCAAACACACCAATTTATTATGGGGTTCTAGGAACTTTATTTTTTTGTGAATCCCATGGTATGAACAATAATTATCAAACTCCCTACTGCAATAATCATCTCCATTATCTGGCTAGAGACACTTAAGCTTATTTTCTATCTCATTCTCAACCAAAGATTTCCATTTCTTAAAGACTTTGAATACATCAAATTTTCTTGGAATGAAATAATCCCAGGTCTTTCTAGTTGAATCATCAATAAAATTAACATAATAATGACTCACCAAGAGATGGTACCTGGGATAGTCCACATACATCAGAATGCACAAGCTTTAACTTTTCACTTTTTTTCATTCCCAACTCTAAGAAATATGACCCTCTTTTGTTTTCCATTAACACAATTTTTAAAACAAGCCAAATTAACTTGTTTCAAACTTGGAAATAAAATCTTTGAATGGAGAATCTTCATACCCTTCTCATTCATGTGACTGAGTTGATTGTGCCATAGATTTTTATTTGTTTCTATGGAAGCTATGGAAATAGAATAATTAGTATTACGAGTACATAAATACAATGTACCTACATTTTCCCCTTTTTCTATTACCAGTGAACATTTAGTGACCTTCCATTAATTGTTTGTGCATATGACTTTGCAACTATCACTTCCTATTTGTCCTAATGATATTAAATTTCTTCTCAAATCAAGAACATGTCTCACATATTTCAATAGTCATTGATTTCCATTTGGTAATTTTATCTGTATGTATTCCTTTCAAAAAAATTCATGGTGCATCAACACCTAAATAAACCTGTCCAGAATCACCTTGAACATAGTATAGAAAATATTTTCTATGGGGTGTGGCATGAAAAGAAGCCCTTGAATTTAACACCCAAGAATAAATAATGTTATCCAAAGAAATAATCAAAGCATCTTGTAACATATCACCTACTATATTTGCTATATTTTCTTCCTTTTTTATTTTATAGTTGTCCATCCCTGTGTTTATCCTTTCGAGACCAACAATATTTCTTCATATGTCCTTTCTTTCTACAATGCCAACACTCCAAATTTACCCTATATTTGGATATACCCTTTATATATTTCTCATGATTACTTGGGCTCTTTCCTCTTTCTCTTTGTCATCCCCTGTTCTCAATAGTTAAGGCATTACCTGATGTCTAACCTATATTTTTCTGTCACATTTCCTCAAAATTTACTTTTACAAAACTTAGCTGACTAATAACAATGTTAAAAAAAATTTAAATGATCAATGAAAAACCCACCTTCTGGCATCTTCATATTAAATAAATGTTTTATAAGAAATACCTTATTTGAGGCCACGAATTTCTCATATAGTTTGTCTAATGCCTTCATTAGACCCTCCATTTTCGTTTCTTTGCTATATTGAAAATTACCGACGATTCCAAGCACAACCATATTTCTCCTAGTGCATTTTTATCAAGAAACTATTGGAATAATGTATGGAAAGTAAGGACTCAGAGGGGAGGGTGAATCAGTACTTATAAAACTTTTATCTTAATACCTTAACTGATTAACCATAAACTTGGTGTTCTCTGTTTACCAACTCCATTACATTGAAATGAAAGTAATGTAAAGTATGTAATTCAAAACATTAAAAACATAACAAATAAACTCAACGCAGTGATTTGGTTATGCATAAATCCTTGGTTAGATGACAAAAATGTAGTGGGGATGACACCCACAAATTTCACAAAAACTATAGTATGAAAGGTTGCTTCATTAGAGCTACAAAGGTTTGCTACTTCTGATAGCTTACTCAGTTAAGAGTATACAAGACTTATTAGGTCTACCTGATTAGAGTATTTTAAAATCTCTACACTTAGAGATGTACCCGATTAAAGGATTTACAATAACAAGATCTGTTAGGATCTAACTAGTGTTGGGATTTAACCTTCGCAATACAATAGTACTTAAACTATGAAATTTCTGGTATACTTTGCATTAAATACAAATGTTGATTCAGACTCTATGTGCTCTAATATGTATTACCTTAATTCTTATCTCTATAACACTTCACAGTTCTGCTCTGTTCTAGCTAAATTTGCTCGGTACTGCTCTGCTTTGTGTTGTTCTCCCTCAATAATTCAATAACAGTATTAACTCCTTCATTAACAACATTCACAAAAATATCAACTCATTAATTCATCCTTTATAAATATGAAGTTTTAAAATCTTAATCTTGTGAGTTAGTTGGAAAAAAATTATCCTGAAACGTTCGATCTTCTTTTTCACTTGGTGACTATGTCACTTTTACCTCGGTACTTGGTGTTCTTCTTGGAAATACAAAACTCCCATTAATGGTTTGATTTGTGCCTTAGATCTTCATCCTAAATTATTTTGATTGTTGATCTTGTAACCTACTCTTATTAATACTTGTAGCAATGTAATTAATGTAGTAACAATGCATTAAATGTGTCCTTATCACTTTTTGAATTAATTGTCTGACTCGGTTACATATTCCTTATAACTCATTTGTGTGATCTCTCACTGCTCGATAACTAGAAACTCGGTGTATTATAACCACTTAGTAACCCAATGTGCTCGGTATACTTAGTTCTCAATTATTTTCTTCATCAACTACATAATACTTTATGTCTTGACCGACTGCCTCGGTGTGTATTACCAACTAGTCCTTTATAATACATTCTCCATTCACCAACTGTGTTCTCCATGAACTGTGAGTTTGACAAAACTAATGACAAAAAAAATAACTTACTGAGGTAACAATCTCCCCCTTTGACATTAGTTGGGCATTTTTGACAAAAATATTCAAAGTCATCAAAATGTATAACTCCCCCTCGGTAGTTACTCCCTATACACTTTTCTTCTCCTCTTTTTGTATTTTCTCATTGTTAGCAAACATAAAAAATGATTTACTGAGAGACAAATCTGTTCGCTAACACTCATATATGATTTTTATTTTTCTAATATCTCATATATCACCCTTTTTTGGCTTATACATAATATATCCCCTATAAATATCCATAATATATATATATATATCCCCCTTTTTTGACAAAAACTGTTGCAACTATAGTCTATGATGCAAGAGCTAGGCTATGACAAGGAAAGTATACACTTAGGTCTTCTCAACTCTCCCAAAGGGGTCCTCACACACCAACCCACTAAAACCTAGGTCTTAAACCTTTAAGGAAAGTTCACAACATATTCAAAAAAATCAAACAACATCTTGACAAGAATACAAACCAGATTCAAGATGGGCAATGGATCTCAACAATTCATTCTTATGCAATCAACATCCAAAATTGATCCATAAGACCTAAAGTGACAAATCCAAGTTCTAGGGTTTAATTAAAGTTTAAAAATGTTCTATTAAGCCCAATAAGACATGTTACCACCATTAATAAATTCTAAGGTAACCTTGAGATGTCTGTTCCACAATCAAGTCTTCAATTCCTAGTAGCCCTGCACAGAGGGTTTTATGGACATAACTCCCATTCTTCACACTGAACCCAAGGAACTAATCACAGTTTTGAGTACCCTTTATGGAGTACTATGAATCCCTAAAACTAGGGGTTTAGGAGTGGAAAGGAACAAGCTTGAATACTACAAAATCAGACAGGCCTAATTGATAAATAGGTCTCCATTTACAAAGGAAGTACCCCAAATCCTAAGAGGGAATGAAACTAAGACTTGGACTAAACTTGGGATGGTCCCAAACTACTCCAACTTCATTGACAAGGTCTGACTCAACCCCAATCTCATGGAAGTCACTGCTGCACCATTCTGGTTTCTAGTCGCCACATAGAGATGCCGACTATTCTTCACTTAGAACATGCTCCAACACTAGTTTCCCTGCAAGCCAACTTAAAATTCATGTATTCCACATGTAGACCTCTCATTCCACCAAGGATCATAATTTCCCAAGGGTGGACATGAGAGGAAAATGACAATTAGTGAGGAAACCCTAAATTTGGAGGGTTTCAGACCAGTGAACAGAGAAAATACTCTAACTTGCAAACCAGAGAACATCAAGACCTAAAATCAAATGAAAATTAAAGATAACTCAATTCTTCTTACTCCCCAATTGGATTCATGCCCTCATTTGTCTGTACAGGTCCGTACCCAAAGTTGCAAGTTGACTGTTACAGGAAAATTGGTTATTTTTATTGATTCAAAGAGAAAAATTTCATCATGATTTCTTTCCACCTGCCTGAAAGGGCTATGAAATCTTTCCCCAATGGTTACAACCATATTTCAAACCATATTTACATTGGGGAGTCATTTAGACTTTACAAACAAAAAGATGTAAATGTTTTCAAAGTTGCTTGACAACTTTTGACAACATTTGCAAAGTTGCACAAAAGATGCAATATGTGTTAGATTTGAGAAAAACAAATCCACCCAAGAACACCTGCATGCAAGACTATCACAAACTAGAAGCAAAGATAGAAGAGAAGAATGGATATGGAGGCCAAAAAGCTAGAGGAGACATCGTATGCAATAGAAAATAATATATTAACAATATGTTTCTATGAATTACAATGTGATGTGAAAACTCTGTAAAGAAAACTAAGAGCTGAATCCTTATAAAAGGAATCATGAAACCCTAAAAGGGAAAACCTAAGGTTAGCTTAAGAAACTAGAGTGAATAGGTGAGTTATTAATTAGATCATAATGATTTAATTAATAACCTGATAGACTATTACTCTAACACCCCCCCTTAAGATAAGCTTAGGGAGAAGCAAAACCTAGGAAACTACTGC
>MU227208.1:3464717-3484476 GCA_018584345.1 Thuja plicata
GGAACAAGAATGAGCAAGAAGCATCTCCGAAGCATGAAGCTGAAAACTCTGTCAGAAGAGACTGCTGGAACCCCCACTGAAGTGCATGACCAGGTAGAGAAGACAATGTCTGAAGAGTTGATCAATCAAAACAGGAAGCAATAGAACCAACAGGTGAACCCCCCCATAATGCTGAACTGGGAGAGGTGACAGGAACACTGAAATGCAATGCCAGAAAACATCTGCAGAAAGTAGAATTAGGAACACCAATAGTGCAACAGAAGTACAAACACAGGATAAAGGGTGGTGTCACCGACACACAGCATGGGCTAATTTCATGGAAGGTATGCTCACTTGACAAAGGTGGATGCGCCTAAAATGGCATAATCATCATAACCCCCCATGGCACTTTGTAACTGAGTGCGAGTACAAAAATACACAAGGTGTACAAGATCCTAGATATACAGAAGTAGGCACTTTATCACAGTGCATTTACAGAACAAAGATGCAACAATGGAAAAGCATACAAGCTCAGAAGTTGGAAAGAAGAGTGAGCTAGAAAATCAGAAGAAGAGATCCCAGGACCTGTAGAACCCAAGCAATCCGCTAGAGTGCAAAAATTGTCAAACTCAGAGGAAAGATAACCTGGAGCAAAATATAGAAAAAATACCCCTGCAACAAAATATTTCACTGAACCAGCTTTTTGACGATATCTGGTTTGCCAAAAATGGAGTCCGGATGAGCCAGATATGACTCCCAGAAGGCAAAAACACATATCAGACTTCAACAAAAATAAATTGTCAAAACAACAGACCCAAAATTCCTAATCACCATAGTTGGAAAGAGCTCGGAAAGAGGTTTCTGACGATATAACGAAGTCCAAAAAAGGCCTCCGTATGCTCCAAATAGATCCAAAAAGGCGATAAGGGCACAAAAAAGCACTAAAACCCTGGTTTTAAGCCCCAGGGGCTAAAAAAAATGGGCCCCCAGGCGCATGACGCACTCAGGGGCTAAGCCTGGGGCACCTGGTCATTAATATGACCGCCCGCTTTGCAAAAGGGCCCGCGGGGCTTATAAAACAGTCAGGCGGTGGCCGGGCGGGGGGAGGCCGGCGGCGGGAGCCAGAGCGGCGGGGGAGAGGCGGACCGAGCGGCGGTGGGGACCGTGGAGGGCGGCGGGGGCCCGCGGGGACCGGCCAAATGGCAGCTAGCGGCGGTGGAGCCCCAGCGGAGCGCGGGTGGCGCGGTGGCCGCTGGGAAGAGCGCAGGCGGCGCGGTGGCGGCGTGCCCAAAAAAACCACAGACTGTGCCAAAATCTTGTAAAAAATAATTTTTTTTTTTTAATTTTCTCAAAAACTGTGCCCGTACGGCCCTAGAAGGCCAAAAAATTTCTCCCCAATGCTCTGGTGTCCAAATCGGATGTGCCTTATATGGATTCTAGGATTTTTGGGCCTTCTAGATGCAACCGTGAGGTCGGTTTTGGTCCAAAGTGCCTCAAAAAACAAAGACCCCCCAAAACCAATAAAAAACACTGAAAAATCTTTTGAAACCCTCTGTGTCTGGAACGCTTCAACAAAGAAAGAACAGCCAGCTGCAGAATGGCTCTGATACCATGTTAGATTTGAGAAAAACAAATCCACCCAAGAACACCTGCATGCAAGACTGTCACAAACTAGAAGCAAAGATAGAAGAGAAGAATGGCTATGGAGGCCAAAAAGCCAGAGGAGACATCGTATGCAACAGAAAACAATATATTAACAATATGTTTCTATGAATTACAATGTGATGTGAAAACTCTATAAAGAAAACTAAGAGGTGAATCCTTATAAAAGGAATCACGAAACCCTAAAAGGGAAAACCTAAGGTTAGCTTAAGCAACTAGAGTGAATAGGTGAGTTAGTAATTAGATCATAATGATTTAATTAATAACTTGATAGACTATTACTCTAACAATATTAATGCAGAGGGTGAACCTCAGGTTCCTAACTACCTTAAAAAAACATAAGAACATAAAATACCCATATTCTAAACTCTAGGGACCCCTTGACCAATGGTTGACCAAGTGGCTTATGAATTCCAATCTTGGAACCAGGCCTTATAATTGGGTCAATGAACTAAAGATGATACCCTTAGGACTTAGGAATCCTCAAGACTCCCTAGGAGTCACATTTTGATGATGTGTTCATGTTTTTGTAGTCACTTCTCCTACACCATACTCTACATGAATTTTAGAACTCAGGTTCCCACTTGAGTCAATTTGATCAATGGAAGTGGCATGTTGTTTAATCTCATCTTTAGTCATCCACGTAGCATCAATGTTGGGGAGGCCTTTCCACTTGACAAGGTAATGCATATATTTTTTTAGCCTGGTCTATCTAAGGACTTTGGATTCAAAACGTTTCTCACATTGAACTAGTTGGCTAGGAGGTAGATTTGTCACAACATATGAAGTATTTGAAGGACCTGATTTGTTGGAAGTACCTACATCATTACAAGATACACCACCTTTATAAGAGGTTAGATCAGTAATGTTAAAAATTGGAGAAATAAAAAAGGTAGGGGGAAGAGTTATTTCATAGGCATTTTCTGCCAATTTGTGCAAAATTTTGCATGGGCCAACTCTCTTCATGTGGAGTTTGGAGTATCTACCCTTTGGTAACCTCTCTTTCCTGAGGTATGCCCAAACCTTATCCCCAATCTAGAAATGAACTTCTTTTCTCTTTTTATTTTCCTTCTCCTTGTACTTTTGAGTTGTCTGCAGTAGTTTGGTTTTTACTTCATGTTGAACTTGGGCAATGAGTTATGCCAGTTCTGTACCCTGAGCACTGACCTTAAATTCTAAAGGTAGGTCAATTAAATCTAATGGGCCTCTTGGGTGCAAACCATAGACTATGTGGAAATTTTTTTTTCTAGTATATCTATTAAGAGAATAATTAAATGAAAATTCTATTTGTGGAAGGATAACATCCCAACTCTGGTTGTGATACTTAGTGAGACATCTGAGAAGGTTCCCCAATTATCTATTCATCACTTCGGTTTGGCCATCGATTTGTGGGTGATATGCAGAGCTATAGGTTAAGCTTGTCCCCAATTTCTTATGGAGTGTGGAACTTAACATCCCTGTCTAAGACTATTGTCTTTGGTATTCCATGAATCCTAACAACTTCTTTGAAGAAGAGGTGAGCAATGTGGGAGGCATCATCTATACATTTGCAAGGGACAAAGTGCACCATCTTACTGAACCTGTCTACAATCACAAAGACACTATCAAATCCTTTTTTACTTCTAGGAAGGCCCATTATAAAATCCATGGATATTGACTCTCAAGGCCTAGTAGTAATTGGAAAATGTTATTATAATCCCTAATTAGTAGATACACCCTTAGCTTATTGACAGATAGTGCATGCTTCCACAAATTTCTTGATATCATTAGCCATCTTAGGCCAAAAGAAACTCCTCTTGATCTGGTTTGTGGTCTTATATATGCCAAAGTGACCACCCATGACACCATAATGTTTCTCTTTGATGAAGTTCAGTCTCATAGAACACCTAGGTATGCAAAGTTGTGAACCTTTGAACAAGCAGTCATTCTAAATGAGAAATTCAAAGAACTCAGTGTGATATTTGCCTACAAGTTGAGAACACACCTTGAATGCCTCTCCAAAATCTAGATCACCTGCATATAGATGCTTCAGAGCATCAATTCCAATGCTTTGTAATTGCACTTCTTCAACCAAAACAACCCTTCTATTGAGGGCATCAGCAACCTTATTTGCTTGACCTTTCTTGTGCTTCAATGTGAATGTGTATGCCTACAATTGTTCCATCCACTTTATATGCTTGAAACTTAGTTTTTCCTGAGAATTTAGAAAACTTAATGCATGGTTGTCAGTATAGACAACAAATTCTTTTGGTAATAGGTAGTGTCTCCATTTTTTAAGGGCCTGCACCACTACATACAATTCAAGGTCATATGTTGAGTATCTTTTCTTAGCATCATTTAGTTTTTCAGAGAATAAGTCTATGGGCTTCCCTTATTGGCTTAAGAAAAAACCAATGGCTAGGTTACTAGCATCTGTCTCCACAGTAAACACCTTCCTAAAATTAAGTAAGGTCAAGATAGGATATTGAGAAACCCTGTTCTTCAAGTAATCAAAAGCATTGTTAGCTTCATTTGTCGAAGCAAACTTAATTTTCTTACCACCCTTGATGGTTTCTAGCATGGGAGCACATACATGACTAAAGTTCTTTATAAACTTTCTGTAAAAAGTAGCAAGACCATAAAATCTCCTTACCTCACCTTGATTTCTTGGAGTGGGCCAATTGACAATGGCCTCCACCTTACTAGGATCCATTTTTAATGTTCCCTTTGAGATAACAAACCCCAAAAAAGTAAGTTCCCTTTGCATGAAGGTAAATTTCTCAAAGTTTATGATGAGCTTGTGGTCATGAAGTCTCTTTATCACTTGCTCCAAATGGTTTAGGCGTCCTTCTCTACTACTGCTAAAAATCAATATATCATCAAGGTAGATAACAACAAATTTGCCAATATAATCAATGAAAATTTCATTCATGAGCCTCATGAATGTACTTGGGGTATTTCTTAGCCCAAATGGAATTACAAGACATTCAAATAACCCCTCAATAGTTCTGGATGCAGTCTTCCATTTGTCTCCTGGCCTGATTCTTATTTGATGGTATCCTGATTTTAAGTCTATTTTGGAAAAGTAACAAGCAGTCCCAGGTTGATCAAGAAGGTCTTCAATTCTTGGGATGGGGAATTTGTACCTGATTGTTATTTTTTTTATAGCCTTTCTATCACTACATAGCCTCCATGTTCCATCCTTTTTAGGTGCCAAAACAGAAGGAACTGCACAAGGACTGAGACTTTTTTGTATTAGGCCTTTGGCTAGCATTTCTTGGAATTGTTTAGAAATCTTTGCATTATGATTTGGAGTCATCTCATAGGGTTCCTTGTTTGGTAATGAGGAGTCTGGTATGAGATCAATTTGATGAGTGATATCTCTAAGGGGTGGGAGGGAAGAGGGTAGATCATTTGTAGTAACATCACTGTATTTGTTTAGCAACTCCTTGACCTTTATTGGTATGGGTGCTATCTTATCAGGTTCCTCCTTCTCCTTAGGCGTCATGATCAATATGAAACTTTCCTCTTCTGATTATTTTAATTTTTTTACCATTTCTTTATCCCCTATCATGATTACAGTGGATTCCTTCTCTAATTTTTTATTAGGCAGTGGCTTCATAGTAAAGGTTTTTCCATCCCTAATGATAGTGTAGGCGTTTTTCCTACAGCTATAGGTGGCATCCATGTCATATTTCCATGGTCTCTCAAGTAGAAGATGTCAAGCATACATCTCTACAACATCACATAAAACCTTATCCTTGAAATATCCTAGAGAAAATTCTACCATAGCATGTTCAATGACTAGTGTTTGTTGTCCTTTAGTGAGCCAAGAAACATTATAAGGGAAAGGATGTGGTGTTTTCTTTAATTCTAACTTTTGTACCATTTCCTTAGAAATCAAATTCTCTATTGAACCAGAGTCTATCAACAAGTTACATACCTTTCCTTGACACCTGGTTCTTATTCTGAAAAGGTTCTTTCTTTGGGGTGGCTCTTGAGTGTGTGGTACTTGCAAGAAGGCTTGTCTCATCATCAGGATTGTTCCTTCTTCAGTTTCAAGTTCTTTATTGTCTTCTTGGACTAAATGTTCTCTTCTCTCTCCTTGGTTGTTGTTCCTCTTTTCAGGGCATCTCCCTAAATGGTGGCCTAACTAATTGTAGTTGAAACACCTTAGGGGTTCATTTGTTCTTCCCCTACCCCTGCCAAAAGTTCTTCTTCCTCTGAAGGCTCCTCTGTTACTTGACTTTCCTTGGTCTCTTCCTCCTTGATTCTGCTCCATGGGTCTTTCATTGCTTGACTGTCCTCTACCCCATGTATTTCCCCTTCCTCTGAAATTTTTGCTAGGGTTGTTGTTACCTCTACCCCTAGAACCTTGATCTTGTCTTCTTTTTAATTTGTCTTCAAATTTTAGTGCTAATTCGAAGCACTATTGGACTGTAGTTGGAGAGCACAACTCAACTCATCCTATATATTTATCCTTAATCCTTGCATGTATCTTGCAAGCTAGACACTTTCTAGCTCTACCAACTTAGATTTCATGGAGAGCTTGCAAAAATCTTTAGTGTACCCTGAGACATCCATTTATTTTTGTCTCAAACTTTGTCTTTTCTTATGAAGTTGCACTTCATAATCTTCTAGCACATAGGCCTCCTTCACTAAGGCCATCATCTTCTTCCATGTTCCCACTGGATTCTTATCCATCTTCACCCTCTTTTCTTGAGTGAATTTCCACCAATTTAGGGATGACCCCTTTAACTTGGACTTTTCTATTTTCACCTTTTGGTGTTCTAGTATCTCCTCACAGTCAAAGAAACTAGTGAGTGCATCCATCCAGCCCGTGACTTCCTCTGCATCCATCTTTCCATTATAGACAGGTAGATCAAGCTTAGTGTCCATGGTCCTTCTCTCCATAGACTTCAAAGTCTTCAAAAGTAGCCTCTGGTCTGCAAGGATCTCGTCTTCCTCTTGCAAAGGGGATTCTTCATCACTCCCATCCTCTTCCACTCCAGAGTTACCACTTCTCTTGACTCATTCCTTAAGCCTTTCCATCTCCTGCCTCATCCATTTCCTCTCTACATCATGCTCCTTCACTACTCTCAGTAATTCTACATTGGAAATCCTATTAGGAAGTTCACTTTCTTCTCCATCATCAGCCATGGTTGCAACTTGAATTAGTCCAAAGATCCTTAAGCCACTCTGATACTACTTGATGTAAGAGCTAGGCTATGACAAGGAAAGTAGACACTTCGGTCTTCTCAACTCTCCCAAAGGGGTCTTCACACACCAACCCATTGAAACCTAGGTCTTACACCTTTAAGGAAAGTTCACGATATAATCACAAAACTCCAACAAAATCTTGACAAGAATACAAACTAGATTCAAGATGTGCAATGGATCTCAATAATTCATTCTTATGCAATCAACATCCAAAATTGATCCATAAGACCTAAAGTGACAACTCCGAGCTGTAGGGGTTAAGACAAGTTTACAAAGTTCCTGCTAAGCCTAATAAGACATGTTCCCACCATTAAGAAAGTTTAAGGTAACCTTGAGATGTATGTTCCACAATCAAACCTTTAATTCCTAGTAGCCCTGCACAGAGGGTTTTATGGACATAACTCCCATTATTCACACTGGACCCATGGAACTAATCACATTTTTTAGTACCCTTTATGGAGTACTATCAATCCATAAAGTGAGGGGTTCAGGAGTGGAAAGGAACAAGCTTGAATACTACAAAATTACACAGGCCTAATTGACAATTAGGTCTCCATTTACAAAGGAAGTACCCCAAATCCTTAAGGGGGAATAAAACTAAGACTTGGACTACACATGGGATAGTCTCAAACTACTCCAACTTCATTAAAAATGTCTAACTCAACCAAAATCTCATGGAAGTCACTACTGCACCATTTTGGTTTCTAGTCACCACATAGAGATGTCAACTATTCTTCATTCCACCAAGGATCAGAATTTTCCAAGGGTGGACATGAGAAGAAAATGACAATTAGTGAGGAAACCCTAGTTTTGGAGGGTTTCAGACCAGTGAACAGAGAAAATATTCTAAGAACATCAAGACCTCAAATAAAATGCAAATGAAAGATAACTCAATGCTTCTTACTCCCCAATTGGATTCATCCCTTGGTTTATCTGTACAGGTCCGTACCTGAAGTTACAAGTCGACTATTAAAGGAAAATCGGTTGTTTTTATTGATTCAAAGAGAAAAATTACATCATGATTTCTTTCCACCCGCCTGAAAGGGCTATGAAATATTTCCCCAATAGTTACAACCATATTTCAAACCATATGTTCATTGGGGAAGTCATTTAGACTTTACAAACAAAAAGATGTAAATGTTGTCAAAGTTGCTTGACAACTTTTGACAACATTTTGAAAACATTTGTAAAGTTGCACAAAAGATGCAATCTTAATGCAGAGGGTGAACTTAAGGTTCCTAACTGACTTAAAAAAAAACCTAAGAACATAAAATACCCAAATTCTAAACTCTAGGGACTCGACCAATGGTTGACCAAGTGGTTTATGAATGCCAATCTTGGAACTAGGACTTACAATTGGGTCAATGAACTAAAGATGGTACCCTTAGGACTTGGGCATCCTCAAGAACCTCTAGGATTCACATTTTGATGCGTTGTTCATGTTGTTGCAGTGGGTGCTCCTGCACCAGTCTAATTGTGAAAAATATATTTATACCTTTGTTGAATACTTGACAATATAGTCTCCCAAGTGTCTCGAAGAGACTGTAAGACCACAATCTGCTTGGATATATCTAATGCAATGCCAATAGGACCATCTAGTGTACTTACTACTAGAAAATTGACTATCTCTTTAGCATGCTTTAGCTAGTTCTACATCCATTGGATTTTGGGTATGATAAATTCTTTAAGTTCAAGCAATTCCAATCAAATCTTATTCTCCTCCCGCTTCAATGAAGCTTGAACTACTAGTAGCTCTTGTACTTTGGCATAAAATGTCTGGAATGGTCCAGTCTTGGTTGATATAGCCTTTAGGTGTTTTGTTAGCTCTTTCTCAACTTCATTTTCCTTCTATATGATATCTTGGGTATAATGTGAAAGAATACAAAATTTTTGAAACAATGAAATAATAGAAGTTAGACAATTTCCAATTTCTTCACATGACTCGGATAGAGTTATCTTATCCACTACACTTTCTTGAAGTAGTCCTTCCATCAGTTTTTGTTCCATTTTGTCTTGGTGAATCTTCATCATGTATTATGTCATCTCCTTATTTGGTCCTTTGATCTACTTGATCAATTCACCAACTTGATTCAGTAGATTCTTTGTCTCATCAACTTTGGCCTCGGGAACAATTGTGGAAAATATTTCCTTAACATCTTCAAGTATTGTAGCCTTGTTCCTCTTTGCAATCAATTTAATCTGAGCTATCTTTAGAGATACTAACTCTTAATATTTTTCTAACTCCTTATGCTTCAGAGTATTAGGATAAAATTGGGGAATGATTATTTGTTTCTAAGTCAACTGGATTCCTTCTCTTTGACTTCTTCTTATCTCCCAACATACTTTCACCAGTAGAAAGTTTTGAATTCGATGCCTTTCCTGCATTGGGTGACTCAATATGAGTTCCAATAATGCTCTCTCCAATATTTTCTTTTTCCTTATGTTCCTCATGTATCTCTTCCTCTTTCTTCTCATCTACTTTCTTCTTAATATTTGATTCCTATGGATTTTCTTTCTATGTATCATGAACATTTGTTGTGTCGGTAGGGGCAATGTTATGTTGCTGACTATCTATTTCGGTTGGTCGTACCAACTCAGTTGTATTTCCTTACTCAATCTCAGTGGTCTGGTTTCCTTATACCTTTTCATTCTCTTTCTTTGTCTCAATGTCCTTGGGTGCTTCCTATGCAGTGTCAATTGCAGTATTTGACTGTTTAGTGTAACTGATAACTTTTGTCAATATCGGTTCATGACTTTGTAGTGGATCTAAATCAACATCCACACACTCAGTGTCCCGAACATGAGTGTCCATGATATTCTCATATTTCTGTAAATATTTTGTAGGGTCCACTTCTTATGTTATATCTTCAATAATTATCTCCCCTTTGTCTACAGTTAGATCAATTGGCTCTACATTGGTAGTCATTTCTTTTACTTGATTACTCATGCTTCCTTGTTGAATTGTTTTTGTCTCTTCATGCTTAGTGTTATCTAACTTGTATATTTTTCTCCACTTTATTATTTTCTCCTTTTCTACAAATTCCATATCTCCATTCATTATCCTGAGTGCTCTTCCCTTGACAATGAATTCTTTAAAATATATCTTCAATGCTTCTTTGATTTCTGATGGTGCTAGGTCAGGAATAGTGTGAACTAATGACCTTTCTCTCATTTTTTTTTTAGCATTCATAGCATACTTCTATCTAGCAGAAATTTTATCATACAACTCTTGTGGTATGTGATTACCAATTTCAATTGGTGTGACTCTATAGTTCACTAGTGTTTCTACCATAGCATCTTTGATTTTCTTCTTGTCTTCCTCATTTATTTTCTCATACTTAGTCAACCTGAAACCTAAAAATCCTCTAGATTTCTTTACTGATTCAAGAAAGTCATCTAGACTATTTGGTACATTAGAAAAACTTTCTATAGGTATATACTTATTTTCCTTTTCAGATTCTGTGTCACTTCCCTTTCCAATATTTATTCTTCTTTCAGTGTGTACAACTTTCCTTCCTCCTCTAGTTCTTGCATATGTTCTACCTTTTGGTTGAACTATCTCAGTTTCAGCCTTCTCTTTTACTTGTATAGAGTACCTGGTGTTTCTTTTTGTTCTAGTAGTACATGGTGAGGATACTATTTCCAGTTTCTTATCAAATACAATAATATCTTTGGCATTACCAATTTCATCTTCTCCTAGAGTCTTTGATCGATTGTCAATCATCTTCTTTGTTTTGCTTATTGCCTTAGGTATAAAAATGTTTTCTTTTCTGTTCTCTTTTACTTCCTCATAAGTGCCATATCTCAGAGCTTTAGGATTAATGGGATTTTCTAGTAGAGATTCTATCTATTTTGAGGCTTCATCAATATTCATCTCATATCCCATAGGTTCTATCCATTCTTCTCTCAGTTCAACTGCCTTTGCTAAACATTCATCAGTGTCAACTTTTAAAAAAATATTGTCTTGATATTTTGCAATCAATTGTGGTGGTATTTTGTACCTTTTGTGCATTATAGCTTGAAACTTTTTAAAATAATCAGCCATTATAGTGTCAAAGTTTTCACCTAAACTTTGTATGCACTCCTTGATATGATATATGATAGGTATGTCTTTCTTCCATACTATATCACCAATCAAAGGGAAAGAGTTATAAAAATAGAAGAATATGCATACCAATATTGAGCTAAACTTCACATTATTTTTCTTTTCCTTTTGAATAGTATTCATGTTATCATCTAGTTGCTTCAACAAAATCTCACAAACATTAATTTTCAGTCCCTTCTTCACAATTTTGTATGCTAATTCCACAGCACTACAAGGTACATTTTCCACTTTGGACAATTGAAATACTCAGTATGATAGAATGTTGCATATATACCTCAGCTCAAAAGTCTTCAAAAGTATATGTCTACATTCCTTTTCCATCCCATGTTGCCTTTGTAAACTCAGTAAGTTTACCTCTTTCAATTTATTTCACGGCCTTGGGTCTATCACCAATAGGTAATCTAGTAATGAAATTTAGAACATCTTTCATAATTTTGATTGGCTCATCCAACCACATGGTCTGCATGTGTACTCGACTGAGTACCATTCTCACGCATTTGAGTTTGAATGCCCTTGGTAGGTTCATTATGTGGGTCAAATGCTTCACTTCCAAGTGAGTGTGCTCATCCTTCAATTTCTTGTTTGCATATAATTTACTGAATGATGCATCAATTTCTTCTTGACAAAGATCTTAAATCTTGCAATTTATAAAAGTACGCACATCATCACTCAGAATTACTCATGGAGGGATTGATGATAATTCTCCCTTCATATATTTTTTTTATGCTATCACTGGGGGCATCTTGTTCTTAGTAGTAACAAATTTTGTATCCTTAACAAGTGTGGATCTCTGGAATCTCGATGCCATATCTTCTCAAGAAAGGTTAAATATGAACCAGGACACACTTGACTAGATATTACTTCACAAATGTAGCTCAGTAATATAAATTAGCTAGAAATTCTCTCAAAATTCTCTTAAATGATTCATAAATACCTTCTTGTATCATTCAGTGGATGCCATAAATGATCACCTACAATGTGCTCTAATGCTCTCGTAAATGGTAAGTTCAAATGAACTACAAACTAAGATTTCCCTCGATTAGGATTTGCAATGGCTATTAGGTTTTGCAATAAATTCTTTGCCAAGTTTGTTTTTTCTTATTCACCAACTATATAGTGATGTTGCTTAACCGAATAAAACAAAATAATTATACACAATACTTCAAACTTACAATTTATCCAGATTCATCTTAATATGCTAATATGGATCTCAAATCTAATACTTTGAAATTGAAATAAGATTTTCAATAGGTTTTCAATCCCTACATACCTCTCACCAATTAGGTGGAGCTCGGTGCAACCAACTTGGTAGAGATGGTGCAGTTTGTGCTTCTGAATGATGTCCCTTCATCCTGAGTCTTTTTCCTCTAGGTTTTGTGCATTTGTTCTTGGATTTCCTCAGTAGTAGTAGGATATTTTATTTCAGATTCATCTTTTCTCGGTGCATCACCTCGGTCTCTGCAATTCCTCGCAAGGTGTCATACCTTATGATAGTGAAAACATGCCATGCCAGGATTTCTCCCAGATCTTTTGTTGTTCCTTTTGCGCATCAACATGCAGTTTGCAACAATGTGTCATTACCTTCCATAGGATAAAAATCAGATTCTTGTGTTATAGTCCCATGGTATAGAAATATTTTTCTCAGTTGGTTTTAGAATTCTCTCGGTTAGGCTTCCAATTTTCATTACTATTCTTTATTCTGCATTTTTCAGCTTTGTGTCCAAACTTGTTACAATTATTGCAGTAACCATCAAACTTAGGTTTCCTTGTATTGTTGACCAAATTAGTCCTGCATTCAAATTCTTGATGTCCATACCTATTGCATATAAAACAATAACCATCAAACTTAGGTATAGGCGGTGAATTACCTTTCCTACTCCTGCAGACATTAGCAGTATGTCCATGTTTCCCATAGTAATTGCAACTTGGCTTCTTTTGTCTCAGTGGGGATGTAGTAATTTCATCTCTTTGTAATTTAGATTATTCTCTTTTCTCGATGGTTTTTTCCTCTTTGTATCCAATGCCTTTTTTGTCATTTCTTTGTTTCTGATTCTTGAATTGTTGATCCAAAGAGTTCAGTGCTTCATTTATTTTCAATATTGCATTTGCATCTTTCTCAGCTTTCAATATTTGTTCCATTCTTTCAATTTAAGCTTTTAATGCTTGATTTTCAAATTCATTTTTGGTGTTGTCTTGATTTTCACCCAGAATTTGATTTTCCATGTCGTAGTGAACTTGTTTCATTCTCATGATCTCATTATCTTTTTCCAATAGTGGTGCGGGAGCACCCTAAGGTCTTTACGTAGATCTCTAAACATTTTGGCTTGTAGTTTGGTTTGGAAAACCATCCATGAATAAGGACTAATCTATAAAGTCCCTAGTGTGTTTTGAGGTGTGATTAGAGTTAGGAAAGATTAGGGTTTTTATGTTGTTCAGTCTAGTTGATTCTAGGGGTCTAGAACCTAGAAGTCAACTCAAAAGTCAAAGGGTTGACCAAAGTCCCAAAGTGGGAAGATTTTTTAATTTTTTAATTTTATTAAGTTGTTTGAGGTTAATTGGTAAGGTTTGGAACCAATTAGGACCCTCAAAGTGGAGAAAGTGACATTTTGACAAAAGTTGTCAAAGTTGTCATGACAACTTTTAAAGTTGTGATGACAACATTTCCTAGATTTTAGGAATCGGATCTTATGATGCCCAAATCCCAACCAGGGGGTCTAGATAGGTGAGATGGAAGTATATAAGTTTATTTCAACCCTAATATGATAGTTGGAATTCATATTGTACGGACTAGTGTTTGAGAACAACCAATTTGCAGTGTAATTAAGCTATAGAGCCATCATCCATCACTTTTATGGATTGAATGGATTGAATGAAGGCATAAATAGTGTTTGAAATGTAATTTTTGAGTTCTCTATGGAATTATATTAGGTATTATTTCTTTCTGGTTAGCTTTTGTTTAAATTCTTCCATTCTGTGAGTTCACTGGCCAGTTTTGGTCCAGTCATGTAAAGAATGGCTTTTCTTGGTGTTCTTGTGGTTCAAAATCCATGACCACTTCAAATCCATTAGATCCTTGTATATAATTTTTAGATATGTCTTGTGGAGTGTGTGTGTGTGTGTGTGTGCAGGGGAAGCTTGAGAACAATCAGGCCTTAGGCGAGTACTAGCTATTTTGGCTAGGGTAACAAAATAGTGCAGAGGCAATGGAGATTGTAGAGTGATTGGTATGTGCCAATAAAGGATAGAGGAGTGTAGGGGAATGAAGTGTAGAAATTTTTATGGAAGAAGAAGTTCTGAGGAACCCATTTGATCAGTTAAAGAAGCCAAAGAAACCAGACCAGTCGTCATGCCCTAAAAACCCTTATTTTTAGGGGTTTGGGTAAAGTCCATTGTATGGACAAGATAGGAATTATAGACCTATAAAATATTGAAGGGGAGGAAAAACCCACAAAGAATATGAAATTTTTTTCTAGGGGTGTTAAGGGGTTTTAGGAAGAAAATCACCTTTTCAGTGATTAGGATGGCTAATAGCCATAAAAGGGCTACAAGGCCTAAAAGGCTAGTAATTTGGAACTCGATTGGGAAATGGATGAAAGATCTACAAAATTGGATCCATAGGGGTTGGGATAGGCCTAAGAGGAGTCACGAAACCAATCCATAAGAACTTGACACCATTTGGGGTGTTAGGTGATCAGGGAAACCATGAAAGAATAGAGCTATGGAGAAGGGTTTAGTGAAGTGTTTGAAGTTGGTGGAGAGCTCCTAGTGTGTTAGGGGATCAGAGAGGCATCCTCTAGTTAGGGTAGCAATAGAGACCCTAAAATAAGACCAAGAGAAAGGTCTTAGAGAGAGCTAGAAGTATCTAAGAGAGGAGATCCCCATAAAATTAGTATCAGAGCCATGTTAAAAGGCTTGGGAGTGAATTAGTGCATGTCAGAGTGGAGTGAATCTATAGGTGAGAACATCATGGTGACCAATGCAGATTTGGCCAAGTATTTTTTGGAGTAACAAATCAATAATAGGCTTCTTGAAGAAGCAATGCAGGAAATGAAGATCAAGATGGCCGAAGTGGTAGAAACTGCCAACAAGTTGAGAGAAGAAATGCATGAAGGGATAGATAAAGGAAAGAAGCTAGTAGAAGAGGAGGTAGAACCAAAGCCTGACCCTCCTCTATCTGAGGAACCATTCCTCAAAGCACTCAAGGCATTGAGTGGGAAGGCTCTAGAAGGAATACCAGTATTCTCTAGTAAGATGGACACTGAAATGATTATGGAATGGCTTGAAGGGATAGAGAATCACTTTGAGTGTGATGGGATTACAGAATCACAAAAGGTGAAGATATCCAAGTCAAGGCTAAGAGGGAAAGCACTCACATGGTAGAATTTCTTGCAAGAAGAAAGAGAGAAGGAGGGAAAGAAGCCCATAGAAAATTGGACAATAATGGTTGAAAAGGTGAAGGAGAATTACCTTCCAGAAGATTACGGCATTCAACTGCATAAGAAAAGGCAGAACCTTAGGCAAAAGGACCTAGATGTGCCAGCCTATACCAAAGAATTTCAAAAACTTTGTCTTAGATCAAGAATCCAGGAGACAGAGAGTATCAAAGTTGCAAGATACCTTAATGGATTAAGGTGGAACATTCAAGAGGAACTTAGTCTCTTTACCCTGACTTCCATTCGTAGTTGTTTTCAAATGGCTTTGAAAGTGGAAGAGAAACACAAGAAGAGGCGGTATTCTAGCTCCAAAGGTAGAGGAAGGGGTAGAGACAATAGAGGTGGCCATAGAGGAGGTTCAAGTGGAAGAGGCAGTGATAGTAGAGGACAAAGTGACTCTAGATATTTAGACAAAGGACAAGAAACAAGCAGTAGGGGTGGATACAATAATAGGGGAAGAAGTTCTTACAACAGTGGCAGAGGAAGATCAGGAGGTTTTCAGAGAAGCTCTCACATTTCTTCCATGAAATGCTACAATTGTGGATAGATGGGGCATCTTTCATATAGGTGTCTAGATAAACCAGCATCCTCACATGGGGAGAAGAAGATAGCTTATGTCCAAGAAGAAGATTGCTCTAAACAATTAGAGGTGAGTCTAGATTTAGAGAAAGGAGAACACCTTATGTTGAGAAGAATACTAATCAAGAAACCCACCAAAGATGAGCACAAGTAGAGGAGGGCTCTTTTCAGAGTGAAGTGCAAGATATTGGGGAAAGTGTGCAAGGTGATCATTGATTCAGGGTCAACAGATAATGTCATATCTAAGGAGGCAGTAGAGAAGTTGAAGCTCACCAAAATCCCACATGTGTGTCCCTATAAAGTTACATGGTTGAAGAAGGGTCAAAACATCTTGGTGAATGAACAAGTTTGGGTAGACTTTGCCATTGGAAAGTATCAGGATAGGATACTATGTGATGTGTTGCCAATGGATGCTTGCCATCTGTTGCTTGATAGACCATGGCAGTATGATAGAGAAGTTGTCCATAATGGGAAAGATAACAAGTACTCCTTTAAGAAAAATGGGGTAACTCTCAAAATACAGTCTTTAATAGAAGAAGACATAGTGAAGAAGGCAGAATCTAGTGCCATGTTTATGAATAGAAAATAATTCATAAGGGATATGAAAGATGATGAAGTTGGCTATGCAATCTTGTTAAAGCCAAAGGAGGAGGAGACTCATAAGCAAGCACCTATTCCAAAAGAGGTGAGAGAACTCTTGGATCAGTTCAAGGATATAATTTGTGAAGGTACACTAGCTTCACTACCACTAAAGAGGGAGATAAGTCATCAAATTGACTTCATACCAAGAGCATCCTTGCCAAACAAAGCTGCATACAAGATGACACCAGAGAAAAACAAGGAGATATCTAGGTAGGTGCAAGAGTTGTTGGATCAAGGATTGATTAGAAAAAGCATGAAGCCTTGTGTTGTCCCAGTGGTATTGGCTCCTAAGAAGGGAGGTAAGTGGAGGATGTGTACTGATTCTAGGGCAATAAATAGGATAACTATCAGGTATAAATTTCCAATTCCTAGAATAGAAGACTTGATGGATTGCTTGGGGGTGCTAAGTACTTCTCTAAAATTGACTTGAAGAGTGGGTACTATCAAATTAGAATGAAGGAAGGTGATGATTGGAATTCTACATTTAAGGCTACAGAGGGGTTGTATGAATGGTTAGTTATGCCCTTTGGGCTTACCAATGCACCAAGCACCTTTATGATGGTGAAGAATAAGGTCTTGAAGGACTATATAGGAGTTTTTGTAGTTGTCTATTTAGATGAAATCATCATATTCAGTAAAACCAAAGAGGATCGTATGAAACACTTGGAGTTAGTGTTCAAGAAGTTGTAGGAGGAGAAACTCACCATAAATCTTGAGAAGAGTGAGTTCATGAGAGAAGAGTTAGTCTACCTTGGCTTTGTAATTTCCAAGGGTGATTTGAAAATGGATAAAGAGAAAGTAGAGGCTATATTGAAATGGCCTAATCTTAAGGTAGGGATAGAAGTTAGGAGCTTCCATGGGTTAGCCTAATTATATAGGAATTTCATTAGGAGGTTCAATGAGATCTGTGCTTCAGTCCTAGAGACTATAAAAGGAGGATTGAAAACAAAGTTTGTGTGGACCAAGGAAGCTAATGAGGGGTTTGAGAGGTTGAAGAAGGAAGTGCCTACTCATCCTATATTTTTGTTAAGTGTCTTTGACAAACCATTCACTATGGAGTGTGATGCAAGTAGCATTGCAGTAGGAGTTGTCCTAAGCAAAGAAGGCAGGCATGTGGCTTTTTTCAGTGAAAGACTAAATGAGGCTAAGTCTAGGTACTCTTCCTATGAATTGGAGCTATATGCTCTTGTGTAAGCCTTAAAGAAGTGGAGGCATTATCTATTTCCTAAATATTTTGTTGTCTTTACAGATAACCAAGCATTGAGTTACATAAACACTCAAGCCAAGCTTAGCTTGAGGCACATAAAATGGATGGAGTTCCTACAATCATATACTTTCACTATAAAACATAAGAAGGGGGTGAAAAACAATGTTGCAGATGCCCTTAGTAGGAGACTACTCACCATCAAAGAGATTTAGTTGCAAATTATAGGAGTTGAAGTTTTCAAAGACCTATATGAGGGAGATTCATATTTCTCATAGATTTACAAAGTGTGCAAAGATTTTGAGAATCACTTTCATAGTGAGTTTGCAGAGTATACATTTCATAATGGGTTTCTATTCAAAGGCAGTCAAATTTGTGTTCCAAAAGATTCAATGAGGGAGAACCTCATCCATGAGAAACATAATGGGAGCCTAAGTGGACACTTTGGACTAAATAGGACATTGGACTTAGTGGAGAGGTTCTATTGGTGGCCAAAGATGCAGAAGGAAGTGAGAAAATATGTGGAGCAGTGTGGCATATGTCAGAAGGCTAAAGGAACTTCATCAAATGTAGGGATTTACTAACCATTACCCATCCCAAGTAGACTGTGAGTGCATAAGTATGGACTTCATAGTGGGGTTATCTAGGACTCCAACTGGTTTAGACAGTGTGTTTGTAGTGGTAGATAGGTTTAGTAAAATGAGCCAATTCATACCATGAAAAATTACACATGATGCCAACCATATTCCCTACTTGTTCTTCAAGGAAATAGTGAGGATTCATGGCCTACCAATGAGCATTATTGCAGACAGGGATGTGAAGTTCATGGGTCACTTTTGGAAGACCCTATGGAAGAGACTAGGTAAAAACTTATCCCATGGATCTGCCTATCATCCTCAAATGGATGGGAAGGCTAAAGTAATCAATAGAGTTCTTGGTAAATTTCTTAGATGTCTGACAAAGGAATATGGACAAGGATGGGAGCAAGTTATTCCATAAGCAAAATTTTCCTATAATGATAGCACAAATAGCACTACAGGAAAAATTCCATTTGAGATTGTGTATGGGGCACATCCAAGGGGTGTGATGGGCTCAGAGACCTCAAACGGTATGAGGGAGTTAGTGGGCATGCTAATGAATTTGTACAATCAATGAAGGAAGTGCATGAACAAGTGCAAAAGACCTTAATGGAGGCCAATCAGAAATTGAAGGCAAAAATAGATGAGGGAAGAAGAGATTTGCAGTTTGAAGTGGGAGAGTTAGTAATGGTGTTCCTGAATAAGGCAAGACTATAAAAGGGTATACCTAGTAAGCTACAGATGAAATGAATTGGACATTGCAAGATATTCACTAAGTATGGGCCTAATGATTATAAGGTGGAGTTGCCCTAGGAGATGTCAATTTCTCCAATCTTCAATGTGAAAGATTTGATTAAATATAAGGGGCTAGATATGGATGAGTTTTAGTATGGTACAGAGGTGCATAAGGATATGGGAGAGTTCAAGACTCTTGAACAAGTCAAGCAACAAGTGGAAAGGATATTGGATTCAAGGGTGAAGAAGAAGATAAGACATAAAGTCTATATGGAGCATCTAGTGAAGTGGAGATAGAAGCCAGAGTTAGAAGCCACTTAGATAGCTTAGAGTGACTTCAAGAAGCATGGAATCAGTGAGGAGTTCCTCACACCACAGGTACCTTAATTTTCTTATTGCAAGGAGAGGATGGTGCAGGAGCACCCTAAGGTATTTAGGTAGATCTCTAGACATTTTGGCTTGTAGGTTGGTTTTTCCAACCATCCATGAATAAGGACTCATCTATAAATTCCCTATTGTGTTTTGAGGTGTGATTAGAGTTAGGAAAGATTAGGGTTTGTATGTTGTTGAGTCTAGTTGATTCTAGGGGTCTAGAACCTAGAAGTCAACTCAAAAGTCAAAGGGTTGACCAAAGTCCCAAAGT
>MU227208.1:3484526-3519301 GCA_018584345.1 Thuja plicata
CAATTGGTAAGGTTTGGAACCAATTAGGACCCTCAAAGTTGAGAAAGTGACATTTTGACAAAAGTTGTCAAAGTTGTCATGACAACATTTCCTAGATTTTAGGAATCGGCTCTTATGATGCCCAAATACAAACCAAAGGGTCTATATAGGTGAGATGGAAGTATATAATGTTATTTTAACCCTAATTTGATAGTTGGAATTCATATTGTACGGACTGGTGTTTGAGAACAACCAATTTGTAGCGTAATTAAGCTACAGAGCCATCATCCATCACTTTTATGGATTGAATGAAAGCATAGATAGTGTTTGAAATTTAATTTTTGAGTTCTTTGTGTCATTATATTAGGTATTAGTTCTTTCTGGTTAGATTGTGTTTAAATTCTTGCATTTTGTGAGTTCACTGGCCAGTTTTGGTCCAGTCATGTAAAGAATGGCTTTTCTTGGTTTTCCCATGGTTAAAAATCCATGACCACTTGGAATCCATTAGATCCTTGTATATAAATTTTATATATGTCTTTTGGAGTGTGTGTGTGTAGGGGAAGCTTGAGAACAATTAGGCCCTAGGTGAGTACTAGCTATTCTGGCTAGGGTAACTGAACAGTGCAAAGGCAATGGAGATTGCAGAGTGATTGGTATGTTCCAATCAAGGATAGAGGAGTGTAGGGGAATGAAGTTAAGACCTTTTTAAGGAAGGAGAAGTTATGATTAACCCATTTGATCAGTTAAAGAATCCTAAGAAACTAGACCAGTCTTCATGCCCTAGAAACCCTTATTTTTAGGGGTTTGGTGAAAGTCCATTGTACAGACAAGATAGGAATCAGAGACCTATAAAATCTTTAAGGGGAGGAAAAACCCACAAATAATATGCAATTTTTTTCTAGGGGTTTTAAGGGTTTTTAGGAATAAAATCACCTTTTCAATGATTAGGAGGGCTAATAGGCCTAAAAGGCTAGTAATTTGGAACTCGACTGGGAAATGGATGAAATATCCACAAAATTGGATACATAGGGGTTGGGATAGATCTAAGAGGAGTCAAGAAACCAATCCACAAGAAGTTGACACCATTTGGGGTGTTAGGTGATTAGGGAAACCATGAAAGAATAGAGCTATGGAGAAGGGTTTAGTGAAGTGTTTGAAGTTGGTGGAGAGCTCCTAGTGTGTTAGGGGATCAGAGAGGCATCCTCTAGTTAGGGTAGAAATAGAGACCCTAAAAGAAGACCAAGAGAAAGGTCTTAGAGAGATCTAGAAGGCTCTAGGAGAGGATCTCCCCATCAAGTAGCTTCAACTCAACTTGTCTTTTATCATCTTCCGCCATTTTCTTTTCATCTTCAATAGTATTTTCTCCCTCAATCAACTTGGTCATCCTTATCATGTTGGTTTCAAGATCTATCTTAATTAGGTCCAATTTCTTGGTAAGTGTATCATTCTTCTCTAGTAATTCTTTTATAGTTGTTTTAGATTCATCAGTAAAATTGTCTTCAGATGGTGTTTCAAGTGTATCAAATTATTCTTGTGTAACCTTTAGTTCATCATAAATTCTTAGTATAACCCTTAGAGATCTTTCAAATTTATTCTTCAAATCAATGATTAACTCTCTTGCACCTTCCAATTCAGATTCAAGACCATCAAGTCTTTTATAGTGCCTAAAACTTTCCATGACTAGGATCTTTAACTCTCAAGTGGTCAAACCCTATAGCTAAAGATTATTAGCTCTGATACCAATTGTTGGAATAATGTATGGAAATTAAGGACTGATAGGGAAGGGGTGAATTAGTACTTATAAAACTTTAATCTTAATACCTTAACTGATTAACCATAAACTTGGTGTTCTTTGTTTATCGACTCCATTGCATTGAAATGAAAGTAATGTAAAGTATGTAATTCAAAATATTAAAACCATAACAAATAAACTCATAACACAGTGATTTGGTTACACATAAATCCTTGGTTAGAGGACAAAACTATAGTGGGGAGGACACCCACAACTTTCACTAAAATTGCAGTATGAAAGGTTGCTCGGTTAGAACTACAAAGGTTTGCTACTTCTGATAGCTTACTTGGTTAAGAGTATACAAGACTTATTAGGTCTACCTGATTAGAGGATTTTACAATCTTTACACTTAGAGATGTACCCAATTAAAGGATTTACAATAACAAGATCTGTTAGGATCTACCCAGTGTTGGTATTTAACCTTCACAATATAATAGTACTTAAACTATGAAATGTCAGTTATACTTTGCATCAAATAAAAATGATGATTCAGACTCTATGTGATCTGATATGTGTTACCTTAATTCTGATCTCTTTAACACTTCATTGTTCTGCTATGTTGTAGCTAAACCTGCTCGGTATTTCTCTACTTTGTGTTGTTCTCCCTCAATAATTCAATAATAGCATTAATTCCTTCATTAACAACATTCACAAAAACATTAACTCATAATGTATCCTTTATAAATATTAAGTTTTAACCTCTTAATATTGTGAGTTAGTTGGCAAATGATTATCCTGAATTGTTCAATCTTAGTTCTTACTTGATGAACATATCACTTTTACCTTAGTACTTGGTGTTCTGCTTGGAAATACAAAACTCCCATTAACCATTTGATTTGTGCCTTAGATCTTCATCTTGATTTATCTCTATTGTTGATCTTGTAACCTACTGTTATTAATACTTGTATCAATGTAATTAATGTTGTAACAATGCATTAAATGTGTCCTTATCACTTTTTGAATTAACTGCCTGACTCGGTTACCTATTCTTTTTGACACAGTTGTGTGATCTCTCAGTTCTCGGTAACTAGAAACTCGGTGTAGTATAATCACTTGGTAACAAAATGTGCTTGGTATACTTAGTTCTCAATTCTTTTCTTCACCGAATACATAATACTTTATGTCTTGATAGACTACCTCGGTGTGTATTACCTACTAGTCCTTTATAAGACTTTCTCCATTCATTGACTATGGTCTCCATGAACTGTGACTTTGAAAAAACTAATGATAACAAAAATAACTTACAGAGGTAACAGAACCTCCCATTTTTCATCTGACATAGTCGGTGCCTACCTTGCTTTTCCACCCAATGGTAATTAAATGTGTTACTCAAATGATGGAGATGATGATGAAGACCAGGATCAGAGTTATACAAGATTGTAGAAAGGATTAGCTCATTTGTTAGTTTGTCATTGATGTCAAGCAATTGATTTCTGGTTCATATTAAATTTCTATATCTTTAAGATTTGATTTAATTGGGCAATAGATAAAGATCAGACAATGTTAAGTTCATCTTGAGATAATTGGTTTCTACTTTATCAAGTCGCTAAAGTATATTGGTAAAGGTGATAAGACTAAAGGAGTTAAGTGACCGAGTAGAAGAAATCTGTCGGTAAAGGGTTATGTAAGTCGGTCATGACACCAAGACGTTGAAGAATTGAGCAGTGCATGTTAGTCACTGAATTGAGATTTAGTTGTCAAGCACACTAGATGTTAGAAACAAGGATAAGAACACATTTATGTTGGGATAATGCAGAGGTGTGTACTAAGAGGGAAGGGGTGAATCAGTACCCTTAAAAACTTTTAATCAATTATTTGTAGCCTATTGTTCTTCAATAACCGACTGAGTAGATTGCATACACCAAACATATAGTATCACTGCTAAAATGTAAATGCATGTAAAGTAAAAAATACACATACATGAAATTAAGTACTCATGACACTAGTATTTTGGTATCGCAGAAAAACCCTCTTAGAAGGTAAAAATAGCGGTGGGGATGAGACCCACAAAACTTCACTACTGCAAAAATTAGCCTGTTATAGCTTACAAAGAATGATCACTTCTAATGATCTTACCCTATTAAGAGTAATAATGAGATCAATTAGATCTACCTTGTGAGAGGATTTGGAAACACAAAGTATGTGTGCACTCGGTTAAGATATTTACAAGAAGGAGGTTAAGTCTTCTGTAATAAGAGATTTTGGGGGTCTATTACAATTGTTAGAGAGTAACAGAAATGTGATCTGAACATATACAATCTCAATATTAATGATATAGATCCATTAAGTACATACAAAACATATCACCTCAATATGAATGATAATACCTTGTGCTTTGGGGTTTTCAATATAGTCTCTATCCTTAAAACCCTTGTCTGATCTCTGATGTCTGTAGTATGGTGGCTACTTGATCATTGCTTGATCAACATACATTACAAAATGACATCTATACATTTATATATCAAACTCTATAACCTAATTAGGGCTTTACAATTACATCTTGAACCTAAGATCAATGGTGTACATAATTTACCTTGATCATCTAAACATAGGAGATATAAACAATTAATGATGTAATCAATAATTAATGTTCTCCTTGATCATGTAAACCGTTATCTAGGTCGGAAAAAAGTTGTAACATAGAATGATGTGCCATAAAAAAAAATTAGGTGGCCTCTGGTCCACCCAGTTAATGTTTTTTCTCGGTGCTCGGTGTAATCTGTGTATCTTGATTATACTATTGTTCGGTTATACTATGTATCTCGGTGTTGTCTACTGCTTGGTATAGTCTATTTGTTCAGCTATCACTGCACTTAGTTAACTCTGGGATATTAGGATGGGAATTCTTCAAATTTTCAAGTATCTTCTCACACTCATCTTTTAAATACTCTATGGTTAATAGATTTAAATTTAACTGAGCATGCATATCATATATGCTTTCTGTCACTGACAATTATATAGTGACAATCAGGTTCTTTGCCAATGTCACATGTTTTTGCATCATTACCAAATGTAGTAGTAATTTTTCCTAGAGCTCAGTTACTTGTTCTCTGATTTTATCTTCTTCTTTCTTCAAGTCTAGTCTCAACCGCTGGATTTGAAGTACCTTGTTGTAATGCATCTACAATGCATGTTTCTCTCTTGATAGACTATTGGCACTATCTTTTAGATGTTGATCGATCTTCTTTATATTTTCACTAATCTCGGTAGTTAAGTGGTCTAGAGTGCATAACTATTGTAAAATTGTAATGGCTTCAGATATGATAGTTTCTATTCCATTCACAAATTTAGACAGAGTTACCTTGTGTACTGCTACTACCTGGCTGATTTTCTTAATGACCTTGTATTGTATCTTCTTCTCAGCTCGATCTTCCAATTTTTTCTCAGCATCAATGTCAGGTTTTTTAATTCCCTCGGTGTGTAGTGCAAGTTGATCAATGATGGGATTTGACTCATTGATATCTAAGTCAGGAACAACTTGTTGTAGAATCTCCTTGGCGGCTTCTAAGACTTGTGCATTCTTATGTTCTTTCCTTAACTTATCCTGTGCTACTTTCCTGGTGCATAATTCACCATATTTATTCAATGTTTCTAGATTGAGTGTCCTTGGATCCCATGCTAGAATATCTATGATTTTATCTAAAGTGACTATGTCCTTGTTTCCTTTCTTCTTCTTCTTTTTCTTTCCTTAGACACTAGATGAAGGAGATAAAGTTAATGCCAATTAAGCCTTTTTCTCAGGTTCACACTTTGCTTGCTCGGTACTCGGTGTGATGACTTGGTGAGGTGCCTCAGTACCAAAATTTGTATCTATAGTAGGAGTGTCTACTGTATTATCTATGTTTTCTATATTATCTTCAACTTTTGTTTCTGCATCAGTGGTATCTTTTGGTGCATCACCTTCTATTGTTCCAGCACTATGCTCAGTCTGTGTACCTTTCTGATCACCCTTGTCTTCATTTATATCGATAACCTATGCGGGTGTCTTGTACTTCTATGCTTCACTCTCTATTTCAATAGCTTGTACTAAAATAGGTAACTAACCTGGTACATTTACTTGGGAAAACTCTATTGTGGCTTGTTCATTTAGGGTCTCAATTGCTACGACTATCTCATCTTCTTTGGCTTTATCATCAGGGTCACCTTCAGTTATGTCATTTACTATGATCTAAGGGTGATTCATATTAGTCAATAGTTGAGGAATTCCATCTAATACATTGTCAAAATCTTCATCAGCAACATCTATTGGTTTTGTGCTCAGTCGATCTCCCTCAGTATTGACTGTGGATGCAATGTTTATTTCTTCCTTAGTTTCATTGACTTCCTCTAGTGAATTCAGTAGTTTATTCCATATTTGTGTGCTCTCAATATCCACTTCCTTCATATTTCCTTGCAAAATATTCAGTGTCCTTTCCTTCTTAGGAAATTTCATTGCATACTTTTGCATTAGATCATTTATCTGCTCAACTGTACAATAAGCCTTAATAATAGTAAGAGTTGCTTCTCTCATTTGTTTCTCAGTTTGAATTACATAGGACCATCTAGCTTATATCTTATCATATAACTTGGAAGGAAGATAAGAAGAAAATTCAACTGGAACTTGTTTAAAGTTGATCATCATACCTATGATTGCTTCTTCAAGTTTATCCTTATTCTCGGTAGTCAGATCAGAGTATGCATGTATCTTTGGATGTCCTAATCGTCTACTTGTTGGGATTTCCTCTACAATTTCATCAATAGTTTGACATGTCTTATTCTATACAAAATTGAATTGACCTAAATTGTCATCAGAATCATCCTTCTCATCTTTGTTCCTTACATATTTCTTCCTTTGTCTCGGTGCTAGATTCTTGGTAGTGCCCTTCTGTTTTCTTGTTTGATATGTGAACTTTGGTGAGGGTCTTATTATCTTTTCTACACCTTTCTTCAAAGGTTGGGAATCTATAGTCACTAATTGTGATCATTTCTATGGTGGAGACTCGGTCTTGATGCTTTTTTCCCTTTTGGCCTTAGGTTCCTTATCTTGTTCTTCATTTGATTTGGTGGCATCACCATTAAGTTCAAGTTCATCATCTTGACCGACTGAGGGCTACTCCTCGGTATCATCTATAGATTTGTCTAATTCTTTATCTGTTATATCAAATTTTATCTTCATTGTCTTTACAATCTTATTCTTTTTCCTTCCCATATTTTGTACTTATAGACCTATAGATATCCGGGTTTGGGATTCATTAAATGTGCCAAATCTCATGGCACATTTATCAATGGGATCATTCAACAATTTTTTAAAGGCCTCAAATGCAGTATCAACATCTAATTCATATTCTAATTGAGGTATCTATTTTGTCCTTGATTGTACTACCTTGATTAGAGTGGTGTCAGTGTCTACTACAAAACATATATAATATTTGTACTTATCTACCAATTGTAGTGTAATTCTAGTCCTCTTTTCCATCCTAGCCTTAAACTTAGCAAAATAGTCATTCATGACTGGTTCAAAATTTGTTCCTAAGCTTAAAATCATATTATTGATTTGCATTGTAATTGGTCAGTTGGACTTCCATTTAACTATATCAATGGATGGAAATAAATTCTATAGATATAAAAATGTGCGTAGTAGTAGTGAACCAAACTTACATGTATTTGACTATGTTGATATGATGGTCTTCATGTTTTCTTCAAATTGTCTCTACAACATGTTGGCGAGGTCATATTGTACTCCTTTCTTAACAATCTTATAGGTTATGTCTACAGGTCCATATGCTACATTGTTCAATCTGTTGGAATGGAATATCTTGTAGCCAATGATATATGCACTGAACCTCAGTTCAAGATCACCAATGCAGTTGATCTTCAAACCTCTACCGTCTCATTTGGCTCCTATTAACTTCTCTATTTCAGTTCTCGGTGAGTGCCTTAGGGCTTTGGATTTATCACATATGGGATACCCTTTCAAGATATGATTAACATCCTTAGTAATATTTTTGGGCTCATCAAGCCAGAGCTTTCCTTTGTGTAGTCTGCTCAGAAAAATTCGGATCCACTCGGTCTTGAATATGTTTGGGAAATTTAGGGCATTGGTTAACCCTTTAACCTCTAGATATTTATGTTCTTCTTTCAACTTCCCATCTATGCATAGTGACTAATAACTCAACATGAGTTCAAAATCCTTGATTTCACTTATTTTTTAGTGAATGTAGGCACACACGTCTTGGATTAACAAAACCCTAGGCAGGATCGATGAAAATGTGCCTTTGTCATCTGGTTGGGTTGTAACCTGTGGATGGATCTTATAATGCGGCTCTGTGTAAGTGGAGTTCTTCACCAAATCATTCTTTTTATCCTTCTCCATCTTGGCTTTCATGGTTCGAGATGTAGATGCCATGATTTCTGGTTTAGGGCTTGCGTAAAAGTGTTCAAATGACTTGGTAGTATCAGAATGTGCAATAACTAAGCTCTGTGTGCTCGAAATGTGCTTGAATCTCTGTAGAATGCTCCAAAATTCTCTACTGCAACTTTTCTCTCTTTTCTCTATTCTATTTTGTGATTGCAATGTGAAAAAATGACTTCACATTGATCAAACTTATAGTAAATGACTTATTGCGATGCAATAAATGTTCTTCACTAACCACTCAATGAACATGCATGATAATTGGTTAACACTATCAATGCTTCAGCTCATTGAGTATATCATATACTCAGTTTTCATAACAACTTGATTGTCTCTTCACATTTTTGCTGACTGACAGTTCTAACTTGGTACATATTAATCAACTCAACAAGATCAAAGTAATCAAAAATATAATACCATAGTTTATCTCTATTCATTTTGATTTGGAATTTGCACAATGAATATAGAAACTGATGTAAGATATAGCTTTGCAAAACATAGTTCCTTACCTGCTTATATTGATCAGTTGGAGATGATGGATCCACCTAATCCATTGGATGAGGTGTCACCGACTATTTTTCTTAGTCTTACATTATCATTTGATTTTCTCCTCCATATTTGATTTTTGATCCTTACAATTTCTTTGATTGTATTGCCATTTCCATAAGTATTTATTCGGTCTACATAATCTATGCTTAAGTGACTGACTTTGTGACAATCAGAGCATGTCATTCTAGAGTTTAACCAATTCCTAGACTTGGTTCATCATTGTCTCATACAATTTTCTACTATATGTCCATATTTACCACATGTTGTATAACTACTCCAAGTGTTATAATCCCATGTGTAAGCATTGCCTTGTCTTCTTGGTTGATTTGCGTTTTCTTTTCCTTTAGGCTTCTAGATTTTCTTTGTGTTCTTCATGCATGCTTGTGATGTAGGACCATGCATGTTGTAATTTTTATGGTATTTATCCATATATGGTTTCTTCTGTGGTTTTTTTAACTTGCATCTACACTCATGTGCTTGATGTCCATGCTTATTATAGTTATAGAAAATACCATTGAGTTTAGGAGGGTTTCTAGGAGTACCTTTTGCTTTGCTCCTGCAAACATTTAATGTGTGGCATGGTTTTCCACAGTGATGGAAAGAGGGATTCTTAGGCTTTGGACTTGAGTATGCATTCCTTTTTTAAGCTTGATTTAATGATTCTCCTTGCTCGGTATATCCTAATCCGGTATTGTTGTTTAGTCTTCTTTGATGGTTCATAAATTCATCCATTCTCTTAGTGATTTCTTCAGATCTCTTAATCACTTCATTATATTGTTCTAAAATCTTCACTTCATTTCTCAGTTTTTCATTTTCTTCTTTCAATACACCAATATCTTCTATTCTTTTTTCAAGTTCAGTATTCACTCGGTTTGCCTCATTATTCATAGAAACCACTTGATTGGTGATCTCAAAGTAATGTTCAGTAAGTCTCAGAATATCAGATTCTTTTTCTTGTAAATTTTCAATCATCCATCTTCTATCATCAATAGCCATGTTTCTATCTTGTTTGTCTTTCTTTTCATTGTTCAATACTTCAACCATTCTAACCATTTATGTATCTTGACCAATTTGTAGTGCTTTCAGTTGTTCAGCAAGTTGTTGATTGCTCTCAAATAGCTTTGATATAATTCCTTCAGATGCATCAGATATGCTACCAGATTCATATCCAGATGTGTCATATGGGTCATGAATCTCTTCTTCATGATAATCAATCTCACAACAGTGAAGTGCCATGTCCTTTCTCTTAATCAACATCTCCCTGAGTTTTTCTTTGGCTTCCTTGTACTGTTCGACATAGATCTACATCTGTAACTTCTAGTTTTCAATAGTTTTGTCAAGTGTATACATTTCCATTGTATAATCTTTTCTCTTTGGAGATTAAACCTTCAAAATAAGAGAACTAGCTTTGATACCAATTGTTGGGATAATGGAGAGGTGTGTACCGAGAGGGGAGGAGTGAATCAGTACCCTTAAAAACTTCTAATCAATTCTTTGTAACCTATTGTTCTTCAATAACTAACTGAGTAGATTGCATACACCAAACATATAGTATCACTGCTGAAATGTGAATTCATGTAATGTAAACAATACACATACATGAAATTAAGTACTCATAACACTAGTATTTTGGTATCACATAAAACCCCTGTTAGAAGGTAAAAACTGCAATGGGGATGAGACCCACAAAACTTCACTGCTGTAGAAATAAAGTAGCATGTTAAAGATTACAAAAATTGGTCACTTCTGATGATCTTACCCTATTAGGAGTAACAATGAGATCAATTATATCTACCTCATGATAGGATTTTGCAACACAAATTATTTGTGCACTCAATTAAGAGATTTACAAAAAGATGGTTAAGTCTACTCTGTTAAGAGATTTTAGGGGTTTATTACAATTTTAAGAGAGTAACAGAAATGTGATCTGAACATATACAATCTCAATATTGCTGATGCCGATCCATTAAGTAAATGAAAAACATATCACCTCAATATGAATGATAATACCTTCTACTCTTTTCTACTTGGTAGCCTTGCCTTAGTTCTGAAAACTATTTTTTGTAATATAGTCTCTATCCTTAAAACCCTTGTCTGATCTCTGATGTTTGTAGTATGGCAGCTACTTGATCATTGCTTGATCAACATACATTGAAAAATGACATCTACACATTTATATATCAAACTCTATCACCTAATTAGGTCTTTATAATTACATCCCTAACCTAAGATCAACGGTGTACATAATTTACCTTGATCATCTAAACATGGGAGATATAAACAATTAATGTTGTAAATCAATAATTAATGTTCTCCTCGATCGTGTAAACCCTTATCTACGTAGGAAAAAATTTGTTACATAGAATGGTGTTCCATAACAAACTTTTAGGTGGCATGTGGTCCACTCAGTTAATGTTTTCTCTCGATGCTCGGTGTAGTCTATGTATCTCGGTTATACTATTTAGCTTGGTTTTGTCTATTTCTTGGTATAGTCTTTCTATTCAGTTATCACTGCACTCGGTTAACTCTGGATATGATAAGTGTTCTCAATTAACTCTACACTTCAGTGATTATATTGACTGTCCTGTTTGTGACTCTGTTACCGACTCTCCTTTATGTCTTCTTGAATACTAATAAAAACTTCAATGCTCAATTGGAGTAACATTTTAATGGAAAGCCACAATGATCTAGAGGATTCCAAGAATAAAAAAGAATTTAGTTACAAGATATACGCATGGGAAAATTCAAGGAAGAGATCTATGGTACATATTAAGTGAGAAAAGTGAAGGTTTTATTTCCAAGAAAAGTGCAAGTTTTGAGGTGATACCAAAGCGGTTACCCATGTTTTAACCGAGTTTCAAGTTCACTGAATCAGTTCAAAAATATAATCTAACGGCTGAGAGTGATTGGAAAACCTAATCAAGGAGATTAAGAGGCAAAAAATAAAGTATATTTAAAGGATGAATTCAAATAAAAAAGGGTTGGCAAGTTGAAGTGCTACCGAGTGATGCAATGAAGACCAAAGAAGTGAAAAGTTGAGTATAGACTAGAGACAGATGAAGTATTGATGCTAGTATTCAGAAAGAGCAGATAAGAGATCTGATCAAGCTAGAGGTAACTGCAGTTTAATAGATCATTTTATACATTGCTGCTTATTTTCATTTGTAACAGCAAAATATCTTAACCGAGTGGACTTAACAGTCTTATTGCAAAATCTTTGAGAAAGGTGACATTCTAAAAGAGTGTTCAAATCCCTATCACCAGGCCACTCCTAACATGGTGAATATCTTAACGGCTCTGAGGTAAATCCCCTAACAGGGTCACATATAACAATGCATTTTGTAATCTTTAACAGGATAAGCTTTTAACCGAGCATACTTCAGAAGAGTATTTTCATCTGTGGGTGACAATTCCCATAAAGGTTTTTGCAAATTGTGTTTCCTCATTTAATCTGGTGTTAAATGTGTTGAATCTTTCATGTGCATGATATTTACTCTTTATGCAAGTTGTTGTTTGAGTTATTGAAGTTATTTGGTGATTCGGTTGTTGTTGTTGTTGTTTATCCTACCGAGTTGAATTAGAGTTGAATTGTAAAGTCTAAAGTATCATAAGTTTTTTTATTCACCCCCCCCCCCCCTCTGAGTAANAGTTTTTTTATTCCCCCCCCCCCCCCCTCTGAGTAATCCAACAATTGGTATCAGAGTTTGTTACTCTAAGAGACAAGTTTAAAAGACTTGAGTTAAAGATATGAAGATGTATAAGAGGGAGGCACCAAATTTGATTAAGGATAACTTCTCTACATGGAAAAATAGAATGAGGTTGCACCTATTTGGGATTGGAGAGTATGCACTATACTATCTTGACAAAGATTAGTCACCACCACCATTTGGACCTTTGACACTTGAGAAGATAAGAGAAAGAAGAGACCACACACAAGTGATGATTGAGATATAATCTACTCTCACCGATCTGGAGTTTAGTGACCTTAAAGATTGTGATACAACAAATTAGATGTGGGACAAGATTGAGTTGGTACATGGTGGAGATCAATATGTTTAGAAGGCAAAATTTGAAATCTTGAGAGGAAATTTTGACTCTATGAGAATGAAAGAAGGTGAAAATGTTTCACTATACAGTGCAAGATTGAAAGAGACTGTAAATGCTATAAGAGGTGTTGGAGGATATATAATTGAAGAAGATGTGACAATAATTTGTTGAGAACATTGTCACCGATGTATTCCATCCGATTATCTGCAATACAAGAACTGAGATCCATTCCTCAGATGACTATTTCACAGGATGCTACTATTGGTAAGTTGATTGCTTTTGAGCTTAATGATTTTGATAATAGTTTACTTGCTACTGCTATGATTGAGTTTGAATTTAAATCATCTTTGAAGATTGGAAGTTCTAGGGAGTCTAGATCGAGTGATGGTTATGCAAGTACTGCTAGTGAAATATTTTATAGTCGCAAGAGTGAGTTAGAAGAAATGTATGTTGAAGATGAAGAAAATGAAATAGACTTTGAATCTCTACTATCTAGAAGAATATAGAGAGGTAAAGGAAAGTACCGAGGTAAGATACCCTTGAAATATTTTAAATATAACAAGATTGGACACCTTGTTGCAAGATTCCCTGAGAATGAAAGTGGTGAGAAGAAAGACAATCGAGATGATAACAAAAGAGAAATTGGATTCTGGAGATTCTGAGACTACAAAAATAAAGGTGAGAAGTCATGTCATATTTCTAATGAAGGTTTAACCGATGATGATACAGATATTGATGATAGAGAGAAAGTTGTATATGTTGCTATCAAGGATAATTCTGATGAAGAAAAGAAAGAAGAAAAAGTCCTAATATCACATGTAAGCAAGAATGATACCTGAATTATAGACAATGGGTATTCACACCACATGACTAATGATACACTTAAGTTCACTAGTATGGAAGAACATGATGGAGGATATGTTAGACTCGGTAATGATGCTCCATATCATGCAAAAGGTAAAGGCTCTATAATTTTATTATAATACCATAGGTGATGATGTATATTGATTTGAAGGACTAAATTACGATTTGTTGAGTGTAGCACAACTAAACAATATAGGAAATTGATTAAAATTTTAGTATGGAAAGGTAAAATTATTTGATCAGAAAGGAAGTCTGCTTGCCATTGGAGAACAATATAAAGGTAACCTATTCTACCTTGATACATATACTAAGAGTTTTTTATATGATAAATTTGAGGATACATGGTTGTGGCATAAGAGGTTAAATGTCATGTAAATTTTGGCAATCAAATTAAAGTGAGCAAAAAGAATAGAGTAATAGGTCTACCAAGATTAGAGAAACTTGAGAATGTCATGTGCAAGGAATGTCAAGTTGGAAAAATGACTAAGTCAAGTTTTACAATTAAGTATTATGTTACACAAGGAATTTTGGACTTAGTGCACACTGACCTATGTGGACCAATGGGAACACAAAGCTACTATGGTGATAGATATTTCATTTTGTTTAGTGATGATTATTCTAGAATGATGTATGTCATGTTTTTTAAAGAAAAATCTGAAGCTTTTCAAAATTTTAAGTGGTACAAGGAAAGAGTTGAAAAGGAAACTGGATGAAAAATGAAGTGTTTGAGATCTAACAAAGGAGGAGAGTTTACTTCTGATGAGTTTACACTCTTCTGCAATGAACATAGAATAAAGAGACAAATTTTTTCATCGAGGACACCACAGAAGAAGTGTATAGCTGAAAGAAGAAATAGATCCATTGTAGATTGTGTGAGAACACTGATGATTGAGAAGGGTATTTCTCAAACTTATTGGAGAGAAGCTTTCAACACTGCTTCTACACTTAACCGAGTACAATTGAAGAAACATACACACAAGACACCATATGAGATTTGGTATGATCAAAAACCTAATGTGAGTTATTTCAAAGTATTTGGAAGTATATTCTATATTCTTAAAGATATTGGAGATGGTAAGTTTGATTCTAAAGGAGATGAAGGAATATTCTTATGATATTCTACAAAGAGCAAAGCTTAAAAATGTCTGAACAAATCTACTAACAAAATTGTGGAAAGTGAAAATGTGAGAATTGATGAATTTGAAGAGATAAATGATGAGGATGGAAAGAAGGAACTTGAAGATTATCCAAGATTTATATATGTCCAACCAGATGTTCCTGATACCTTACCAAAAGCAAAAATTGAGGAGGAAGTTGAACAGAGAGAACTACAACCAAATGATGGAAATGAATTTCTACTAATTATGGAGCCTATTGTAGCCAAGTATGTGAGGAGACACCACTCATCGAGTAAGATAATTGGAGAAAAGGATGCTGGAATTATGAAAAGAAGCAAGTTAAGAGACAATACATGCTTAATTTCTAAATTAGAACCAAGAAGAGTAAAGGATGCATTGGAGAATGAAGACTGGGTTAAAGCTATGAATGAAGAGTTAGATCAGATTATAAAGAATAAAAAATGGACTTTAGTACCGAGACTTAAAGATAAGAATGTCATTGGTACAAAGTGGATTTTAAGAAATAAATTGAATGAACATGGAGATGTAATCAGAAACAAAGAAAGACTAGTTTGAAAGGGGTATGCACAAGAAGAAGGAATTGACTATGGTGAAACTTGTGCACCTGTTGATAGATTAGGAGTTAGAATTCTACTAGCATATGCATCTTACAGAGGATTTTAAGTCTAACAGATCGATGTCAAGACTGCATATCTCAATGGTATTCTTGAAGAAAAAGTTTATATAGAAAAACTTGAAGGATTTGCTAAGAATACTAACAAGGACATGGTATGGAAACTACACAAGGCACTATATGGTTTGAAACAAGAACCCCAAGCTTGGTATGAAATATTAAATGTATATCTAATCAAGAATTGATTTCAAAGAACTAGTGATAGTAGTAATGTTTATCTGAAATGTGATAGTAAAAATAATATTTTGATTGCTGAGATATTTGTTGATGATATTATTTTTGGAGGAAATGACACATTATGCAGATCTTTTGTTGAAGAAATGAGAAAGGAATTTGAGATGTCCATGATAGGGGAGATAAAATTATTTCCTTGTCTATAGATTCAACAAGTAAAAGATGGGATCTATATTACACAATCAAAGTACATCAAGGAGATCCTAAAGACTTTTGGGATGGAAGACTCAAGACTGGTTGGAACACAGATGATCACTGGTTGCCAGTTATCAAAGGAAGATGAGTCAAAGGAAGTAAATGAGACACTCTACTGATCAATGATTGGTAAGCTACAATATGTTGTACATAGCAGACCTGATATAGCTCATGCAGTTGGTATTGTTGCAAGATTTTCTTCCAATCCAAAGGAATCACATATGTATGCAATTAAAGGGATATTTAGATATCTAAAAGGAACTGAAGATTTTGGTCTACTATACAAGAAAGGAGGAAATTTTGAATTGAAGGTCTATATTGATGTTGATTGGGCTGAAAACATTCATGACAAAAAAATTACAAGTGGAGGAGATTTATTTTTAAGAGAAATATTAGTAACATGGTTGAGTAAGAAGAAAATTTATATATCACAGTCTACTGCCGAGGCTGAATATGTTGTTGCAGATATGAATTGTGTAAACATTGTATCGGTCAAACAACTACTTGAAGGTATGCAAGAGGAGATTGTCAATCTAGTAACTATTTTTTGTGATAAACCAAGCGGTATAAACATATCAAAGAATCCGGTGATGCATTCTAAGACCAAGCACATCTCTATCAAGTATCATTACTTGAGAGAGCAAGTTCAATACAAGCACGTGATGTTGGAGTATGTGAACTCAAAGGAGAAATTAGCAGATATATTCACTAAGAAACTATCGAAGGATGATTTTGAGTATCTCTGAGGTAAATTAGGGTTCCTACTCCTATCCAACATTCACTAGAGCATGATGCATGATTCATCAATTCTAGGACTCAATAAAATATCTATTTTGTGAGTTGATGCTAAGTGTTCACACTTAAGGTGTTTCTAGAAGTTGTGTAAAGAAATTATGTATGCAATGAATTATCAGTACCTGCAAGGTATGATCCACTGCTTGAGATACTTTTCAAGAGTATGAACCTTTGGCATTTTTGTCAAAGAGGGAGAATGAATATTTGATGGATACAGAGATTGAGGGAGAATGACTGGTTGAAAGAACAAAAAGAGAGAGATTATGCATAAAGATGTTAAGAGAAAATGGACACATAGGGAGAACAAGATCAACACAGCTCTGAGGGAGTAAAGACTAAACAAAGATGTAAAAAGGAGATTGACAGTATTTCCATCATCAATTGGAAATGTTGACATCAATGCCAAAGAGGGAGATTGTTACTCACTTGATGGAGATGATGATGAAGACCGAGATCAGAGGTATAGAAGATTATAGAAAGGATTAGATCAATTTTTATTTTGTCATTGATGTCAACCAATTGATTTATGGTTCATATTGAATTTCCATATCTTTTAGAGTTGATTTAATTAGGCAATAGATAAAGATCAGACAATGATAAGTTCATCTTGAGATAATTGGTTTCTACTTTATCAAGTTGGTAAAGAAGATTAGGCAAGTGGGTAAGACTAAAGGAGTTAAGTTACCGAGTTGAAGAACTCTGTCGGTAAAGGGTTATGTAGTTTGGTTAGGATACCAAGACATTGAAGCACCGATAAGTGCATGTTAGTCATCGAATCGAGAGTTAGTTTCTGAGCATAACAGATGTTAGAAACAAGGATAAGAACACATTTGATGGTGAGCCATAGTGATCTGGAGGATTCCAAGAATAAAGAATAAGTTAGTTACAAGATCTACACATGGGAAAATTCAAGGAAGAGATCTATGCTATAGATTAAGCAACAAAAGTGAAGGTTTTATTTCCAAGAAAATTGCAAGTTCTGAGGTGATACCAAAGTGGTTAACCGTGTTTTAACTGAGTTTCAAGTTCACTGAATTAGTTCAAAAAGATAATCTAACGGCTGAGAGTGATTGAAGGAAAACCTAATCAAGGAGATTAAGAGGCAAAAAAAATCTATTTAAAGTATGAATTATAATAACAAAGGGCAGAAAAGTTGAAGTGTTGAAGTGTTATCGAGTGATGCAGTGAAGAGCAAAGAAGTGAAAATTTGAGTCTAGAGAAGAGGAAGATGAAGTATTGATGCTAGTTGTCAGAAAGAGAATAGAAGGGATTTGATCAAGCAAGAGGTAGTTGCAGATAAACAGATCATTTTAGACATTGTTTCTTATTTGCATTTGTAACAACAAAATCTCTTAACCGAGTGGACTTAACAACCTTATTGTAAAATCCTTGAGAAAGGTGACATTCTAAAAGATTTTTTGAAGCCCTCTAACTAGGCCACTCCTAACAGGGTGAAGATCTTAATGGGTCTGAGGTAAATCCCATAACAGGGTCACATATAACAATGTGTTTTGTAATATTTAACGGGATAATCTTTTAACCGGGCATACTTCAGGAGAGTATTTTTATTTGTGGGTGACAATTCCCATAGAGGTTTTTCTGAAATTGGGTTTCCTCATTAAATCTAGTGTTAAATGTGTTGAATGTTTCATGTGCATGATATTTACTATTTATGCAAGTTACTCTTTGAGTTATTAAAGTTATTTGGTGATTCAGTTGCTACTATTATTTATCCTACTAAGTTGAATCAAAGTTGAGTTTTAAAGTCTAAAGTATCATAAGTTTTTGGATTCACACCCCCCCCTTCTCAGTAATCCAACAAAATGTCCTTCTAATATACGTAACATTTGTGTATTCCATAGCTGGTAGTTTTGGCTATTGAACTTATCAACCTTAAGCATGCCTTCCTCTACCATCGCTGCCACTTCTAAGATTTTATGCCAAATCACCAAAGTATACATCACTTTGATACTAATTTTTAGTGTTTAGGTAGATATGAGCAATAAACAATATTAATATAATGCATAAATTAAGAGAAGACAAAAATACAATAACACAAATATTTAATATGGTTCACCCAATGTGGGTTACATCCACTAGAGAAATAGACATCCACTTATTTTATCATGCAGTGAAGAGAAAATTATAATCTAATAATTTCACATTACACTGCCACATATTTATAGGACTTTTAGGTGGTTTACCAATGTCGGTTAACCAATTAACCTTAAAAATTCTTGGCAAGTTAATCTAGGTAAATACTTGACGAGTTAACCAAGCTTGAAAATTTAACCTAGGGAAATGCTTGACAAGTTGCAAAGAATGTATAGTATAGCATGATCAATCACCACATACCAACAAACTATAAAGGAGAGGCCAACTTGTTCTTATTGCAAGAAGAATGGCCATGCTTAGCATCATTATCAAAATAAGAAGATTGATGAGTTGAAGAACATTATAAAGAGAAACAACATTGATTTTCCAAATGCCTACAAAAAGAAGGATTAATCTCCTTCCAGTTCCTCATAGTCAAAATTAAAAAGGAGATCATTTATTGAAACTACAAGTTCTTCATACGAATGGATACTTGAATCGGGTGCCACTAATCATATGGGTTCTTCAAAGGAGGAATTTTCTTCATTGGAGACAAATAAGGTACCTCACATATTCATAGGTGATAATACTCAAGTGGGAGTTGAAGGAAAAGGTTTTATTCACATGGGTAATGGATCATTTGAGGATGTTATCTATGTTCTTAACTTAGGCACCAATATCCTTTAAATTTACCAAATCACTCACTATGGAGATGGAATGAAAGTTGTATTTCTTTCTAATTTATTTGTGGTAAAAGATCTTAATGATGATGTTTTGGTTGCAGTGGGAAAAGATAATCACAACACAAGTCTTTACAAATCCTCCCACTTTGTGCCTAATTATCCTTCTACTACCCATCTTACTCACTCAAATTCAGAAATCAAATTATGGCATGAGCGGTTTGGACATCTCAATTACCACTATCTTCAATAAATTATCTCTTATGATATGGTCATAGGTCTACCTCTTATCATATTTTTAGATGGTGTATGTTCATGGTGTTCTATGGGTAAGCATTTGAAAGAGAAGTTTTACAAAGGAAAGTCATGGCGAGCTTCAGAAGTTATTCAACTAGTTCACAGTGAAGTAGCAGGCTCCTTTTCAGTGTCATTATTTGGAAAGGATTTCTATGTCCTCACTTTCATTGATTTTATTCTCTCACTTCACATAGGTCTACTTTCCTGGTCACAAGAGTGAAGTGTTCGACATATTTCTAGCCTTCAAGGTGCATGTTGAGAAGTAATCAGGAAAACAACTAAAGATTCTTTGTATAGACAATGGAAGGCAATGTGTGAATAATAGACTTGAGAACTTTTTCACACTTGAGGGAATTGATCTTAAACACTCAGTTGCATACACTCCAGAGAAGAATGGTGTTGCATAGAGAAAGAATAGAACCTTTAAGGAGATGGTTATCTCCATGATTCATGCTAAGTCTATTGGTCCATATTTTGGGGAAAAAGCTATAGTTTGTGTCACACACATTCAAAATTAGGTTCCTCATAAATCTTTGAAGGGAATCACTCCTTTTGAGGCTTGGTGTGGTGGAAAACTGATTGTGAGACACTTCACAGTTTTTGGTTGTCCAACTTGGGTACACATACCTCAACAAAAATGCAAGTCATTGGAACCTCAAATTAAGTGTTACATATTTTTTTGATATCCTAAATTTATGAAGGTATATAGACTTATGGATCCTAATAATCATGTGATATTAATTGAGAGTAATCTACACTTTGAGGAAAGATCTCCTACCTTGGCCTCTACTCCTCTTACTCACTCCATTATGGAAATTGATGAAAATGACTTGGATGATGATTCCACCTCAAACCTAACTCATGGGATTACACCTTTGTAGGGTCCACATGCAGTTGAGGATACCCCTACATCTTCTACTAGACCTCATTAGGCTCGCCAGACTCTTGAGTCAATAGGTTCTCTTGTGGGGATCCTTCAAACACTTGAAGAGTAAGGTCACAATATACATATTTTCTACATACTTCATTTCTACAGCTTCCAATCCATAATCATGTAAGGAAACTCAGGTGCGGAAACAGCTTCCTACGCTAATCTCTATAGGAAAGTATTGTGCAAATTCTTTTAAATCCTTACAATATCAGATTCGTTAACTACTTTAACAAAGATATTGCAACCACATACCATGCATACAGAAAAATAGAGAATGACACAATGATATACCCTGGGGAAACCTTTCAGAAAAAACCCCAGCACTCCAAAACCTGCACAATGTATTGATCAAAAATATTACAGCTTACAATACACTTGCAATGCAAGTTCTTTCAGAAGATTTTCAAAACCCTTGAAGACAAATCACGGCAGCATAAAATGTTCCAACAATACACTCGCATCACTAGTCTTCGCAACCCTTAAAATGCGCTTCACTTTTTAGGGCTACTCCCAAAGATAACCGTAGTAGGGTTTTACCATTCTCTGAACCCCACGATTAGGGAAGAGTGTACAGTACTCAAATTTATCAGTTGCCACATGTCTTCACCTGTCATTGAATCTTCCTGACATAGCTCTTTCATGTCATAGGAATCCGTCATAACCATTTTAGCCATGATCTCCTTACACAAAATTCAAGATGCCGACACATCAACATTATTTGCAAGTAATACATTTTACAAAACAAATAATAAGAAGAGGAATTATCCAAGGTTGAGACACCTTATTCCTAACAAATCATTCCAGGAAGGATCAATATTTCTTGAATGGGACATAGTCATGGAGGAAGAGCGTAGTTCTTTTATGAGGAATCATACATGGGATTTGGTTCCACTTCCTGAGGGAAGAAATATGGTTCGATGTAAGTGGATCTATCTGACTAATTTTATAGTAGATGGAAGTGTGGATAAGTACAAAGATAGGCTTGTTACTAAAGGTTTCTCTCAAGTTTCAGGTGTTGACTATACTGAGACCTTTACACCCATAGCTAAGATGAACTCCATTCATTTGACACTTTCTATTGTTGTAGCTCATGGTTGGGTTGTCTATCAGATAGATGTAAGAGTGCATTTCTATATAGTGATCTTCATGAGGATATTTATATAAAGTAGCCATGGATATTCACATAGGATATTTATTAGGTTTTTAGGTTGAGGAAATCTATTTATGGCCTCAAACAGGCTCCTGGGGCTTTGTATGCCAAGATGGATTCCTTTCTTCTCTCAAAAAAGTGTTAGAATGATTTAGAATAAATGAGAGGGGTTTTGAATCAGTTATCCAAGGTCTAGATGTACCATTTAAAATTTCAAACATTTAAACCAACTCAGATCCACTCAGTAATCCACTTGGTCTCTATAGCATATAATCAATAATATAAAATTGTAGTTTACTGTCCTAATATAACCAACTTGCAGAATATTAATCTCTTAACACTACAACACATCAAATAAAATTCACAAAATTATGACACCAAGATTTAACGTGGAAACCCAATATGGGGAACAACCACCAGTAACATGCTACCAATTTTTCACTCTTCTAAAGTGAGCTCTATGAAAAGCCAACCCGGTTAAAGGTTACAATGCACATTGTTAAATGTGACCCAGTTAAAGGATTTAATCACTCTGTTAGAATTGAGCCTTGTTAGAGGCCTTAGACCATTCCATTAGAATGTCACCTTGATTAAATGATTTAGCAATATGACTTTTAGGTCAACCTTGTTAAAAGGATTTTGCAACTGATACAATGGTTAGAAAGTAACAGAAAATTATGATCTAAAACATACAAATCACATTGCAAATACAGATCCAATTATATCTCAAATTCTAATTCACTAACTGGCCTTCAATGTCATCTCTATCATTCATATCTACTCAAAAATCCTTCAAGCAATCACCACTGTGTAGTCTTATACTTCTCTCTTCAGCCTTTTATTCTTTTTGCTTAGATTTTTCCAATCAACTCAATTAACCTCATACCACTCTCTCATAACCTACAATTAGGTTAATCTTATACCTCTCTAATCAGGTAGCTCAATATATTACCGCTTAATCATCATCGTAGATCTTAGGGTTAGGTTAGATCCAATGAGTCCTTCCAACATTTTGTTTCCATCTACATTGTAGAATACATCCTAAAACTCTTTCTTGAATCCATACTTAGAAACATATATTAAATGCTCATTTAATTCTCCACAACAATAATCCTTATCTTAAATATGCTTTACATGTCCCAATAAAATCAACTATGTCAAGTGGGATCTCAAATCTCTCTCAAACTATCATAATACTGACACTCGGTCAATACAGTGTTTTGTCGCTCGGTCATCACTAGATAACTCGGTAATTCATTGACACTCAAAAAATATTGATGCTCGATCGACACTAAATTCTCTTGGCATATACTGGTGCTCGGTCAACACTCGCATCACTCAGCACATACATAAGTTCCTTAATATTCTATTCTCTTAGTCAATACTAATCTTGTAGTCATCCAAACTTCACTTAGACTTAAGATAAACAATATATTACCTCATAAAGGTGTGATCCTATCAAGTACACATTGTAGTTTCACATAACTCAACGATTTCACCAGGTCTTCTTTTTATCTCTCCTTTTCAAATCTTCTTCATCAATTAATTGATATGGCATTTTACAAGATAGCAAATGTCTTACCAATTAAGGTTTGACATCAATGTAAATATAACAATTGTTTCAATTATAGTTTCCAACAATTTCCCTCTTTGGAATTGATGGAAAACACATGCAAATGAACAACATATGCAAGGTTCCCAAACAATCCAAAAATTATGTTCTATAAATAGATGTATATTTGTTAATTTCCTTAGATTCATTTGGATTCTCTCCAAAACAAATATTTCTCCCTCTTGGATAGATTTCTCTCTATAGATTATCTATCTTTGTGTCTTCTCTGAATATCTCCCTCATAGTATATATCTCTCTTTGTTTCCTTACTAATTTCTCTTATGTATATCTCCCTCTTTGACAACAATTCCAAAGACATACATCTTCATTATGTAGATATCTCTGTATCAGGTTTCTAAATTCTATACTCCCTTTGTCATCTTCCTTATGACTGATCAACATCTTTTTCTTAACACTTCATAGCTTTAGGCAACACCTAAAGTGTGACCACCTTTTGCATCAATCTGTCAGATATTCTATGTAATACATTTGATGCAACCACTCCATTATTATCATAGTTATCCATAGATATGGGAATCACCCCTAATTTTCCTCTTAGATACTCATGAGCACCCTTAGGTAAAGACTTAGTAAATATATCTGCCAATTTTTCCTTTGCATTAACATATTCAAGTCTTACTTCTTTATCTTTTACCAGCTCTCTCAAGTAATGATACTTGATAGCAATATGATTGGTCTTTGTATGCATCACAGGGTTCTTTCAAATATTAATAGCACTAGTTTTATCATAAAAAATAACAACTATTTATGTGATCTCTTCCTTCATACCTTTCAACAATTGCTTGATCCACACTATGTTTGAACAATTCACTGCTGCTATGACATATTCAGCCTTTGTTGTAGATTGAGAAATATAGTTTTGTTTCTTTCTTGTCCAAGAGACTAATATCTTTCCTAACAATAATGGACCTCCACTTGTGCTATTTATGTCATCAACATTACCTTCCCAATCCATATTTGTGTAAACTTTTAGTTCAATATTCTCATTTTTCTTGTAATATAATCCATAGTCCTTTGTTCCCTTCAAATATCTCAGAATCCTTTTCACTGCCATCAAGTGACTATATTTATGATTTTCATAAAATATTGCAACAATCCCAACTGCTAATGCAATATCTGGTCTACTGTGGACAACATATTGTATTTTTCCAATCATTGATCTATACAGGGTTTGATTCACTTCAGTTGTCTCATCAGTCTTTGATAGTTTTTGTCCAGTAGCCATAGGTTTACTTACAGGTCTGGAGTCCACCATGCCAAAAAATTTTATTATCTCCTTGATATACTTAGATTGTGTAATGTAGATACCTTTCTTCATATGATATACTTGCAAACCAAAAAATAATTTGATCTCTCCAAACATAGACATCTCATATTCAGTTTGCATCTCTTTTGCAAATAATTGGCATAAAACATCTTGTCCTCCAAATATGATATCATCAAAAAATATTTCAGCTAATAATATCCCTTTACCTTTCTCAGACTTTAAGTACAAATTATTGTTTTCATTTGTCCTTGTAAATCCAATCTTGACAAGGTAATTGTACAATCTCTCATACCATGCTCTAGGGGCTTGCTTCAATCCATACAATGCTTTATGTAGCTTTCAAACCATATTATTCTTTCTTGAACCAAAAAATCCTTCAGCTTGTTCAATGTATACCTCTTCTTCCAGTATTCCATTTAGAAATGTTGATTTCACATCCACTTGATATACTTTGAATCCTTTTTAATTTGCATAAGCCAGTAGAGTTCTAACTCATTCCAATCTTGCAATTGGGGCAAACATCTCACCATAGTCAATGCCTTCTTCTTGTGCATAAACTTTTCATACCATTCTGGCCTTATTTCTTATAACTTCTCCATGTTCATTCAACTTGTTTCTAAATACCCACTTTATTCCAATAACATTCTTGTCCTTTGGTCTAGGTACTAGTGTCCAGGTTTTGTTCTTCTTAATTTATTCAATCTCTTCATTCATGGCCTCTATCCAATCTTCATTACCTAAAGCATCTTTCACTGATTTTGGCTCAAATTCACATAATAATCATGTCTGATTTTTCAATTTGCTTCTTGTCATGACCTCTGAATCTTTATCTCCAATAATTTGATCTGGTTTATTTTGTCTTCTTATATATTTTGCTAGTGTAGGCTCTGGTCTTCTTTTCTCTTATTATTCATCCTTATATTCATCATCAAAGTTAATGGAAAGTTCATTTTGTGTCTCTCCTTCTTCCTTGGCAGTCTCCTCTTGATGCTTGGCAATGTCTTTTTATAACTCAACATTTTCTTGATGTTGCTCGGCAACATCATTCTATTGTTTAGCAGCTTCTTTTTCTAGTTCAGGCACACTGTTGAGCTCTCCTTCATTCATATAAATGAAATATTTGTAATCTTCAGGTTCTTGCTTGCATTCCACTTCATTCTTTTCTGCATATTCATCAATTTTAACATTTGCACTTTCCACAACTTTTTTAGTGTTAGAATTCAAACACTTAAATGATTTTCTCTTAGTGGAATAAAATAGGAATTTGCCTTCATCACTCTTAGCATCAAGTTTTTCATCTCTATTTTCCTTCAGTATATAACATTTTCTCCCAGAAACTTTAAAATATTTTACATTAGGTGCATAACCATACCATAACTCCTAAGGTGTAATATCAGTACCTTTCTTGACTAGTACACAGTTCAAGGTATAGACTGTTGTACTTACATATTTTCTCCATTAATTTTGTGCAACATTATTTTCCATCATTAGTTTTTAAGCACAATCCATTATTGATATATGCCTTCTCTCGGTTGTGTCATTCTGTGGGGGAGTTCTTGGAGCAAACATTTGTCTTTTAATTCCTCTATCATTATAGAATAATTTTAACTCACTAGATATAAATTTTCCTCCTCTGTCAGATCTCGGACACCTCAAGCTCTTACCCAACTAGACTTTGTCATCTTTCCCAACTGACATTTCTTACACATAACATTATCAAGTTTCTTCAATCTTGGTAACCCTCTTACTCTTTTCATCTTACTAATGTTTACCAAATTGTCAAAGTTCACATGACATAACCTCTTAATCCATAACCATATATCATCATATTGTGCAAACAAACATTTCTCATAAGATAAATCAAGATAGAAAAAATTACCTCTTGTATGTTCTCCACTTCCAATCAGTTCACCAGTAGCATCAAAGATCTTAGCTTTTCTGTGATGGAATTCAACTTTGTATCTCCAAGTATGTAACTAAGCAACACTCAAAAAATTACAGTTCATTCCTTCAACCCAATAGGCATTGTCACATATGATCTTATCAATTATTTTTATTGATCTTTTTCTTTTCACAGGACATGGTTTGTCATTACCAAACTTAACACTACCACCTTTGCAATAGTTTAAGGCTTCAAATTTACTTTATCACTAGTCATGTGATGTGAGAAACCATTATCCATTATCCATCTATCATCTTTACTCATATATGAAATAAGTGTAGTTTTCTCATCTTCATCATAATCATCTTTCATAGAAACATAAACAACTTCTATATCATTCTCATCAGATTTATCAGATTCACTATCAATTTCTTCTTTAGAAATGAAGCAGGATTTCTTACCTTTGTCCTTATAGTCCTTATACCTTCTTAAATCTTTGTCATCCTTTTTGTCTTTATACTTTCTTTCTCTTCTCTCATCCTTGTCATTCCTATCAAGACATCTTGCAGCAATATGGCCAACTTTGTTACATGAAAAATAGATTATAGGAAGTTTACCTTTGAATTTTCCTCTTCCTCTTGGTAGTCTTCTACCCATAAGTGCTTCAAGATCATCAATATCTTCATCAGAAGTGTCATTTTTTCTATTCACATGTGTTTCTTTTCCTTTATTTGATTTATGAAGATTCAATTGTGATTTGAATGCAGAATCAACATGGTTAGGAGTGAAATTATCAAAAATTGACATTTCAAAAGTAGTAAGTCTACCAACTAGACCTTCCAAAGTTAAGTTGTTACCAAGATTACATCTCAGTTCTTCTATAGCAGATACTCTAATAGAATATATAGGAAGTAGGTTTCTCAATACCTTGCTAATAACAGTATCATCACTAATAGTTCCATTAGCTCATGTAATAGCATTTACAACCTCCTTAACTTGGTTACAATACTGAACAACAGTTTCACCATCTTCCATTCTCATTTCATCAAACTTACCTCTCAAGCTTTCAAATTTGGCTCTTAGTACATTTGCACCACCTCCATAGATAGTTGCAGTGTGTCCCACATTTATTTTTCATTTTTGCAATCTTTTATGTCTTCAAATTCAGGATAGCTTAGGGCTGATGCAATCCCCAACATTGCTTGGTTGTGTTTTTATTTTTCTTTCATTTGTTGAACTGTCATAACAGTAGGCACTGTTATGTAATCATTTTCTGCATAGTATTTTGCAACATCTCCAATTCCAGCTAGGTGTAGCTTCATCAAAATTTTCCATGCAAGGAAGTTCTCTTTGTTCAACCTCGGTACCTCCTTTTTATATATTTGATCTTTAGCTTCAAGCACCTTCAAACTTTTTCTACAAGCACCACAATGCTTTGATACCCATTGTTAGAATGATTTATAATAATTGAGAGGAGGGTGAATTAGATATCCAAGGTCCATATGTACCAATTGAACTTTCAAACACTTCAACCAACTCAAATCCACTTGGTCTCTATAACATATAATCAATAATATAAACTTGCAGTTTACTATCCTAATGTAACCAACTTGCAGAATATAAATCTCTTAACAGTAAAACACATAAAATAACATTCACACAAGTATGACACTAGGATTTAACGTGGAAACCCGATATGGGAAAAACTACCAGTAACATGCTACCAACTTTTCACTCTTCTGAAGTGAGCTCTGTGAAAAGCCAACTCGATTAAAGGTTACAATACACATTGTTAAATGTGACCCGGTTAAAGGATTTAATCACTCTATTAGAAGTGATCCTTGTTAGAGGGATTAGACTATTCCATTAAAATGTCACCTTGATTAAGGGATTTAACAATATGACTTTTAGGTCAACCTTGTTTAAAAGGATTTTGCAACTGATACAATGGTTAGAAAGTAACAGCAAATTGTGATTTGAAACATACAACTCACTTTGCAAATACAGATCCAATTATAGCTCAAATGCTAATTCATTGACTATCCTTCATTTTCATTTGTATGATTTGGATCTGCTTGAAAATCCTCTAAGCAATCACCATTGTGCAGTTTTGTACTTCTCTCTTCAATTTTTTCTTCTTTCTGCTTAGATTTTTCCAATCAACTGAATTAACCTCATACCACTTTCTCGTAACTTACAATTAGGTTAATATTATACCTCTCTGGTTAGGTAGCTTAATTTATTGTCTCTTAATTATCACCATAAATCTTAGGGTTAGGTCAAATCCAACGAATCCTTCCAACATTTCATTTCCATCTACATTGTAGAATACATCCTAAAATTCTTTCTTGAATCCATACATAAAAAGATATATTAAATGCTCATTTAATTCTCCACAAAAATCATCCTTATCTTAAATACGCTTCACATATCCCAAGAAAATCAACTATGTCAGCTGGGATCTCAAATCGCTCTCAAACTATCATAATACTGACACTCGGTCAATATTGTGTTCTATTGCTCGGTCATCACTAGATAACTCGGTAATTCACTAACACTCGATAAATACTGATGCTTGATCGACACTAAATTTTATCATCATATACTGGTGCTCAGTCGACACTCGCATCACTCAGCACATACATAAGTTCATTAATCTTCTACTCTATTACTTGGTCAAGACTAATCTTGTAGTCATCCAAACTTCACTTAGACTTAAGATAACTGAATATATTACCTCGTCAAGGTGCGATCTCATCAAGTATCCATTGTAGTTTCACATAACTCAACCATTTCACTAGGTCTTCTTGTTATCTCTCCATTTCAAATCTTCTTCATTAATCAATTGATATGGTACTTTACAAGATAGCACCTATCTTACGAGTTAAGGTTTGACATCAATGGCAATATAAAAATTGTTTCAATTGTAGTTTCCAACACAAAGTTCACCAGGTGTCATTTAGATCCCAATTTCAACATTTTGTGATAGGATCAATCTCACTTGATACTTGTGCTCTACATTGATGTCTTGATAATAATGGGGAGTACTTCATCCATTATCTAGAGTGTCAAATATTCTTTGAAAGACATTTTTCTATGATAGACTTGGGCCATTTGCACTAATTTCTCAACATTAAGATCACGCAGTCATCTTCTAGGACTACACTTGTGCAACCCAAGTATTATCTTGACTTAATTTTTCACGTCTGATTGCAAGCCTGCAATGACTACCTTTCTTTTAGGACTCAAGCTTCAAGCTAAGTGTTCCACACCACTTGTTGATGCCACATTGTATCAACAACTTGTAGGTAGCCTCATATACTTGACACATACATGTAGTGACATATTTTGCAATTGTCATTATTTCTCACTTCATGCAAGAGACACACAAGCTTCATTCGAAGGAAACCATATGCATATTGCACTACATACATAGCACACATACTTATCGTATTCACTATAAAGTAGGCATTGGAGTAGACTTGGTTGGATACATAGACTCATATTGGGTTGGTGATATTGGTGATTGTAAGTCCACTTTGTGTTAGATCTTTCATCTTGGTTCAGGACCTATTTATTGGTAGACTAACATGTAGTATGTTATTTCTCTCTCTTCAAATGAGGTTGACTATCTAGTGGTTGTTAATGCAACTACATAGGCTATTTGGCTTCAACATATCCTGACAAAGTTTGGTTTCAACATTCTATGACCTACAATCATTTATTATAAAAATTACAGTGTGATTCATATCTCAAAGAACTCAATCCATCATCAATGGAATAAACACATCGAGGTCCACATGCACTTCATTAGGGAGTTGATATGGGAGCAAGTCATTGAATTGAGATATTGTCCTACAACAAAGAAGATTGCAGACATCTTCACTAAACACTTTACTAGGAGAAAGTATCACAAGTTGTGATCTCTCTTGGGGGTGCAGGATATTTCATCAGGGGGGTCAGTTGACTTCTCCATTCTCTCCTATGGGGGGCCTTTTTCCTCACATGAGTTTTTTTTGTCTCATTTTTCTTGAGTTTGTTTTATGTATTCATCTCTCTTTTGAGAGGCATTTTTGTCCCACTATATTTTATCCATTTATCTACTTTATGATAGATGGAATTGCATTTGCACTTGAATATTCTACATGGGTACCTAACATGTCCTGGTAGCCAAGACCCATCTTGCATTTTGATCTTAGGTGCATTCCCTTAAGTTGAACTTAAGGGGGTATTGGTGTAATTAATTATTTACTAATTATACTTTTAATCTTACTTAGGATAATGCATACATAGTACTTTTCATTTGAGACACTTAAGAGTTTGCACCTTTAGTTGCACATAATGTAGGAGAAATTCCATGTTAGGTGGTGATAGTTATTATCACATTTCAAATTTATGTGTTGGATCCACCTTTAGTGCACTTATCACTTATCATCCTCCACATGTTGCACATACTTCATTGTACAATGAAGATGGTCCACATTTGGTGGATAAGTGCTTCCACCTTACGTGGGTGATAAGTTATCCACCGTATTTACTTATTTCTTATTGATGAGAATTCAGTTTAATCTTATCTGTCTTGTCTCTCTTGTTATTGTGTTATTCATTGGCCTCTAGATCTTGGATTATTGTTATATGTAAATTCTTATAGTGTTGTCATATAAAAAAAGGCTAGATCTGAAAACTAAAATATATCAGACCTTGATAATGCAAATGCTCCTTTGAATTGGACCAAATATGTTGATACAATAGCTTTGACTTAACATAAAAACTCAAAAGTAAATCATGAAAGACAAAACCTCATGTAATGGATGTTGTAATTTGTCACAATGATTGATTGAAAAGAAGAAAGAAGATGTAGATGTAGGTTTATCTCCTTCCTTGATAAAACTCTCCTTTAATTAACCAGATGAGGGAAAGATGCTTGATCCATAGAGAATAACACCTTGAATACTTGAGAATAAGTTTAGATCTTGAATGCTTGCCTCGATTTCTTAAACTTGATTGCTTGATTGTGAATGCTTGATAATATTGATCATGGTTACCAAAATTAGGAGAGATAGGGTATTTATATACCTCTCACAACATCTCAGGGTCTAAAACACAAGCAGGTTGACTGTAGATCCAAATATCCATTTAAACCTCTGAGATGGGACCCCAAATCCAATTTGAGTCTAATCCTCGAGGAAAAAATGCCCTAGGAGTTATGTTCTTAGGAAAACAATTCCCTAGGAATGATGTTACATCCAATAAGAGCTCAAATCGAGACTACAAGTCCTAGATAATCAAGGGATGCCATAATATAGAGTATAGTCAGTTTTGAGATCAAGGCAGAACACAAGGGCCACAAATGGTGATATATGGCCTAGGTGATGAAATAATTTATGTGCTTAGAGGAAAAAAAAATATATGAGTACAATTAGAAATAAGGGCATACCTTGACTTTGAACAAGATTGAAATGCAAGAGAACCTATATTGGAATTTTAGGTCCATTAAGTGTCATATGAAGTCCTACTATAAAAATATACTAAGGTGGGTGATAAATAAATCCTAAAATTGTACACTAATTGTGTGCTTACAATTTAGGATGGTATAGTGTGTAATATGATTCATTGATATATTTCACCTTTTTGTTGGAATATGATTTTGGTAGATGTAAAAGTATGTTATATCTTGAGTTTCATGGTCTGATTTGGTTCATAACAAGAGTAATGATGTTTTGTGTATTGGCTTGACATAAATAGAGTACTAGTTTGCAAGAATAATTTACATTCCTTTGCCTTCAGCCATTTTGATGATTAAGTTTGTTGATATGATTATGTTTCAATCGAGAGATTCTATGTTGATCATCCACAACAATCCTAGAGGTTCACACTTCAATTTAAGTTTTTTTGGCAAACAAGCATTAACAACATTACCTTTTGAGGCCTATTGAAGACATTTTGATCCTTGAGATTTTGTGTGGTGATTATGGAAAATATTTTGGATATAAAGGAAGGTGTACCTATATGGTGTGATACTTCACATGCTTCATTTCCCTTTTGTGTGCTTTTAAGATTGTGTTTAGAGTTGAGAGTTCATGTGTTACATGCTACATCTCATTAGGGCGACTGAATGGATGTTATTTTGTGTTGCAGTGGAGATATATTAGAAAAAATCTTACAAAGATAAATGAATGAGTTGTGTATGACTATGTATGAGATATTATGAAATCCAAAAGTGTGAATGTGGAGATAATTAGAAATGAAATCAGTCGTAGATGTATAAACAACAAAATATAATGTTATGTGAATCATGGGAGAGCGAGAGCATCCAGATTCAACTTTGAAATTGGGTGGGAGAGTTCAAGAGGAGGCAAGATCCTCTACACACAACAAGCAGGATGATGGAAAGGACAACAAGATCACAGGGTTGGATCCTGATGCGGGACAGTCGCCTGAGGACCTTGGTGGGGGTCCCAGAACTGGCGCTAGGTTGGGGCCACCGAGGAAATGGGCGTCCCTTTTTGGCATCAAACCAATAGGTAAATATTGTTTACCACCGGTTAAGAATGTATCTAGACCTTCTCAAGGAAGCTTTGCTATTGAAATCCCAAACCAGACCATTGACTTTTCTATAGCTAGGATGAAAAATTCGTTGGTTGGCAGATTTTTAGGAGTAAGACCTAATATCGAAGTGGTTAGGGATTTTGTATCCCAGAAATGGGTTTTGAAAGGGAAATTAGATGTGGTGGCGATGGCCAAGGGATATATGTCATTTTTCTTCTCTTGTGAGGAAGATAGAATGAATATTCTATGCAGCGAGCCATGGATGATTGGGAAAAACACTCGTATTCTCCAAAAATGGAGTCTGAATCTTATTTTCGAGGAGGATGTCATTCGACAGGTCCCTGTTTGGATCAAGCTACATGGTCTACCTCTTGAATATTGGCTGGAAGACATATTTGTTGGGATAGCTAACTCATTTGGAGAACTTTTGTCTATAGATAATGTGACCGCGGCTAGACGGAGGCTTACCTATGCCCGAATCTGTGTCAGAATAACATAGGATACGGACATGCCAGAAAAAATAAGTCTTAAATCTAAGTTGGGGATGTGGGAACAAACTATTGAATATGAAACCATACCTTTTGCATGTTTCCATTGCAAAAAAGTGGATCATTGGGCAAAGAAATGCCCGGAGAAAGTTATTCAGAAAAAGACTAAGAAATGGATTCCTATAGGGAGAATAACTAAAGAAGTCAGTAGTAAAGCAAGGGAAGGACAGTGAATAGAGAAAGAGGAAAAGGATACTAGTGTCAATACGAATTGCATGAAGCCAATGGTAGGTTTAGCTACTGAGGATCCTGAGAAATGGGGAAAAAAAGAAACGAATGGGAAAGAAAATGAAGCCCAAATGGAAGAAGGGGAGATAAAAGAAAATGAAGCCCAAATGGAAGAAGGGGAGATAAAGGAAGATGATTCTAAGGGAAATGAAAATAAAGTAAGGGAAGACACTAAAGAGGAGCATAATGATTATCACAAGGAAGGAAATCTTCAGATCGAAACCAAAAGTAACGATGAGAAAACTAAGGAGAACCAGAAACAATATGATCTGGAGCTGAAAGGTAGCCTAGAAAATTTAGAAGTGACCCCTAAGGGGGGAGGAAGAGACCTGGATACTGCAACACCTAAGTGGGGGGACATAACAGAGAAAATCTAGATCCTTGGAGGTATAGCTCTATCGAAATGGGGGGACGCTACAGAGATCAGTCAAATCCTTGTAGGAGAGCAAAGTGATAGAGAAGACGAGAAACATACTAAAGGAGAGAAAAAAAAAAGGGAAGAAAGATAAAGAGGTGCCAAATAGAAAGGTCTCAACAAGAAGCAGTAAAAATGGAGATGTTGGAGATGGATTAGCTTCACCAGGGAGACCATCCAGCCAAAAGGTTAGAATCAAGGAGACCAAGAAGAACATTGCTGATGGTAGCCAGCGGATTCTGGAGGTAGGATCCTTTGTTAAATCATGAAGATTATTTCTTGGAATATAAGGGGTTTGAATAACCCCCATAAGCAAGATATAGTTAGGAATATGATTAGGGATAATAGGCCTGATATCTTATTGATTCAAGAAACTAAGATGCTCAAGGAGAAAGTCGAAAAGCTTAGATTTTTTAAGAAGGGGATCATTTGTGGGGGTGACT
>MU227208.1:3524040-3540158 GCA_018584345.1 Thuja plicata
AAGACCCTAAGGGGGACCATGCCTCTCATCAAGGGCTTATGTTGCTTGTTTATGAGGTTCTGAAATCTAAGAAAATGGAAAGGTCTGTGGAGAAGAAGAATTTGAAGGATGCTGAAGATACTGAAGGGGATGAGGAGTATAGTATGTATGAAGATAACACTGAAAGTGAAGAGGAGGCTAGAGATTTCATTACACCTAAAAATAACAAAAAGGGTACTTCTAAAAAGAAGAAGAAATCTAGCACTGAAGGGTCAGAGACTGAGAAGGATAGTGACAAGGAATGTGAGGAGGGCAGCAGAAAGAAAAAAGGTAAAAAGATAACGCAGAAGAAAACCTAGATTGGGGATTCAGAGACTGAGACTGAAACTGAAGTAGTTAGAAAGAAGAAAAATAAGAAGAAAACCCAGATTGGGGATTCCGATACTGAGACTGACAAAGAGTTTGTCAAAAAGGAGGGCAAGAAACGAAAAAGAGTTGAGGGCAAGGGTAATATTACTCGTAGAAATAACAATTCCAGCAAGAAAAGAATTGTTCTCACCTCGGATGAGGAAGATTTAAACCCTGAGTATAAGCGGGAGACTAAGGAAAAAGATGATAAAGATAATGAAAAAGATGAAACTTTTAACAATACCAGTGATTTGAAGATTGATACCCAGCAGGTGGGTGGTAATTTGGATTAGAATACCAAGAATGCTGATGATTCTGGGATTAATTACTATCAGGACAATCTGGAAACAAGGGATCATAATAGAAATGATAATAAAGGTATTATCGAGGGTTTCTCTGGGCTGGTTAATAACATGTTTAATGACTAGATTATTCTGAAAAACCAAGTTGACAAAATACAGGCGGATATTAATATTCTCAACAGAATGGGAATTGGGGAAAATCCTGTGGCCGATTGTCTGAAGGAAATGAAAGAAGTTTTTGGTAACTCTGAAGCTCAGGCTGAGTATGCTAATAAGGTGGGTACTATGGAGAGACAAATTAAAGACATTAAAGATAGAGCAAAAAAGGATAACAGTGTGGAACAACTAAAGATTCTGAAGAATAAAGTGAAAAGACTGGAGGCTTCGGTTAAAAAAATAGGGGAACAATGCCTTATTAGCCTCAAAGTGTATTGTGGTCATGCACAAATTTTAATGGACAAACTGGACAGGGTTAACAAGGATAAGGATAGCAGGATTATGGAGACTATGGGCCCGGGATCACGCACTAAAGCTAGTTCCAAGAAAAAGATTCCTAAGGAGGATAAAGATACGGAGGAGCTCAAGACCTCGGTCAATAATATGCAGATTATGGTCCTCAAAGCTAAGGAACTGGTGAAGGAAATGTAGTTGTTTCTTCTACTGTCCCGGTTGGGTTCTTTTTGCTATCCCTGTTGTTTTTTGCTGCATTTTTGGGACTTTTTTGTTCGGGTTGTTGCTTTTTTGTTCCTTTCTTCTCTGGTGCTCTGGCACAGCTATTATTGCTTTTTATTGTATATCTCTCTTTATACTCTAGGTTTCAGGTCCTTGTAAAACCTATTGAACTCTTTTTTTGTAAAGGTTTCGGGTCCTTGTAAAACCTGTTTTTACTTAATCAGAACAAACTATAATCAACACTATAGAGAATGCAGTTATACTAAGTTCATTCAATATAACTCCTTGTATCAATTATATTGTACCTTTCCTTGAATAAGTTTTTATACTAAATGATTAGAAATGATTTGTATCTTTTCCTAAGGTAGTGCACCTTAGTTGCAATTCCATATTAGGAGTAGTGAGATCCTTGGCCTCTGGCCTAAAACTTTTGTAGCTAGTTATTCATATAGTTAGTGTGATTGTCACCGTGGTTTTTTCTACTTTGATTTTTCCAATTAAAAATCATAGTGTTATTTGTGTTTCTCTTTCTCTTTTAGTTATTTACTTATGCACATAGATTAAATGAAATAAATAATTGGTAATTGGTTAAGTTTAAGTGCATGTTGATTCACCCCCTCTCTCAACATGCATAAGTGTTCAACATATTTCTCCTTTCTTGAATACTAGTTTCATCACATTTATAATTTTTTTGTGATTCACATGGTCTTGTATCGTACAATTTTGACAATGTTGCGTTGAAATCAGAGAAAACAACATTCTTAAGGTTTAGTTCCTCATATCTATCAAATCCTTCATTTGTCCTTAAGATGATTTTTGGATGACATATTTTAAACTTAGACTGCCAAGACTTACAAGGAAAATCATCCTTAAATAGATTTGGTTATGTTTGACGTATCTAGGATATCTCTATCCTAAGATCAGTAATATCAAGGCATTATCCATTTGTAGATATCTCTTTGTACCATTCCATAATTAAAGTCTCTTCATATGTTGTCAACATAGATGGAGGACGTTTCCTCGATGTAAATGTTATCCCACCTAACCAGTTGGTGAGAGTGATTGCTAGGATTATTTATTTTATTCCTACAACCCTTGTGGACATGTCATCATCCTCGAAATCTAGAAGTTCTATGTTTATTTCCTCTTTTATCCACTCCCATTATAATGATGTTTGATTCTTCATTCTTGCAAGTGTAGTAATCTAAAATATAATCCCAATAGCTTCTAGAGTGCTTGGCATGAATTAGAGGTTCTTCATCTGGAGATAATATAACTCCTCTTTTTTGTGGAGGCATGGTTGTGTTTAGTATTCTTCTACCATCGCGACTCCTTATTTGAGATTTATTCATCACCTGTAGAGAAGAACAAATAATATTCATTAATAATTTTAAATATTGGAGTCTTTTGAATCTTTTTTTGCAAAAACTTGAGGAAACAAAAAATCTCAAGTATTCAACTTGAAATTTCAATACCCATAATTGTGGTTAGAAATATGAGAAATATAATCAAACTTTCAATATATTTGGAAAACAAAAATTATGTTATACCATTTTCATAAATAGTGATAATTTTTTGTTTGTAAGTCAAATTTGGTAGTTCATAGTGACACTTAAACAAAATGATAGTAATCAATGCTCAAATAGAAGCTTTATTTTTAGATTCACATGTATAGTTTGATAGTTCATATTATATAAGTTGTTTACAAATTATTTTTTATAGCCTTTTTCTTTAATATTTTTAGATTGATATTTACAATAAAATTAAAAAACCCATATATGCACTTATAGTACAATATATACAAAATTTGCATCATATAGAAGATGTGACCATTAGTAGTTTAGAACAAATAGGCATTAACAATATAACTAAAAATCTCATATACACTTGCACTATAGTGTTTGGAATGTTTACATCTTATACAATAAATGGACAAAATAAATATATCTAATAAACTTATTATACACTTACGATATAATAAATTGAATATTTACATCCTATTGAATAGATATACATCAACCATTTAGCGAGATATATGCAACATATAAGCATTCACAAACAACATTTATATCATATAGAAGATTTATGAATTAACATTTCATAAGAGATAGAAATTAACAATATAACTAAAAATCAATGTAAGCACTTACAATATTTTGACTGCAACATTTATATCCTAAGAACATAAATATATTAACAATATAGCTAAAAACCCCATATATGTTATTACAATATAATGGCTACAACATTTACATTGTATAGAACAAATAATCATTTACAGGAAAAAAAACATGTATATCATATAAAAGTGATGGACATTATCATTTTAAAAGAGATGTGCATTAACAACATATCTGAATACCTCATATATGCACTTACTTGATACACTAGATACAACCTCTACATCATAAATTATATATACGCATTAATAGTATAGAATATATAGACATCATAGTAAAACTAAAAATATAATATATACACTTACCATATAGTGTGTACAACATTAGCATCATGTAGAAACAATGGACATGAACAATATAGAATAAATATGCATTAACATTACAACTATAAATCCCATATATGCACTTAAACAAAACACTAACGAAAGCAATACCATCCCACGTAAGAACTTGTTGATCTCCAAGTTTTGTTGTCTATTAGTGTCCCGCACTTAGTCATAATCAAGGCAAGTTGGTCGGTCATCATTGTGACCAATCCATCCCACTAAGGCCAAAACCGAGTAGTAGTTACTACCGATAAATTCAGAGGTTTTCAAGTACTCAATGGATGTCGAGAAGAATGATTGTTGAGTTTAATAGAAGAGTTAGTGTCAAGCGACAACATATAGTTATGTTGAGCGAGACAGTATTGACCAAGCACCAGCGTTCGGTTATGCAGAGTAAAACAACTTTTGTATATGTGTTTGGAATGACACAAACACCAAGGTAACCCATTTTAGCCAAATTTTATGGAGAATTTAATGATCATGCACATAGATTTAATGCATTAATTATGGGTTATTTTATGATCATGGATCCCTATGCAAGACATGAAACCAATCAAAATTAGGGATGCCTAAGCGGAAAAAGATGTTGGATCTATATCATTGTTCTTGATCTAGATGATATATATATGGGATGCTTCAAAACCTAATCCATATGTGTGTACATCTATATATGTGTGGAAGTATGTATGTTTGGATGTGGATGTGAAGAGTAGAGATCAGGAGTATGCATGTTTTGCATATCTAAAGCATTGACCAAATAAAGTGACCAAGCAGAGCAGTGAAGAGTAGAACAGAGATAAATCAGATTGAGAGATCAGTTAAGAGTTGGAAAGAGGAGATCCATTATCAATATTTTTAGTGCAGACTAAAAGATCATGTAAAAATACATTCTAACAAGTGAATCAAGGTAAATCACTTAACAGAGTGGTCCTAACAAGCCTTTGTAAATCTCTTAACCGAGTGCTTACTTTGTTGTAAGTTTAAATCCTTTGACAAGGTGATTATATAAGTTTGAAAGCTCTTAACAAGGCATACCCCTCATAGGGTAGATCATCAAAATTGATCAAAACTTTGTATCCCTAATTAGCACACTTTATTACTACAATAGTGAAGATTCATGGGTGTCATCCCCACCCTTGTTTTACCTTCAAGGGTTTTTGGGTTACCAAAATCTTTGTGTTATGTGTTCATAATTAGATGTTAATATTTACAAAAGTTTAGTTTATGTTTATGAATACATGGTTGAATAATTTTGTTTAGAATTGGTAAAAAAATTCTAGATTCGATTCACCCCCCCTCTCAATTACTGCTTTCCCATATTAGACTTCCAACAATTGGTATCAGAGATTTGTTCTCTTAAAACAATTCTAACCACTTGAGAGTTAAGATCTTGGAAATGGAGGCTTATAAATTGGGAAATGTCATTGAGAATTAGAAGATTGATATTCATCTCGCACTGCAGTAGCTTGAGATAGAAAGAGAAGAATTGAGGAAATCCAACTTAGAAACTAGGAAGGAATTAGCAACTCAGATGAAAGAAACTCTATACAAAGAAGAAAACACTGAAGGTCTATTTGACAATGAAGATTCAAAAGAAAGTAAAGTAGTGATTGAAGATCTATTGGAGAAGAGAAACACACTAAAAGAACAAGTCAAAATTCTGAAGATAGAACAAGAAACTCAATCAAGAACACTATTTGAGGTGATTGATCAAAAGAAGAAAGTTGAGGAAGATAAGAAAATGACAGAAGAAGACAAGAGACAAAGAGCTACTAGAATTGATGAGAGGAATAGTGATTTGAAGAAGCTCACAAAAAATCAGTTGGACATGGCTAACCAAGTGTTATTTGAAAATCAAGAGATAAACAAAAAAGAAATTGAAATCACATATCTAAGATCTGAGAACAATCAACTGAAAAATGAGTTGAGATCTGAAAGAGAACTTATTGAGAGGATAAACAAACCAAATGAAGCATTGAGATACTTTGAGGAACTAATGAGATCACCAAAAAGGAATAGTGACACATTTGGACTTAGACATACCGAGCACCAGTCTTCCACTGAAGAAAGAGAATCATCAAAGAGTGGAGAACTGAGGAATGCAAAGCCAAAGAATAGAAAGCCTACATGTTATTATTGTGGGAAACCAGGTCACACAAAAAACATATGCTAAAGCAAGAATAGCAAGTCAAATACTAAACCTAAAATCAATGGATACTATTTTAACTATAAAAGCATGGAAATCAAGCACATGAATGCAGGTCAAAGACTATTAATACACCTACTTCACCTAGATTCCAAGGACATTGCTACAATTGTCAGAAATTTGGTTATAGAACCCAAGATTGTAGATCCAATGCAAAATCTAAATGGACATCCAAGAAACAAGAAAATACATCGAGGAAAGGTAAAACATTCAATTGGGATTATAATACAAGTCACATTTGTCATTATTGCAATGAATATGGTCATGTTGCAGAGAATTGTATAAGTACACATTTTAGAGGTGAATATATAAGTTGGATGAATGGAAGTATGGTCTGCTATAGTTGTCACAAGATCGGTCATACCAAGAGAGATTGAAAGACCAGAGCCCCTACACCTACTATTGAGCTAGATAAGGAATCAAATGAATCTGACATGGAGAAAGAAAGAAGATGAGAGCAGTAGTGGATCTAGTGAAGCCGAGATCACCCAATCCAATGGATCAGATGATCATACTACTTCCAATTAAGAATAAAGGTATGTAAGGAACTATTTTCTCAAAATCTATATTTTACACTAGTTCCTAACATAAGATGTATTAAAGTCCATATCTGCATAAGTTAAGATGCATTAGGATAGATTTGAGACAAGAACCAAGAAAAAGAACTCTAATGAATATTTAATGTTGAGCTTCCATACCGACCAAGCTGATATGTCAAATGAGTGTCAGTAGTGATCGAGACACTATTTTGACCGATTGGTGTGTGATAACCGAGCAATTTAATTAAGGACCGAGGACAACTATTATCCACCTACCACTATGAAGCATTTATTGAAGACCTAATCTGATAGTTTGAAGGTATATAATTAGTTTAGGAATTCATTCTTTATTACATATAGTGATTAGAATTTTCAAAGCACTTCTTCAGGTGATTCAAGAGTGATTTGAGAAGAGTTTCAAAAGATTCCACCTGTGTATCGTCGGCAAGTATTGAGAAGGTTGAAGACCCATTGTTGTTGAGTTACACATAACATGTTTCACTAACCCTAACTTGTAGAAATGGAATCTATTTCATTTGTTGGCATGAATAGACAAGACAAGGCAATGATGAATGTTCATTTGGTTAGGAGTGATGCATGTGCACCGCCAAATTTTTGAGTCGTTCCTAAAACTGCGATGAAGGGAGATCTTACGGGACCCTTGTCATTGATTCCACCCAAGGTACTCATGATCCATGATGTGTGAGCATGCTATATGTGCAAAGTTGGAGAAGTTGGAGACTTTGAATTGAGGGAATCATATGATAAATTATGTGAAAATAGAGTCTTAAAGGCCGATCATCAACATATTGTCAAAAAAGGGTTAGTTTGTGCCCTAGACTTCCCATGCAACTTTAAGTTTGAATGGATCAGGATTGTGTTGAGAAGAACATAGGATATGTGTCTATGATTAGAAAATGGACCAGTAAAGATAACAAAAGACATTATTCATTGAGTTGTTGGTTATCCCATTGTGCAAGGGAAGTATACAATGCACTATTAGAAAAAGGAAGATATTGAAAAGTTCACTTTCATCGAGTGGAACTAATGAGAAATGAAAATTTCTACTATCACCAATCCCAAAATTGATTTTGGAGTCAGATTCATTGCACAAAAATTCTATCAATCCAATAGATTGGACAGTGTCTCATGTGTAGCAGTTGATCAGGCATGGAAAATAGTAAAGAAGGATCATACTTATGATCTTGTTGAGTTACAATTGACTCAACTTGTTGAGAACCTATCAGAAATAAGGAAGGAAAAGAACTCTATGTAAGTTCATTTCCTTCCTTGTTTGTATATTCTTTTATGTGCATAACACTTTTCCTACATTTGGAGATGTTGTATGGAGTCAGGACCGACCACTAATAGTTCAAATTACCTAGTTCATTCAGCAGTTAGGAGAGAATTTTGATACTGTGATGGGTAATTATTTTGTGGAGTTCAAGAAAAATATGAGACTAAGGAGCATAATCTCAGTATCACTAGTGGAGAAACATTATAATGATGTTTTCTTTCTAGTTGATACCGATAACACCTATGTGCAAGTTTTAGTACCGAGGGTAGCATGGCTAAGTTCATTACCCTATGAAGTAAACATAGATGAAACATCTGCAGCTATCATAGCTCTACTTGTAGAGGAAATTGATAGAAAGGCCAAGAGGTTTGGAAACTATGATGAAGCTAAAACAAAGATAACTTCAAATTTGAAGGCTGCAAAAATGGAGAGGAAGAGAAATAAAATTGTGAAGAATCTTGAGAAGATGTTAGGAGAAGAATAAGTAGAATAAGATGCACCAGTATAGAACACAATAGGTCAAGGAGAGGACCAATATAGTGATTCTGAGGAAAGTGATGATGATGTGGAAGTGGACAAAAAGGAAAAGAAAGTGATGGCTACCGAGCCAGCCAAGAAGAGGAGTTCACAACAAAAATCTACTCATCCTACCACATCTCAACCGAGAACTAGAGCATCAACAGATACTATATTTGTCGAGCCACCAAAGAAGAAGTTGGTAAAGGATGTTGAATGGGTAAGCTTGGGAAAGAGAAAAATGTTAGAATAACTGAGAGGGAGGTGGGGTGAATTAGTGGCCTCAAAAATTAATCCAATAATCCAACCAAAACTTTATACCATTAATATAAAACCTCTAGTTATCTTCAGTCCTACAAGATGAATGCCTTCTGTGAATCTAACATATATATACTACTCAGTGTTTATATTATTTATCCTTTCCTTAAGATTTACCGAATAGCAGTTTATCTTTTCTACACCTTTACCGAATATCAGTAAATAACTTAGTGTTTACCGATCAACCCTATTTTAGTAATGTGTAAAGAAAAACATCAAAGCAATGAACCATATACACATTTGACAACTGGTTTTTTAACGTGGAAACCATGTTAAGGGAAAAACCACTTGGGAGTGGTAACCCAAAATTTTCACTCTTCTAAAGTGAGCTCGGTGAAGAGCCAACCATATTAAAGGTTACAAACACACTGTTAAGTGCAACCTTGTTAGAGGATTTAAAACTAACAGTTTATCACTTGACCTAGCATTCACTATGATGTCAACGTGAATACCTTTTGATACTCCTTGGGATGTATCTCAATATATTAAGGATGGTTAAATACCACTCTGTTAAGAGATTTTCTAAATCAATGGTTAAAATGAATTAGTAGATGATCTGTTCATGAATACAACTTTGAATTGCAGATTTTCAGATCTATTGTAAGTTCATAATACCTCTTATGATCAATGTTCTCTTCAATTCCTTTTCTCTCCTTCTTTCTTCTCGGTGAATGTTGTTGCATCTCTGTTGCTCGGTGTCTGCAGTATTCTTGGCTCTGTTCCTCAGCCTGTATGATCAGATCTACATGAAGACTTCTATCTTCACCAGAATTCTCTTTAGCATTCCTTTCTTCATAATTAATTACTTGTCTCTTTATATAGACATGATTTCACCACTCATTGTCCTTCTTGTTTTCTTCATTGATCACTTCTTGATCTGTAAATCTCATCACGCTTTCTTTAGTTTTATTCGATAAATCTCTCCTTATTTTCTAGAATAAAAAATTCTGTAAATCTCCTTCTTATCTTTAGATTTTAACTGATCAATAGAAATAAAGCAAACAATTAGTTAACTCTAAATATAGCTTTACCAAGTAAGTTGTTTTGTCATTTTCCCAACTCCAGTTCCCGTCAATCAACACTTCAATTGTGCTTGGTGACTACTATAGATAGATTGGGCATCAACTTCAGTTCTGTTCGGTGACAACTACAGTTATCTCAATAATGCTTTCTTGGGTATCGCTTGCTTGGGTAACATTGTCCATCAGTTAACACTGTGAACATCTATGCTTGGGGTCCACTGTCCATCGGGGTTTACTATCACTCAGTGTATATGATTACCGATGAAAAAAACTTTGTTTCTTCAGATCTTTAAGTGTTGTGATAATATGTGTATGAGCAATCATACCATATCAAGTTGACATCAATGACAATACAATACATTAACTTTAATGTCTTGAATTTACTTTCTGTAGCTCAGTGATCATCAACTTGTCATCTTCAAACATTCAATGAGTTATAGCTCATCAAAAACAAGTTCAAACTGAATTTGAGTCGAGCCACCCTAGAAGGAAGCCGAGAAGAAAACATATTATGGGTAAAGATGAAGAAGATGAAGAACTGATACAAACCAAGGACATCAAAAAGTTCAAAGTCACAACACATAGACATCCTTCTAATGTTGATGAAATTTGTCGCAACATCTGGAATTCAGTAGGTTTGTCAGGTTTTAAGTTTATTAAGTTTGAGAAATTAAGAAAAACTGATAAGGCAAAGATAGAAGAAGATATGATGGACATGTTAGTATCATATAAGATGACACCTTTGGAGATTGGGAACCTAGTCCCTAATGTACTAGCAAACAAAATTAATGAGAGATGGCAACATGCCATGATGATAGAAAGGAAAATCAGAGAAGGATAATTAGCTCAAATTATACCTGAGTTAACAAAGAAGCAGAAAGCTAAATTTATGGATCAATATAGGAATAGATTAATTCCTAAATTGAGATCCTATTCCATACTAAAGAATGATGTAGAAGGTGTTGTGCAGAAAACCCAAAGGATATGAAAGATCATATTTGGATTAATGGTTGACAAGAATAAAGATGAAGGCACATCTAGACAAGTTGAGCTTGACAACAAAGAAGACATTGATGAGCCAAATAATACTAAGGATAAAACACATGATGATATTGAAGATGAAATGATAGACATTTTTGAGGATGAGATGAAGGAAGATGTTGAAGATGAGGAGAAAGATAAAGTTGAGGAAGAACAAATTGAGGACTTAACAATTTATGAGGCAACATAAGGTTTGAATACCGAGGAACATGGAAATGAGGCACTCATAATTCTAGATTAACCTACCGAGGCCAAACTTGAAGACAATGCAGAGGGAGATAATAGCTAAGAAGAACAAGAAGAAAATTTTGCATTAGGTATCTCCAAATCACTTGAAGAAGTCATAGAGGTGACCAAGACTCTTGAGACTAAGAAGAAACAATAACCTAAGGAGGAAGAGGCCATTCAAGAATTGGCACAATTACCTAATGTTACTCCTCTATTATTTACCAAAGTTAAGAATGTTGATACATCTATCAAGAAGATCCTTAATACTCAGAATGAGATAGTATCAATCAGTGGTGATACTAGTATTTTGAAAGCTGAACACAAGCCGGGTAGCTTCTAACCAGATCCAATGAAGAAATCACATAAGAAGAAGAAGGATAATAGCTCTGAATTTACACTTGATGAAGTTATAATCATTCCAAAATGAGATACTGATAACTTATCTTACAAACAGATGCTAATCTTGCAGGACTTACTGAACAGGAAGAGGAAGCAAGAAGAATTGGAATGAGAACATCAACAGAAGCGGGTATTACATGAAATAAAATAAATATTTATTGATGCATTTTAATTTCAAGAACTAAATGATCAGGCACCTATCTTGGAACAAATTGTTCATATTGTTCATAAGGTGAACACCGATGAAAGATGCAAATGAGAAACTCATGCAACGATCTGAGAGAAAATTTGAGACCAGGGTACTCAAGAAAGTTGTAGAAAAGCTTACCGAGAAGTAGGTTGCACTTTCTGATTTGGTAAGAAACTTAGAATAAGTGATAGAGAATGTTCCCTCTTTGTACAAACAACTATGTGATACTAAATTCTTTACAAAGGAGAATCAACAACTTATTCCCAAGCTTAAAATAGATTTAAATTCAATAGGACAGTCACTGGGCATGGATGCAAGTTCAAGATCTTTTCATTTTAGGAGGTTGACACGTGCCCAAGGGAGACTAGCCAATATTATAGCTAATGATGGTAGAATAAGGGAAAAATTGATTTCAATTTAGACAGTGTTGATACCTCATTTGGAGCTTATGTGGAAAGAGGTAAAAGTGGCAAAGGAACTAGCATATAAAGATCCACCTCTGAACATTGTAGAGAGTCTAATTGATCTAGTTTCCGAGATAGAAATAAAATTTCAAGTTTTGGAATCTGTACGGACAAGTTAGGATAACACACTAGCAATGATATTACATATCCATAAACCATTTTTGGATAAGTATGGTTTGACCCCAACAACCCCAACAGAGCAAAGTGACAAGCGTGATAAAAACAAGGGGGAAATGTCATAATATTCAACAGGGGAAAATGTAAGTATGTATGTACATATTTTGTATAGGTAGTGAAGTCTTTATGGAGAAAGACCCGAGTCAGAATCCTAGGGGGAGTTCTGAATTCTACGTTATAAGTTCTTTTGACAACTATATTTTTTTGTTTTAAAGGACTAAAGAGTCATGACAAAATGTTTTTCCACTAATGACAAAGGGGGAGATTGTTTAACTCCAAGTTTTTTTGTCTATTAGTGTCCCACACTTAGTCATAATCAAGGCAGGTTGGTTGGTCATCACTTTGACTGATTCATCCCACTAAGGTCAAGACCGAGAAGTAGTTATTGCCGAGAAAGTCAGAGGTCATCGAATACTTAATGGATGTCGAGTAGAATGATTCTCAAGTTTCATAGAAGATTAAGTGTCGAGCGACAACATATATTTATGTCGAGCGAGACAGTATTAATCGAGCAACAGTGTTTGGCTATGCCGAGTAAAACAGTTTTTGTATATGTGTTTGGAATGGCACTAACACCAAGGTTAACCATTTTTGCTGACTTCTATGGAGAATTTAATGATCATGCATGGAGATTTAATGCATTAATTATGGGTTATTTTTATGATCATAGATCCCTATGCAAACCATGCAACCAATCAAAATTAGGGATGCCTAAGCGGCAAAAGATGATGGATCTAGATCATTGATCTTGATCTAGATGATCTATTTATGGGATGCTTCAAACCCTAATCCATATGTATGTACATCTGTATATGTGTATAAGTATGTATGTTTGGATGCAGATGTGAAGAGAAGAGATCAGGAGTATATGCATGTTTTGCATATCTGAAGCATTGACCAGAAAGAGTGACCGAGTAGAGAAGTAAAGAGAAGAATAGAGATAAATCAGATTGAGAGATCAGTTAAGAGTTGGAAAGAGGATATCCATTATCATCATTTGTAGTGTAGACCAAAGGATCGGGTACTGATAAATTCTAACAAGTGAATCAAGGTAAATCTCTTAACAGAGTGGTCCTAATGGGCCTTTGTAAATCTCCTAACCAAGTGCTTACTTTGTTGTAAGTTTAAATCCTTTAACAAGGTAGATTGTATAAGTCTGAAAGCTCTTAACAAGGTAGACCCCTCATAGGGTAGATCATCAGATGTGATCAAAACTTTGTAGCCTTAACAGGCATACTTTATTACTACAGTAGTGAAGATTTGTGGGTGTCATTCCCACCCTAGTTTTACCTTCAAGGGTTTCTGGGTTAGCAAAATATTTGTGTTATGTGTTTATAATTAGATGTTAATCTTTACATCATTTCAATTTATGTTTATGAATACATGGTTGAATTAGTTTGTTTAGAATCAATAGAAATTTTATGAATCTGATTCACTCCCCCCCCCCTTAGTTATTGTTTTCCCATATTAGACTTCCAACAGAACTAAGTATGTATAATGTATCACAAACTAGTATAATAATTTGAAGAATATGCAATATGATTTTGTTAATTTCCAATTGTCACCTTCTCTCCTTACACAACTGCCACCTCTAAAATATAGAATAAAAGATAAAATAGACAAAATAATACATAATAAAATTGTTGATGGATTCAAAGAATGTTTTTTTATATTAATCGGCAGCAAAAACTAGGGTGTTGACCCTTACAAGACCACTGCCCAAGGGCATACAAACACATCACACTAACATCTGATAAATATCAAAAGTAGCCTAGAAAAAAACTAATAAATAAGATAAATATAGGTCATAGTTCAACAACCTATACCCGTGAAAGTTAGCACCACAATACAGAGTGGTACTAATCATAAGAGAACAAACTTAAAAACTATCCAAAATCCTACTAGTATAGCCGAAGTTGGAGAAAATCCAACAAAATTTCAAAAATCTTGTTGGGCTAACAGAAAAAATATATAGGAAGTCCCCAGAGGGGTAGGGGGTGAGATCCTTGTTAAACCTTGTGTGAGGATTTAATATAACAACCATTCAGATGCAGTACCTGAGACTGATCGTTAATGAGGAATTTGAACAAGTGTTTATAAATGGATTCAAAGAATGTTATGCATATTTGAATTGCTAATATTATTTTTCCCCTCTTTTTTAATTTTGTCACTCTTCTACTATTAATTGTATTGTGGTTTGAAAAATAAATTGACCATTAACTTCAGAATTGATTGATTTTGTTAAATATTTGCATGATTAAAAATTTTCATTTCCCGTCTTTTTGTTTTTATGACTTCATTAGTGAGCCATACACCTTCAAATGTGTTGAATGTAGGTATTAAAGGAGAAAGTGACTAGCAGCTAAGCATTTAAGTTTGATTGATGATACACATGACCATACTTTTTGTTTGACTTGAGGAATTTATATTTGAAAAATTGTGATATATTATGGGACGTATTTGATTATATGATGGGACAAATGAACTTATTTTATGTTGAAAAAGTAATATTTTTTATTAATTGTAGAACTTTATAATGGGTACATACATGTACATATGAGTATTAAAGCACATTGTTTAAATGCATGTGCAAAACATATTAAACATTACATATCATAGTAGTGTGGAATGTGTAAAATTGTTATTAGTTGCCACCTTTTTGAGACAAAAAATAAATTATAGAACAAATATATTTTAAACATTGTTTGATTTGAATAGTAATTAGTTTTTGGAGATAAGTTGAATATGTAATAGTCAATCAAATACTCCATGGACCACCCATTTCACATTTAATTCAGTTCCTATATCCACTATAATATCCCACTTCACTAGAGGTAGTGTACCAATAGTCATTATAGCTAACTTTGTGCACCCACAGAGCCTAAAATATATATAGGATTTCAATGGTTTTTTTGTTGTTGTTTCTGTATGTAACTTAACTACTTAGAAACATTTTATGGTTTTTGGGTAGTAATGATGCTCCCTATAGAATTCGTTAAGCACCGAAGGGTCAAAAAGTGGTCATTTCAAAGTGTTTCCTGATACCTACTTAAAGATGCCCCAATAATCGTGCAATCAAAATGGCGAGTACTTATAAAAAAATGTTTCAATAGTCGTGGTGCACAAATCGACCAATTATGAACCAAAAAAGCTTTAAAATGATCATCTATTAGTACATGCCAAAGTTATTAATATATTTTTAATTATCATTTGTTTGGCTCCTTCAAAAGTAATAATTGAAAAATTGAATGCAAAAAATATTATGACTATAAGATCCTCACCCCTAACAATAGACGCAATGTGTCAAAGTTCTTGCCAATAGTTAGAAAGGAAGGAAAGTAGAGATATATAGATGGAAATGAAAATAAAGAACAAGAGGAGATATGGAGAGAGAGTTAAAAGGGATATAAATATATGTAATAGGTAAATATATATATAGAGGGGGAGATGAGAGAATGAGAGCAGGAGAAATAAATATAAAGGTAGAGATAGGAAGTGATTTATAAAGACAGGTAGAGATATAATGATAGTGAGAGTTGGAGAGAGAATACAAATAAAACTATCAAGCTTTTAAAAAGTATAAATATTTATGTCACAATTTGTCAAGCAATATATCATCATACATAAAGTCTAAAATTGTTGCATTGAAAGATCTAATGTGAATTATCGGGTCACCCTTAGTCATTTCAAATTTTGGGAAATAAATATTCCAAAATGTAATAGGCAAGGGGGATTGAGCTAACCCTAAGTATTAGGTTTTTTTTCCCAATCTATATGTAGTTATCAAATTAAAATCTCTCTCTCTCTCTCTCTCTCTCTCTCTCTCTCTCTCTCTCTATCTATATATATATATA
>MU227208.1:3560968-3586300 GCA_018584345.1 Thuja plicata
CTCTCTATGTGTGTGTGTGTGTGTGTATTTATGTATGTATAGATATAAATATATATGTATATATTGTATGTATATATGTATGTATATAAATATAGATATATATTTATATATCTATACATACACACACACACATATATATATACATGTATGTATGCATGTATGTATGTATAGATATATAAATATATATGTATATGTATATATATACATATATATACATACATACATACGTAGATATATATATATGTATGTATGTATGTATGTATAGACACGCATAGCAGAGTTATTTGCTAGCTTAAACATGCACACTACATATATATAGACACACACATGCACACCATTTTTATTTATAAGTATCTACCAAAGGGGTTAGTTCCCTTACACATATCCGACTAGTACATATATTTGGCTATGGTAAACTAGCCATCTATCAGTTCATCGAGCCTCTTCAGGTTAGAGGAAGAGAGGAGGTCTACATTGTTTGCCAACATGTTTGCAAATTTGGTGATGTCCAAATTGGCAAGGCCCTCCCTATAAAGTGAAAGAGCTTCAACCATCTTATTACTATTAATCACAACTTCAACATCAAAAAATCTAGTAGTAAGGCCTTTCTTCTTGTCTAAGTTCACATCAATCATAGCCACGACTACAATATTCTTGTATTCATCCTTCAGGAGTGCTTCATCCATCCTAGCGTCTATCACACAAGACCCATACACCTCTGACACAATAGTGAAAAACTTCTCCACCAATACACCATTGTGGTAGTAGGTTGAAGAAATGGGTCCAATAACCTTCTTTATTGTCGAAAGTCATGAGGGATCCTATGGTTTGAACAACATCCATCATTGGTTGTCAAAATTTGTCTACCCATAGCTGTAATAAATACCAAAGTGCACCGTCGCAGCCATACCATCACTTCCAAATGTGCCTCTTCTCTATGTTTGGATAACCCCACCAATTTTTTATATATCCAACTCCATTTGTCTCTTATGTCTTCTGTAAGTCAAGGGTTATAATGAGTCTACTAGTATTTTTAGGCCTATAACAACCGCTTCCCTGGACACTTGAGAATTTCATCAACCTCCAAAATAAATTGTGATCTTCATTTTTCAAAGTGGAAGGGACTGGATGGACATTTACACTCACATGGTCGATATTTTCATATGTAAGTACACTTCCCTACACTAGTCAACAATACCCTATGTAATTCTATCCACATCTCTATATAATATCTAATATATGAAATTAAAAGATAGATCATATTTCATATAGTAAAATATGATCTATCCACATATAAGTATGAAAATATGGTACTTATGTGGATAGATCATATATTTGGATAGATCATATTTTACTACGCAAACATGGTACTTATATGTCTATACAAATGTATTGTCTTAAATTGTAATAAATTATGTGCTCTACAATTTAATGGTTGTTTAGCACCCTCCTTAGTATATTTACAGTATAATTACATTTAATAAACATTTAATTCAAATTTATTCACATTCCCTCTTTATCTTGTGCAAAAGATGAGGTAGGATCTAATCTATATGCATCCTCCTCTACTTTTTCCCTTTCCTCTTGCGCAAAAATCAAGGTAGGATCTAATCTCTATGTATCCTCCCCTATTTTTTCCTCTAATAACAAAATTCATTTCCTTCTTGGCCCTTATCTTGGGTAATTCCAATATTTGAATGCATTTATGCTCAATTTTCCCACTTATCTTTTTGTTTCTCCCCAAACCACTTAACATCTCTCAGATCTCGCAACTATACCTAGAAATTAACACCTTATAGGTATAGGTCAAACTTGGTATAGTTCAAACCACTTTTGACCTATACCTCAGTGGTTTAAATTGATGGGTTTTGGGCCCGATGCAAGGTGTTTTCATTTTCCCGCCTAGTGAGGCCAGTCTTTGCTAAATTGGATCCCAAAATCACTATATAAGAAACCTATTTGCTTAATTTTGGTATACAATATACACATATATGAAATCAAGTGCAAGGTGGACATCCCAATTTGACCACAATAAGCAATTGCAAGGTGGAAGCCCAACGCCTAATGACATCCATTGAAGCAAGAGTTGATTATTGAAGATTTCATTCAAGCATCTAAAATCTCAATCAAGCATTCAAGACATCCTTTTCTACATCATGGAGTTTTAAACAGATTGTGAAGATGACTAGGAGTAATTTTACCCTCGGGGGCGTGGTATGATTTCCTTGTTATTTTCAAATATATGCTTTGTTACTTCATATCTATATGATCATATATACATGCATTCAAGAAAATGTTTATTGCATTTACATGTTAGGGTTTCACTCTATATAGGGTTAGATCTAGGCATTTACTTTATACATTAGCTCCTTTGCATTATAGATATAAAATATAGATACATGAGAACTTCACACTTTCTACATTTCCTAATGGTTATTCGTAGAGGTGGAAATTACCAAAATGGGGGTTTGACTAAGGCAGACCCCTATATAGCCACCCACACACAAAATTTTCCATATTTGCATGTTTTGGAGTGCAGATTTAGCTACGAATCTGGGAACCTAATTGGAAGGACTCTCTAGATCCACTTTTTGTTCTAGATTTTGATAGTATCCAATATAGGATGAGCCTTTGACCTATACCCTGGTATTCAAGGTGTAGATTCTTGTTACAAAACTAGAAAGACAATCAGAAGAGTTGCCCGGATCAACTTTTTTGTTTCTATTTTGACCCTTTCAAGTATAGGTCAATCCTTTGACCTATACCTGGGTATAGGTCAAACCACTTTCGACCTGTTCCTAGGAAAGGACGGAGAGTTGTAGGATTCTATGTTGTAGGTTATAGTTAGATTAAGGAATCAAGTCCTTCTGAGACTTTGACTAACAGAAAATCATTTTTCAAATTCATTCCCCTCCTCTCATTTTAGGTGCATACATTCCTATCTCTCTTTCTTGCATCTACTTTCGTAGATCATATTTATACATCTCTCTCTCTCTCTCTCTCTCTCTCTCTCTCTCTCTCTCTCTTTCATATCCTATTTTGGAATTAAGGAAATCCAAACCTATAAGACTTAGATCTCATGCTTGTACCCTTCCTTAATTGGTTCTACTTGCCAGATCTATCCTATAGGTGAGGGTATCATGATTCCAAATATATTGGTGAAGTGAGAATCTACCATTGATAACCATTTCACCATATAAATTTTGGTGAAACCAAACCTTTCATGCTTTATATACCTTTTGTGTTGGCTAGTTAGATCTTGTATGCATTTTAGATATATCAAAAACAACAAAAAAATTGTCATCTAGTGATTAGATTAACTTTTCATGCTTTGTAATTATATTTTATGCTTTCATGTTTATGCTTGTTAGTTCAATCTTCTTTTGATTGCATCATAACAAGAGAAAAATACCAAAACAATTGTGTTCTTACACGTCATTTATCTTTGAAAAGTACAAAAACAATTGCATCCTAGTTTGATTTCAAAATGTATGACTTCTTTTTTCATGAGTATTTTGATAATTCCTTTAGTAGGCATGAACTTAAGAACCCTCATGAGGTTCCTAGTAGTGAAGATTTTTTTGTGACGGATGAGGTATCTCATGACCCCATCTCTACTAAATCTTCCTCTACATCTCTTCAACCAAACCTTTATCAAAAATTACTTTCCTTGCTTCCTTTGAGTGATTATGTTTTTAAAATTGAAACACCTAAAGTAGTTGTCCATGTTAAACCTATGATAACTATTAAAGAATACACTTCTCCTCAACCTCTTAACAATCCTATCGTTACTGTTCAAGGTTATCCTCAACAATATAATCCTCAAACTTCAACTTCACCTATGATTCCAGTTAAAGGATGAAATCTTCAAGATTCTTTTCAAACTCCAAACAAGCCTATTATAATTGTCAAAGGGAAACCTAGAAGTCCTTTGGAGTTTTTCAAGGATTAAAATATGGTGGCTCACATGTATTGTACATGAAATAATCCTCAATCTACTAATCTGGTTGTTCCTACTTCTTTACCACCTTCCCAACCTGTGCCTCCAGTACCACTCTCATCTCCCAATCTTGGAAAGGAGTATGATTTGGTTGAAAAATTACGAGCTACTCCTGCTAATATTTCCTTGTGGGAACTTCTTCAAACCTCTCCTACATATCATGAATCCCTGTAGAAATCTTTAACTACTCTTCCAACTCCACCCCCTAACCAAGACAACATCAATTATTTCCTGGAATGTATGCATACTACACCTATTCTTGCACAAATTGTCTTCACTCAAGATGATTTTCCTTCAAAAGATGTTCAAAATCAATATGATTCCCTTATGGTATCTATCCTTATCAATGGTAATATAATTCAAAGGACCTTAATTGATAATGGGTCTGGATTGAATGTTTTTAGTTTGGACATGCTGAAAGAAATCAAAGCTAATCTAACAACTCTTAAACCAATTAATATTCATATTTGTGGCTTTGACAATGTTACTAAAAAAACATTGGGTATCATAACATTACCTATTAACATTGGTCCAGTTATTCTAGATACTCCTATTCATGTGATGCCTAGACCCCTTAATTATAATCTTCTTTTGGGGTGAGACCTTGGTTACACAATATGCATGTTATTCCTTCAACTCTTCATCAAAAAGTTAAGTTCATATATAATAATGTTATCTACACTCTTAAAGAAGATGATAGATCGAATAGTTTTTTGAACGCAGAATCAAGCAATCCTCCTACATCTATCAAAGAAAAACAAGACTCTAATCCTAAAAATGAACCTAAATCTAACAATGATTCTCCTTATTCTAGTTCTATTTCAGATGATGATTAAGGATCTTTTCTGGAATGATGGAATGGTGTCTACTGAGAGGGGAGGGGTGAATCAGTACCCTTAAAACTTTTATCAATTAACCTTAATAATCTTTTCTTGCATTACCAACCATATTGCTTTACTACCTTATGCATGTAATATCATAACATAAATATAAGTGCATGTAAACAATCATAGAAACATTCATGAAACTTAGTTACACATCAGACAAGAATTGATAATGTAGAAAACCCATGTTAGAAGGTAAAAACTGCGGTGGGGATGAAACCCACAAAGCTTCACTATCTGCAGAATGGAAGGTGTCGGTTAAGTCTACAAGTGTGATCACTTCTGATGATCTTACCATGTTAGGAGTAACATGTTAGACATCTTAAGTCTACTCGGTTAAGAGATTTTAGTAACACAATATATGTGTGCACTCGATTAAGAGATTTACAATAAGACTGTTAAGTCCACCTTCTGAAAGGATTTCTTCTATTTGCTACAATTGTTAGAGAGTAATAAAAAATACTTATGACCTGATGAATTTCAATCTTGAATTGATGATTACAGATCCATTAAGTTTACAAAAACAATATCACCTTACTATGATGAATAATACCTCTATTCTTCTCGGTATCCTTGAATCTAGTTCTTCATAACTGAATTCTTCCTTTTGTGTCCTTCTACATGAAACTCTTTGTCTGATCCATAGATGTCTTTTGTGGCTACAATCACCATCTTCTTGAATGATTATATATATATATATATATATATATATATATATATATATATATATATATATACCTAATTAGGTTTCATGCTTTACAAGAAAAACACTATGATCAAAGGTTTACAACTTGACCTTGATCTCCTAGTTTGCATGTTTACAATCAGTTAGACTGATTAAAAATATTACTTATGCTTTACTTGATCCTTGAGAAATGGTTTTATAGCTAAGCATAAAGCTAATTTAAAACCAAAGTGCTTTAGCTGATGTGTATCTCAGATCCTCTTTTCTCGGGAATAAAACTATCTCTCGGTAGACTGGTGCTCGGGTTACTCTGTAGAATGTGCTATTGGTTTGCTCTGTGAACTGTGTTGTCGGTTTACTCTTTGAACTTTATGTCGGTGATAGTGCTATCGGTGTTCACTGATTTTGGTGATCATTGTACTTGACTATTTTGGTGATCTTTGCACTTGACTGTTTTGGTGACCTCTACTCTTAACTGTTTTGGTGATATCTACTCTTGACTGAATGTTGTCACTCAGTGATCATGTTACCGATGGTCCAAAAAAAATTTCCTTGTATACTAATGACAACTTATGATCCTTTAGGATTATTAGATCTTTAGATTTCACACCAACATATATTGGAGAGAATAAAGTTTCAGACCTTCCATATATGCAACCTAATCCTAAAACTGACACAGAACCTATAACCACAACTCCTCTTTTTGGAGAACTAAGTAATGACTTTTTTGTTTCTTCCATTAATGAAACTACAGAAACTATCAAGCCTAATTTTTATGATATAGTGACCTATGAAGCTACATTAACTCTTTCAGATATGGCTTCTCATTATGGTCCTGGTTATCATTTTCTTGCTAAACATGGGCTCAATAGAAATGTATGTGGAAATTTTGAACAAGGGATACACATTCCTTTATAAAATGATGTGCATGAACATTCTTATGGATTAGGATTAAATCCTCACAAACAACCTCCACCAGTCACTCTAAATGTCAATAGCATTTTTATTGGACCTCTCAAAGTTGTGAACCCTCATCTCATAGATTTTGATCACAAACCTTATAGTGATACCTTTAGTACTGATTATTCTTTAGCATAATTCTTGGGGGCATATGATGCTCTTCCTCCTTTTCACCATAATAGAATAATGCCTTATTGTTTGAATTTTGAAGCGTACTTTGGGAAAGAGATTGATTATGAACATCATCCTAATTCACCTTTGCCCATGGATATTTAAAAAAAAAATTAATCTCTTGATTACTAACACCATTGACGTGCAAATGCATCCTAATGACCCAGAAAAAAGTGATAAAAATTGGACAATGTTTAGATGAGGATAAATGAAAGGAACTCACTTCTCTTCTTTTTGAATTTCCTAATACTTTTGCTTGGGCTTATTCCAATATGCCTGGTATTGATTATAAAATTATCACACACAAAATCATTCTCACTCCTAATGTGAATCCTTTAAAATAAAAAAATATGCAAGATGAATCCTAGTATTACTCTTCTTGTGAAACCTAAAATAGAAAAGCTCCTTGGTGTTGGCTTTATCTGTCCTTTCGATTACTATCGTTGGATCTTAAACATTGTAGTAGTATCCAAGGGTGACAATAAGATTAGGATGTATACTGATTTCTATGACCTAAATAAAGCTTCTTTGAAAGATGATTTCCCCTACCAAACATTGATATGATTGTGGATTCCATGGTGGGACATGATTTGTTGTCTTTCATGTATGGTTTCTCTGGCTATAATCAAATATTCATCCCTCATCAAGATCAACACAAAAATTCTTTCATTACTCCCTTGGGAACCTTTTGTTGGGTTTTTATGCCTTTTGGATTAAAAAATATGGGTGCTACATATCAACATGCTAGGCCACTTATCTTTCATGATTACATTTATAAAATCCTTGAATATTATGTTGATGGCATTCTCGCCAAGTCCATTGCTTGTAAGGATCATACGCCTGTTCTTAGACAAATATTTGAATGAATATGTAAATATAATATGCGCTTGAATCCTCAAAAATGTGCTTTTGGTATTGATAGTGGAAAAATTCTTGGATTTATTATCTCTAATAGAGGCATTGAGGTGGATACTGAGAAAATTGATGCTATTATTAACATGCCACCTCCCCAAAATATTTCACAGCTTCATAGTTTACAAGGAAAAATACAAACTCCATAGGTTTGTCTCAAACCTCACGAATCGTACAATTCCTTTCACTTCCTTGTTAAAGAAATATACTACTTTCTCTTGGAGTGAGGAGTATAAACAATCATTTGAACAACTCAAACAATATCTTGTTAATCCTCCTATTTTACAACCTACTCAACTTGATAACCATTCTTCTTATATAATTCAGCTTCTCCAAATGCTTTAAGCATTGTCTTAGCTCAACATGATAATAATGAAAAAGAAAGACCGATGTATTACATTAGTAGAACATTGGTGGATTATGAGACACGATACATGACAATAAAAAAATATTTCCTTGCTTTAGTTTTTTCTTGTCAAAAACTCTGACATTACCTTCTCAATGTTGAAATCAATTTTATTGTTAAATTTTATCCTTTGAAAGATATTTTCTCTAGACCTAACTTGTTAGGACATCTAGCTAAATGGGTTATGCTCCTAAGTGAGTTTGATTTGAAGTTTGTCTCTCAAAATATAATTAAAGGAAAAGCTTTGACAGATCATCTTGTTGAAGCTCCTTCTCCTATTTCAACTTCTAATCCTATTACTTTTTTCAATGAATTTGTGTTACCGATAAACACTGATGATACTTGGGAATTGTACTTTGATGGGTCTTGATGTCAAAATGGCTCTAGTGTTGGTGTTATTCTTTTATCTCCCCTAAATAATCTTATTCCTTCATCATATAATTTTAATTTCCCTTGTACTAATAATATTGTAGAATATGAAGCCCTTGTTGTTGGATTAAATGCGGCTTTATCCCTTAAGATTAAGAAAATCAACATATTTAGCAATTCACAATTGATTGTAAAACAAATCAATGGAACTTATCAAACAAAGAATATTAAGTTGACACAATATTTGGAGTTAGCTTTAGGATTTCTCTCTAAGTTTACTTCTCATTCTATATCATAATTACCTCGAAAAGATAATCGACATGCAGCTGTGATGGAAAGCGCAACATCTCTTATCTCTTTAGAAGATAATGTTGGACGTTATCAATTCACCATACTTAGTCTTATCGACTTTCTATTTCTAAAATTTCTAGCATTGAGACTTGTCATCTTACCTTAAATTCAAATGAATGGTATTCACATATCTTTCATTACCTCAAAGATGGTACTTTTCCTGAATCAACAACAAGAAATACTAGAGCTCGAATCTAGAAGCTTTCTACAAGATACATTATTCTTGGTAGCATTCTCTATAGGTGATCTTATGATGGTCTTTTACTTAGATGCCTAAATAAAATTGAGATCCCTATTTCTCTACAAGAAGCTCGTTTAGGATCTTGTGGTGGGCATTTTGGTGAAAATTCCTTAGTTAAAAAGCTCCTTCATATGGGATATTATTGGAAAAATAAGGAATGAGATTCTTTTGTCTTTGTCAAAGGATGTCCTCAATGTCAATATCATAATAGGGTTATCCATGCCCCTACACATGAAATCTAGTCTCAGGTAGCTTTATGGCCCTTTAGCTTGTAGGGTCTGGATCTTATTGGCAAAATATCACCTCCTTCTTCTCAAGGACATACTTATATCATCACTATGACTTATTACTTCACTAAATGGGTATAGGTGGTTCCTCTTTGCTCTACTACAACTGATGTAATTTTTAATTTCATTCTTAAAACATCATTGCTAGATTTGGTATTCCATCAATGATAATTTATGATAATGGTACTCCTTTTAAAAATAAGGAAGTAACAATTTGTTTGGAAAAATATCGTATCAAGAAATGTTTTTTCTACTCCCTACTATCCTCAATCTAATGGTCAAGTTGAAGCTTCTAAAAAATTTATTGAGAAAATTCTTAGGAAGAATGTTAACAAAAATGATAAGGATTTATATATGCAATTAACCTATGCTTTATGGGCTTATAGAACAAGTGTCTGCATTGCAACAGGAACATCTCCCTATAATTTAGTCTATGGTGTCAATGTCATTACGCCCTGAGAGTTAGAGATTCTTTCATTAAGAGTTTCCTTTATTGGTATAATTGACAATGACACTTTCAGAAGAAAACATCTACAACAACTTGAAATGTTATATGAACAACGCATTAATGCCTTTGAACATATGAAAACATATCATAAATCTATTCAGAAACAATACAAAAATAAAGTGATTGAATGTTCTTTCTCGGTTGGAGACTTGGCTCTTTAAGAGAACCAACCTAATGTTGATCCTCTACCTAAAGAAAAGGGAAAGTGTAGTCCTAATTGGCTTGGTCCATACTTCATCACATAAGTTTATGGTTCTAGCGTATATAAGTTAGCTGATATGGATGGTCTACCACTTAAGTATCCTATAAATGATATGCATTTGTGTTGGTTCTCTCTCTCTCTCTCTCTCTCTCTCTCTCTCTCTCTCTCTCTCTCTCTCATTTATATTTTCACGTGTCTGTATTTTCTTTCTATTTTAGAGCATTATGTGTTATTACATGTCTTGCTTCATCATTGACAAAAATATATACATTTTGGTCATGGATATTATGTGTAATATGTTAATCATTTGTGGTTAAGATATTACCTAGAAAGTACTTGTACATTTTATTTTCATCAATGTTATGTTAGAATAGATTAGTATTTAGTTATTATTCATAGCTAAATTACGTGTCTATCTATTTACGTAAGCATTCAAGTTTTATCATGTGTATCACTTTTAATATTTATGTTATTGATTACACAAAATCAATCAAACAGATATTACAAGTAGACATAAACATGTAAGCATAAAACACCAATCTATATCTATGTATATAAAAGTGTTTGGTACATAGTCAGTACTGTTCAAAATGTACCATATATATCTAAAAACATATATCCTCATCTTTCAATCAAATCACTGCTCCTCAATTCTATTGTGACTCCCTAATGTCTCAGGACTGCGATGAGAAGAAGATAGTCATGACTTTTTGGATGGTCTATGAGAGGCTAAGGACCAAGTATGGATCCTAGATGAGCTCCATCTTGCTTGCATCTCTTGCAGCTCAGGTCAGGTCTCTGCAACTCCCATTGAAGTTGGTCTCTATCCTCTCTCAACATTTGTAGTTCTACTTGCATGAGTACGAATAGATCCTTGTGTCACCCAGGATTTTGTTGTGCCTCATATCTCATCTGAGAGGATGCTAGTATCCTTGATACCAAAGTGATATCTCTTATGAAATCACTCACAAAGTGTCTCCATCCCTCAGCACCAACTAAAACATACATAATATTAATTATTTTACAATTATACTTGTGTATTAATTTATACTTATGCAATTTTAAGATTTCCATACCTGGATCTCCCTCCAGATAGTTAGGATCAACAATAGCTAAAAATATTGGGGCTTTCCCCTGGGATGTTGATGGGGGCATGGACTGGATATATTGTCCATGCTCTTAGACACCAACATCTTTTGGGTGAGGCATCTATGAAGAGGCTCTAATTCATCGACTTCATAGAGGAGTAGCATCTTCTACCCATGCAGGCTCTTCCTCCGCTGCAACATAGTCCTCTGCCATGGGTGATGCCTCTGGCATATCTCCTATCTTCTCATCCTCTTTGTCCTCCTCTCTGGGTTCCTCATCATCATCATCGTCATCGTCATCCTCATCCCTAGTGGATCCGTGTTGTGCTCTAAAGAATGGCCAAAGATCTCTGGTAGGGTAGTCAACTAGATAGATGGGTGTGATCCCCTCCACACTAAGGTATGTAAGGTAGTCTCTAGTCACACTGACATCAATCATTGTTGTTGCTACCTCAGTATCATGATCTCCCTCTAAATATCTCTCTTCTACATAATCCACAGTCAGTCGTGATACGGTCCCATGCCTCTCCATATACCGTTGTCCATGGGAATACCAGGGCACTAGTGTAGGAGGAGTCTGTGTCAGACCGAACTGGTGCATCACTCTATCAAAATAGTAAGGCACCGATATGTAGTTGTGCCTTCCCTCTAGATATCTATGCATCTGTATGCATCTCATCTGTACATTAGTATCTCTACAAGTTGGCATGTCTCTGTAAGATCTCTATATGATATCAGTGCCCTGGAATCGATCTATGGTGACCCTCCAATATAGCAGATCTCCAAAATGCCACATCCCACCCATCCAATAACCAAAGGCTTGTGGCTAACTATCATCTATCGTCACTAGGTATCCCTCTGGTCTAGTGCATGTGATGTGATTGAACATCCAAATCTGCAAAAGTGTACACATTGCTAGGCTCTGTCTCTAACATCTCACAAATTTGACAAGCTCATAGTATAAGTGGGCTAGGATGATCCTACCCCATGAGTATACTACTCAGTGTCTCTCCATCCTCCAAATACATGTGCCAATGGTGTCAAGAATGTAGTACCCTTAGTATCAAAAGAAACTACAATAGCAACAATGCACAATAATATCTTCCCGATCAAAGGTACCTCACCCGAAGCATGAAATATTGCCTTCAGCTAAATATGGTCATTGTGAGTGCGAAGCTAAGATCTTCCACAACATTTCCTCTAATTTATCTCATCTTATGCACCATCTATATCCGTGAGGAATCTCACTGTCTGTCCTTAGATGGGCAGTCCTAGGATCCAATATATGTCCTCCAGAGTCACTTTCATCTTGCTGAAAGGTAGATGGAATGAACATGTGTCTTCATCCCATCTCTCCATTAGTGTCATCAACATGGCCTAGTGAAATTGGATCTAGGACATACGGTAAACCTAATATAGACCAACATCCCTCAATAGATGAACATCATGTGGTTGCAGTGAAAAGTATTATGCTTGAAGGAATGTCATGGTCTTTATGGAATAGTGTTCCTGTGATGTCGGCATGTATTACAATCACATATCAACAAGATTCCATCATTACATCATTTTGTCCATATCAAAATCTATTAACAATGCAAAAAACATAAACACCTAGGTACATGTTAACTTCCTACGCATAGGTCGACTTTCTAGGTACAAGTCAAAATCCTTCCTAGGTATAGGTCAACTTCCTAGGTAAAGGTCAAATTCTGGGGTATAGGTCAAATTTATGAGTTTATGGCTAAAAACAATAGAATGACATCACTATAATCAACATCTTACATCTACAGTGAAAGGACAAGAATGCTAGAAAAAGGCAAAGCATGAGAATCAAGACATATCTCATTTAGGGGTGTGTCCTCCTTGGTTGATCTTGTTAGGACCTCCATTCTTCTTGGATCTAATGTTATCTTCCTCGACATTTTCTCCTTCTAGCTTCTTATTCCTTCTTCACAAGAGCACAATAAAGGTAAGAATCATAATTGAGATTCTAAAAAGGCAATAACTAAATTTTTATCACTTTTTAGACTTAGTTATCTTTTTTCTTATCTATCTATTAGTTCTCTTCTTTAATACCTCTCTACAATCATTTGATCATAACTTGAGCTAGGAAGCTCTGATTTCCACACCATTACAGGCGATGGAATTGTGATTCAGTGTCCTTGCTATTGAAGTAATTTTTGAAACATTTTGAGTTTATCTTGAAAGGTTTTAAAAATCATTTTCAACACTTTTCCTTCACAGTTCATCGCGGTAAACATGATTCCCTATTTCACCTTCCTAATAACAAGCTGAAACAAGGGGGCATATAACTACCCATGAACTTAACCATATTCCTTAGTAAGTCCTAGGTGATTTATTATTATCACTAACATGTGGATTTTCAAAATGTGGTTACTAATGGTTTCTTGCAGGATCTATGAGTTGTGGACTTTGATATATCATTTTTCATTTACTGATGGTCTTTCTAGTTTAGCTTGCATATGTATGTTGTGTCATATACCACTAAAGTGGGGGATAAATGTATCATCTTAAATTGTAATGACTTGTGTGCTCAACAATTTAATGGTTGTTTAGCACCCTCCTTAGTGTATTTTCATTATAATTACATTTAATGAACATTTAATTCAAATTTAATCACCTTCCCTCTTTAGCTTGTGCAAAATTCAAGGTAGGATCTAATATATATGCGTCCTCCTCTACTTTGTCCCTTTCCACTTCAGAAAAAATCAAGGTAGGATCTAATCTCTATGCATCCTCCCCTATTTTTTCCTCCAATCACAAAATTCATTTCCTTCTTGGGCCTTATCTTGGGTAGTTCCAATATTTGAATGCATTTGTGCTCAATTTTCCAGCTTATCTTTCTTTTTCTCCCCAAACCACTTAACATCTCTCAGATCTTGCAACTTTACCTTGAAATTAATACTTTTTGGGTATAGGTCAAACCAATTCTGACCTATACCTTGGGGGTTTAAATTTGATGGGTTTCGAGCCCAATGCAAGGTGTTTTCATTTTCCCACCCAGTGAGGTCAAACTTTGCTAAATTGGATCCCAAAATCACTATATAAGAAACCTATTTGCTTCATTTGGGCATACAATACACACATATATGAAATCAAGTGCAAGGTGGACATCCCAATTTGATCACAACAAGCAATTACAAGGTGGAAGCCCAAAACTTGATGACTTTTATTGAAGCAAGAGTTGACTATTGAAGATTTCATTCAAGCATCTATAATCTCAATCAAGCATTCAAGACATCATTTTCTACATCATGGAGTTTCAAACAGAGTGTGAAGATGGTCAGGTGTACTTTTTCCCTTGGAGGCTTGGTATGATTTCCTTGTTGTTTTCAGATCTATGCTTTGTTACTTCAAATCTATATGATCATATATATATCCAATCAAGCACATGTTGTTTGCATTTACATGTTAGGGTTTCACTCTATATAGGGTTAGATCTAGTCATTTACTTGATACATTAGCTCCTTTGAATTCTAAACATACAATATAGATACACAAGCATTTCACACTTTGTACATTTCCTAATGGCTATTTATGGAGGTGGAAATAACCAAAACGAGGGGTTGACTAAGGAAAACTCCTATATAGCCACCCACCCACATACTTTTCCAGATTGCGGGTTGTAGAGTACAGATTTAGCTTCAAATTCAAGAACCCAATTGGAAGAACTCTTTAGATCCACTTTCTATTCCAAATTTTGATAGTATTAGGTATAGATCAAACATTCAACCTATACCCTAGTATTCAGGGTGTAGATTCTTGTTACAGAACCAGAAAGACAATTAGAAGAGCTACCCATATCAATTTTTTGTTTCTATTTTGGCCCTTTTGGGTATAGGTTGAACCTTCAAGCTATACCTGGGTATAGGTCAAACCACTTTCAACTTATTCCCAAGACATAACAGAAAGTTGCAGGATTTTGTGTTGTAGGTTGTAGTTTTCTAGATTCAGGAACCAGGTCATTCTAGGACTCCAATAGATAGAAAATTAGTTTTAAAATTCATTCTCCTCCTCTCATTTTCAAGTGCACACATTTCAATATCTCTTTCTTGCATTTACTTTCATAGATCATATTTATACATCTCTCTCTATTTCATATCCTATTTTGGAATAAGGAAATCCAAACCTATAAGAATTAGGTCCCATGCTTGTACACTTCCTTATTTGGTTGTACTTTCTAGACCTATCTTATAGGTGAGGCTATCCTGATTCCAAATGTATTGGTGAATTGGGAATCTACCATTGATAACAATTTCCCCATACATACATACATACATACATACATTTGTATGTATATATATATATAGAGAGAGAGAGAGAGTATGTATTTCAATCATATTTTACTATGCAAACATGAAATGGAAATGCATAGAGTTTGTTTCATTTGCTTAGCTTATAATATATTAAACCCAATTCATTTCAAAATGCATAGGGATTTGTATGCATCTGTAATTGTAATCTTTGTCACAGTACCATTCAATTCTTTATTCCAACATGAAATGTATATGTATAGAGTTTGTTTCAATTGCTTAGCTTATATTATATTAAAACCAATTCATTTGGAAATGCATAGTGATTTGTGTGCATATGTAATTGCAATCTTTGTCACAATACAATCCAATTCTTTTTTCCAACATGAAATGTATATGTATAGAGTTTGTTTCAATTGCTTAGCTTATATTATATTAAACTCAATTCATTTGGAAATGCTAATTTGTGTGCATTTGTAATTGCAATATTTGTCACACTAAAATTTAATTCTTAGTTCCAACATGAAATGGATATGCATAGAGTTTGTTTCAATTAGAAATGGTTAATGTTACACAAATCAATTATAGATGCACATAAATAACTATGCATAAAATTGATTAATGTATTTGCATAGTGATTTGTGTGCATCTTTGATTGCAATCTTTGTCGCACTATAATTCAATTCTTTGTTCCAACATGAAATGGATATGCATAGAGCTTGTTTCAATTAGAAATGGTTAATGTTACAAAAATCAATTACATATGCACACAAATAACTATGCATGAAATTGGTTAATGTAATTACATATGCACACAAATCACTATGCATTAAATGGTTGATGTTACCTTAGAAATGGTTAATGTTATTACATTAGAAATGCTTAATGTACTTGTATAGTGATTTGTGTGCATCTGTAATTACAATCTTTGTCATGCTACAATTCAATTCTTTGTTCTAACGTGAAATGGATATGCATAGAGTTTGTTTCAATTATAAATGGCTAATGTTACACAAATCAATTACAGATGCACACAAATAGTTATGCATGAAATTGGTTAATGTAATTACAAATGCACACAAATCACTATGCATGAAATGGTTAATGTGACCTTAGAAATAGTTAATGTAATTGTTAACAAAAAAGTCTGCACCCTAGTTTAGGTGGTGATTAGAGACCAAAGAAACCTTGTGAAACATTGATATTGTCTCCCAAGTGTGGGAATTTCTCATGTGAGCTTGAATCTCAGGAGAATGCCTACTTCCTTACAATCAGGATGCACCTAAACTACTTCTTTTGATGAAAAGGGAGAAGGAGATGCTAAAAGGGAAATGCAAAAAGGAAAATGTGGTAAAGCAATAGATTAAAATATGATTACTATATCTCCCTATAGCTGCTCTTGAAATTAATAAAACCCCAACATACATTGTTCTTAGGTCTAATCCTATCAAAGAACATACATGAAGATTATAAAATTACAACATGTAATAAGAGAATAGGAAAGGAACTCATTCAACATAAGGAAAGGAAATGCACTTAATATTTGAATGCAAGAAGAGGCAAAATAGAGATTTTTCTAACAAAAGGATCACAGTTGCAGAGCAAAAGCCACTGGAAATGAAAATAGAGGAGAACCCTTTGCAAAATGTACAAGATTTCCTTTCAAAGAGATTGCATAACTCTGGATGATCACTTGAAGTTCAAACCCCACCGGGCTTGAGTTATAGAAAGATTAGAGTAGAAGAAATTTGATCTCAGAAGTGATAGGAAGAGCCACAATGAATGCTCCATCAGTCAAGACGGTCTACCATAACCAGAATCAACACCCAGGAATAAATATGGACTTAAAAGTCCTTATTTTCTATCCTCTTTTGGTGCAAAAACCTGATCTTAGATTCATCAAAAGGTAAGAAAGGTCAAGAAACAACTAGAAGGATTAGATCAAGATCTTATCAGGTAGTAATGACATCATTTGAATGGATGGAAAAAATTTACAGGTCGATAAAAAGAAGCTGGAAACATTTAAAGCTTAGGGTCGTTCTTATAGACAAGAGCTATGCCAATGAATCCATGCATTTTTTGGTACCAAAGTGACCTTGTTTATCATAGGGAATACCTACATCGATAACCAAACACCTGGGCTGAGTGAAATGACCTGTGGCTAAAATATGCTGACCATCAGGGAAGCACCTGAAAATCCTACATACAAAACCAGACATACTAGTTCTTTGACCCATTCTTCGGCAAGACATACCCCACTGAAATTCATCGGCATAGCATACAATAACATAGGGCATGGAAATGTGCTCTCAAATTGAATAATGAACCTTGACATTGGCAGGACTTATGCTGATGTCCCTTTGGATAATCATTTCAAAAAGACCAAAGGTGCCTTGCCAAAACACTTCGCTAATCACTATCTTTGAATCATGTATTGACAAGAGTTCTACTGATGCCAAAGGTGAGATTCCCTTTAAAAATCTCATCGATAAAACCTCCACCAATGGAACTCATTGGTGTAGAAAACCCCATCAAACCATTGATGACATTACTTTTCCATTAGTATGCAAAGAACACTTTTGGTAATCATACACCGAAAGACAGGACAAGAGCAAACTGACATAATAGTTCAAAGGGTAAACCAAAGACACAATGCAAAACTGAAAGTGCTAAGAAGAACCCGAAAGGAGCAACCTGACAGAGCAACTCAACGAGACAAATCTCATGCAAAATTGAAAGAGCAGAAAAATAGAGGAACCCGATAGAGAAAGGGAACCCGTCGGACAAGTCAATCAAAGGATCACCGAAAGATAGGTAAACTGATTTCTATGCAGACCGAGCATCAAACACTGAAAGTCGGTTACAATCCACAAAAAGTGGATCTGACTTCCACGTGAGATAAAACATTCATATTCTATTTATAGAGTCTTGATTTGTTTTAAAACCATTACTTAAGAGACAAGAAACATTATTGTAAGTGTTTTAATCAGTCTAACTGATTTAAAACACATAGACTAAAAGATCAAGGTCAAGTTGTAAACCTATGATCTTAGAGTTAATATTATTTTACATGAAACTTAATAAGGTCAATCTATCTTATAAATAGATGTTGTAATCATTCACTATCATGGATGAGAGGATGAATGTAGCCTATGAGCACATTTATGGATCAGACTAAAAGTTTCAAGAACTAGAACAACAAAATGTGAGTTTGGTTATCAAGAACCAAGAACAGATGCTACCAAGCAACAAAGGTATTATTCAATCAGATTAGGTGATATAATTATACATGTAATCTTAAATGGATCTGTAATCAGCAATAGGATATTGCATACACTTAGGTCAAAGTGTAATTTTCTTACATTCTAACAAGTGAAGCAAAGTGTAAAAATCCTTTTAAGGAAGGTGAATTTAACCATCCAATTGTAAATCTCTTAACTGAGTGCACACTAAATAGTGTTGTTAAATCTCTTAAAAAAGTAGACTTTAACAGGTCTCCACAGATACTCCTAACATGGTAGATCATGAGAAGTGATCAAATTGTAAGCCTTAACCGGCCCCTTCCAATCTGCAGATAGTGAATAATGTGTGGGTGTCATCCCCACCGCAGTTTTTACTTTCTAACAGGAGATTTCTGCGTTATCATATCTTGTGTTATGTGTCAATTACTTTCATGAATGTTTCTAAGAATGTTCACTTGTTTGATTAAGTTAAAGAATTGATATATCTTACATCAAAATAGTATAGAACAGATGGTTGGATAAACAATTGATTACTCAAAGGTTAAGGGATAAAAGAGATAAAAGTTTTAGAGGTACTGATTCACCCCTCCCCTCTCAGTACACACTTCCCATTAATTCCAACAATTGGTATCAGAGCTAAGTCTCTTATTTGGAAAGCTTAAAGGCTTAAGAGAAAAGATTATACAATGGAGAAGTACAAACTTGACAAGAGTATTGAGAATCAGAAGCTAGAAATTCAGATCTTCTATGAGCAGTATAAAGAAGCTAGAATCAAGATGAGACAGTTGTTAGATGAAAGAAAGATTACGGCATCTCACTGTAATGAAATAGATTACCATGAGGAAGATATACCAGATTTATTTGAGCCTTTAGGATCAACTACAAGAAAATCATCAGACACATCAGAAGAAAGCATCACAAGCTTAAATAAAATCAATCAACATCTGGCTGGACAAGGGAAATCTCTGCAACTCAGCCAAGAGACATAGATGGTAAGAATGATTGATGTCATGAATAATGCTAGACAAGTTGAGTAAAAAGAGCACTAGCTATTGATGATAGAAGGAAGATTACTGAAAAGTTACAAGAGAAAGAGTCAGAAATACAAAGATTAATAGAACATCGTCATGAGATTAAAAATCAGATTATTCTTATGAGTCAAGAGGCAAGTAGAATGAATGTTGAACTCATTGAAAGAATAGAAGTTATCGGTGAGCTAAGGGAAGAAAATGAAAAGCTTAAACAAGAACTAAGAATTCAGTAGCAGCATAATAAAATTATCAAGAGAGCTGAAAAAAGCAACAAAAGAATGGATGATTTTCTTGATGGACAACGATGAATCAACAAAAACACTGGTCTAGGCTATACCAAGAATGGAGAATCACCCAATAAATCTATCCAAAGAATGTCTATGCAAATCCAAGACCAAGAAAGTTGACATGCAATCACCATGGAAAGCAAGGCCACACATCAAATGTATGTAGGAGCAAAATGAAAGGTATTCCTAAATCCACATCTTTATTCATAGGATTTTGTTATAAATGTAACAAGAAAGGACATAAAGCATATGAATGTAAGTCTGAAATGAAAAAACCAAAGAAGGAAATCTACATGGATAAATATTATCCTACTTGGAAAATGAATGGGCACACAACTCTTGAATGCTAGAAGAAGAAAAAACAAGCATGGAAGCCTAAAGGTCAAGAAACTGCCTATCAACCGAAAAGAGTTGGTAACTAGTACGTATGGGATTACAACACTTGGGCAAATTGTACAGTATGTGGAAGATTTGGTCACATTGCTAGAAATTGTATGAGACAGTGGACAAGAAAATGTAGAGGCTGGACTAACCCCAGAATGGCATGCTTACACTGTCATAAAGTTGGTCATCTCAAGAAAGACTACAGAGACTGAATGACAGAGACCAACACTTTCCCCAATGAAAATACCATTGAAGACATCCAAAAGATGAGAAACAAAATGTGGAGGAAATCTACTAGCACTGGTGAAGCTAGACAAAGAAATGCAATTGGTGACACCCTATCCAATGGATCTAGTGACATCACCCACCCCACCTAAGTAGAACAAGTAAGTATGGAACTACATTACACTAAGTAGTATTTTACATTAATTCCATAATATGTTGATGAAATGCACAATTAGAATAAGTAAATATGCATCATGGTATTACTTGTTAAAATTTGTGAAAACTATTTCATCAGGTAATATATACTTAAATCCATCAATATGCACTCAAATTTGAATTGTTTACACTTACCAAGAATCGTTGGTTAACATGTAAAAGCTAAAGTTGCTAGTGTAAACCAAAAATTGTTGGTAATCAAGCAAGTTGAAAAAGTTTTTTTCACAAAACACCAAAAACCGTTAGTGAAAGAGAGAAGTTAGAAAACTACCCCAAAGCATCGCATTGTCACCAAAAAGAGAAGTTAGTGTTTAGCCCAATGACTCTGTCTTCACACACCAAGGAGTGGTTGAGCATTAATGACTTGACTTAGGGCAGACGTCTATACAAATAGAGTGAAAATAGAGTGAGAAGAGACAGCATTACAGAGCGACTCCAATCCGTTACAAGGCACTCCAAGAAGATCAGTTGCAAACAATAGAGGTTGAAGTAATTACTAAGCATAACTAAGAACTTTGTTCATCTTTTATGGAAAGCCCTAAAATATCTTAAACAATGGCCACGACTTCAAGAACCACCATATTGAAGAGAATCAAGAAGGATAAAGTCAAACTTATCAAGAACTATACCTGTGTGGAACCCCATTACAAGATATTCCCAGAGGTTGCATCACAACCTGACAATGCTGGATCATTCTCATGAATACCAGCTAGGGTTTTACTTGTCAAAGACGTGCAAACATACATTCACTGCAAGATTGCAAAAATTGGTGACTTGGAGGTTGAACAAGCCTTTAAGAAGCTATGTAATGATGATGGATCTATAAAAGATGAGCACAAGCACATAGAAGTGAAAGGTCTCACAAATGCCCTATTATTCCCAAAGGTATTCAAAACCGAATGGATTCGGTTAGTACTGAGAAGAATTCACAATCACAAGCTATGGTTGGATGAGCCTAAAATGATAACTCAAGATGTTATTCATGCAGTCATTGGTTATCCTATAACCGATAAGGTAAAGGCATTGAAACACCCACCCAAGGATAAAATTGAAAATAACATAGGAGCCAAGTGTGATGGAAGAGGACTTAAGGTATCCACTATCACAGATAATGAACTAAAATTTGGAGCATGTGTCCTAGGCTTCAAATTATTTCAAGATAGCAAGATGAACAACATAGCATCTAGAGTAATGGATACAACATATAAAATTGTAAAGAAAGGAACTCAGTTGGATCTGTCAGAACTTCTTCTCAACCAATTAGAAGAAAACTTGAGAACAATCAGAAATGCAAAGACAAATTCATGTAAGTTTGGCTCACTTATCATGTGCATTTTATTTTACTTAAAAGAATCTTTTCCATCAGTAGGAGATGTAAAATGAGATACCAATAGACCAATCACCATACATATTAGTGAGTATATAACATCACTGGGAGATAATTTTGAGATTGTTATGGATGAGTACTTTACTGGATTCAAGCAGAGAATGCAGAAAAGAGTAAGGATCCTGGAGAAACTAATTGAGAAATTCAAGAATGATATATGTTTCATGGCTGACACAAATTACACATATATCAAACCTGTTGTACCAAGGAAAACATGGCTACAAACACTAGAATAAGAAGTAAACATAGATCAAGCATCCAATGCCATCGATGCTTTGATAAATGAGCCCTTAAACAAAACACAACCAAAATTTGGAACTTATGAAGAAGCAAAATTAAGAATCAAAATTGGCTTGGTTGTGAAGTAAATAGATAGGAAGAAAGATAAAATGGTAAAGAACTTGAAGAAAATACTGTCGGTTACAGAGGAAGAAACCGAACAGATAGAAGAAATTGAGGGATAGTCACCCATCGGTGAGGCTGAGTAGGAAAGTGACTCTTAGTCTACAGATTCAAATACTCCATTACCAACACTAGCTAAGAAGCCTATAACCATAGTTGCTTCAAGGACAAGAAGTCAGACAGCTAAGGACATGAGTCCTTCACCATTAAAGAAAGGTTAAGTAAGGACCTACAAGAGGAAAACTAAAACACAGAAAAGAGGGCCAACAAAGAGAAGAAAGTTCCAATAGAACCAGGGAAGACATTGAGGACATAGAATAGGATGAAGGTGTTCAAGAGGAAAATAAAAAGATACTTGAAATAGTTGATGAGGTATGTGCCTCAATTATCAATACAAGTTCAGTAAATACAAGGAAGGTAAAGCAATGGTTAAAATTGGATCCCTTGGATCAAAATAAGATTGAGGAGGCAATCATCAAGATGATGTGCATATACAAATACCTCCCAATCCAACTGGTAGATAGTATGCCCAAAGAACTTCAAGATAAGCTATTGGCAAGATGGACTTTTTCCTTGCACTCCGAAAAAGAAATCAGGGAAAGAGTCCTAGTATCAGTCATGCCTCCCAAATCAAAAATGGAGGAGATCAAAAAAATGATGAAGGCTCATTCTAAAAGGTTCTCACCGAAGATGAGAGCCTACCAAGTGCTTAAAGTACATCTACTAGATTTATACCAAAAAATTGAAGCCGAATGGAGGAAAAAAATTAATATTCCTAAAAAGGATACAAGTCTCGAGCCATAAAGAGCTCTAACAGAGAATCAAGAAATCAAGGATGATCAGGCTACTAAGAGACAAAACCAATTATCATCACAAATGTTGAATTGTACAAAGAAGAAATGGACACCACATGCAATAAGGATATGGATGTTGTAGATGAGACATGGCTGGACACCACTATGGACAACATTATGAACAACACAATCATTGACATAATCGATGATCTAGCAGAAGAAATACAGAAAGATGAAGATGCCATTGTTACCAAGGACAAGATCGATGGACAAGACTCTACAATTGACACTTCACAGGTGAAAATACAAAGAAACATGCCAATATTGATGAAAACCATCAATATACTATGAGAAAAATAAAAATCACCTGACAAAGATTCAAGCATTCCCAAGGATGCAGGGGATGAAGGAAAGAAAGACAACACCGATGACCAAAATATCATTGGAGACACTCAAAATGTAACCAATACTGACAAGGTTACAAAAGGAGATTCAAAACAAATAGATGGAGACACTACTGAGAAGGATGCACAGACAAAGGAAGATGAAGTACATAAGAATACCGATGAAGGAGCTAAAACAAAAGATGGCATTCCTGAGGAAATTGAAAAGGTTTCTACAGATAACGTCAAGGTTGATGTGGAGACATCCACTCAAAACCAACAGGCTGACACCGAGGCAAAGAAAAAAAAAGAGGCAACACCCCCAATCACTTTGTTCGATGATATCAGTTTTGGTTACTGATCATGCTGTTGATATTCATGTTTTGTCACTGATGTCAACATATATTTCTATGGAGAAGACTGACTGGCTACTTAACTGGAATGAGTGTACGGACACTGTACGGATGATTCAAAATGATCAAAGTTGGATTTATGAAGAAGGATGTGTTCTGACCTTATTCCTAAGGTTTCTTGACTTTATGGTACATTATGTAGATGTTACAGTTTATTTGGTGAAGATTGGTTTTTTGGACTATAACTGTGATTCTGGACAAAGAAGGTCTCTGTGTTTTGGGTATATCTTTCTAGCGAAGATATTTCAGAACTTGTGAGCTTACAGATGGACAACCGACATATGTTAGAGTAATGGGTTGAGTTTGATTGTTGACTGAAGACTAATGACATCAGTTGTGGTGTGTATTCTTGAGAAGACCTATTTCCTAGCCAACTTCATACATGTAGCGTGTGAAATCAATTGTGAGCATGAATTGAGGATCTAGAAGTATATGTAATAAATTATAAATGTTGTATACTTGTCTTAGATACCGTGTGTATCTTAGCAAGGGGCCATGTAATTATTTGTAAGATGGAAAGCCTTAATTGGATGACCTAATTAATTATGTATTAGGAAAGCTTAACTGACCGACCTAATAAGTTATTGTGTAAGGGTATATATGAAAGATAAATTCTTGTGGAGAAGTGTGATAGAGAAAAGAGGAGAAGGCATGTATGGAAGCTGCGAAGCTTGTTGACTGATGGATGCAAGCAGAGTTGATATTTCATTAGAACTAATCAAGCAAATACAGTTGCTAGCAGATAGTTCTTTGATTGTGTATTTGCTTTATACACTTGTGTGGATTGTAAATCCTTGAGCGTGGCTTTAACCTTCTTCGGGCAATGTACCTTGACAGTGAGCCTACTATTTCCTTTGACTCCTAATAGGGTCTATCTCCTAACAGGGACTGTGAACTGTAATGTTGTAACAAGCTCCTAATAGGGCTAATATCTTTTAACATGGATACTATACTCTTAGTACATTATTTGTGGGTGTTAATTCCCATCGGGGTTTTACCTTTAACAGGGTTTCCTCGACAATAAATATTGTGTTATGGTTGTCTATTACCGTGTTATCATTTAAATTTGCAGATTTGGTTTATAATGTGTGATGAAAATGTGTCACACTTCTATGAATCATTCCATCCAAGGTTGCTCAAGAATGAGGCCTCAAATATCGACCCATAGCTCTCTAGTCATGGAGTGCAAAGGTGTGAAATGGAGGCCCTCAGATTGACCTAGTTAGTGCC